>CM076581.1:831464376-831829336 GCA_034641835.2 Pinus albicaulis | reverse complement strand
CAGATGAGCCTCGGATTGAGCCACTCTTTGTAATGACAAAACGCTCTCGGGTTGACATATTAATGTGAGGTAATTAGAGGTGAAAGAGACCCTTTTTATAGCTCTACAATATGTTCATACCTTTCCTTGTTGCAAAGGTTTCCATATTGTCAAAAAATCAAAAAATTAAAAAAAAAAAATGTAAAGAGGGTATACCCTAAAAGAAAAATCAAAGGGCACAAAGAATAAAATGGCCAAAAAAGTGAAAGAAAATGAACCCCACCAAAAGAAAGGCCAAGGAAAGTGTGCAAGTCTAAATGCCACTGATTTTTTCTCTTATGTAATAAAAAAATTATGTGCAATTTGTAACCTATGCCACAATTGGTGAACAGTCAAATAGCTTAAGCTTGGCTTGTTCATATTTGAATTTGATGTTTTAGAGATAGAGAATAAAATCTGACCAAACTGTTTAATCTTGGCAGATAAGTAGATAGGTAGAGTAAATAAAAGGAGCTCAATAGCTTAATCTGATCCCTTGGATGTAATAAGGTTAGACTTAGATATATTTCTACATGTAAAAGAAAAGAAAGTGTGATAAGGGTTTGCCAGTCTAAGTGCACCCTAATAAAGAAGAAAAAATGCTAGGTTAAAGTAGGTAGGGTAGGTAGATGATGTTGCAGAATTACATGTGATGGATTATGAATCTAAATGTTTTAATCCTTACTTTCATCACAAATGCAAGGTAGACATTACATAGGAATAATTTCAAGCAAAACAAAGTCAAATGATTAACTTCCCTTCTCATTTTTCCTAAAAATTTCACTAATTTCCACTAAGTACTAAGGCATTTGAAAATTAGAGGGGCTCAAGGCATTTCCTTGACTTTTGGAGGGACCGGACCCTCGGCCCAATAATTTAAAAAACCTAAGTACTTAAAACCATCCATAAGTCATTCATTTACTTCCATAAGTCTTTTCCTAAGTAAAATCCTATTTTACTTAAGAAAATTACACAATATCCCATAAAAATCCTTTTTCATTTAAGCCTAAGTTAAATACACAATCATAATGTTTTTATACTTAGCGCTTTTCATTTATTTTCACATATTAACTTTAACTTATATTAATTAATTCCCCTATAACATCTACCCATTCCCGTATTACTATAACTATATAAAACCCCCAAATATTACATATCCCGCCCCTTGGTTGAAATATAACCATAATACAGGATTAATTAACCCCCACGGTTAATTAATAACTTACCTGACCAATCATATTGCTCCCGATATGATTAAATAATTTTTTATTTTATTGGGCCTGCCCTTATTAATCTCTCGTCATCTCGCCTCCCCGATAGTCGTCCGATTAACCCTTCTATATCCAACCGCTGTCATCCATATCACATGGCCCTCCACGACTGAACGTTAATGTGCGATCGCAGAGTGGTTTTGCGAACAATGCCTTGCCACACGTCACAAGATGTATGGAGTCGTTGGCTCCCGGCTGAATACCACTCATCCCCAAAAGCGGTGTGATACATACCGCTTACCGCCCTCCGCATACGACAAAATATCATTTCCCGCATACGTCATCCATCCGAAAAACAAAACCCCCGCCAACCTTGACTTTGTGAATAAAACAAACAAATGCAAGTATTTTAATCGTTTTATCCTGCGACCAGTGTTCCCATGCAAGACTTCAAAATCAGTTGTCGAAGATTTCCAACCGCCACTTTGCCAAACAATTTTAGTAGACTTGATCATTATTGCACACATTTCCTCACTATTCACTTCTAGAAACATGTATTTATCAATTTACGCAGAACCATAAAATCTTGGTTTTATAATTCAGAAAAAAGACTAAAAAGAGCCACAATTCGATCTTTGTTTCAGCCACTAAGTTCCCAGGACTTGTAATTACGCCCATTTTCACAAAACCCAAATTCCTTTCTAAATCACAAAGAACGAATACGAAGCACGATGGTGGGAAGACATGTTGGACATTTGTAAACATATCTGTTGGGAAAAATGCGAGAGGGGGTGAATCGGTATTCTGACATATTCAAAACTTTTTTACTTTTTCATTCCTTAAAACCCATACGCTACTTTCCTTCAGTAAACCTGCGTATATACGCGGATCCCCTTTGTGAAACTTGCGTATACACAGAGATCTAGATATGTAATTAACTCTTCACTTAGATCATTCCATCATTCATTTATCAGATGTTCAATAAACTGTAAACATGTGCAGTAATAACAGAATAAGCCATCACAC
The DNA here is from genome assembly GCA_034641835.2 of Pinus albicaulis. NCBI lineage: Eukaryota > Viridiplantae > Streptophyta > Pinopsida > Pinales > Pinaceae > Pinus > Pinus albicaulis. Next base: position 831,827,081 of record CM076581.1, on the reverse strand, counting down.
AAAGCATCACACATGAACACCAGGATTTTTAGGTGGAAACCAAAATCGGGAGAAAACCACCGCTGCAGTTGCTCAGCCTTCAATATTTTTATTATAGAGAAAACATGTTACAACATATGTGCTGGTGCAGACTTGACCAGCACGCAGGCACCCACCTGCGCTCGTTTACCAGCCTCTCCTGGAAGGGAGCTCCAACCCCCTGACTCGTTTACCAGCCTCTCCTGGAAGAGAGCTACGACCCCCTGATCTCGTTTACCAGCCTCACCTGGAAGGGAGCTACAACCCCCTGACTGAAGGCTACAACCTTCAGCACCACCTTGGACCACGTTTCATCAATTTTCACACTGGATCCAACAACTTCAATAGAACACCACTTACAGGCCACATTTCATCATATTTCCAGACTAGACCCTTTCCACACTTTTAAGCCCAAACATACATCACCAACAGATACATATCAACACAGATCAGATAGTAGAAACACAGCAGAACAGATCAGATATCTCATACCCCTTGCTTCAGCAAACCCTAGTTTGCATACGCGCTTTCCCTTTACTGATGTCGCGTATATACGCGCTTCCGTCCACACAAACCGGCGTATACTTCAGTGTATATTTTATTGCGCATACGCGCTTTCTCTTCGCTGAAGCCGTGTATATACGCGCTTCCTTCGCGGCGAAGTAGCGTATAGATCTTTAATCATTACAGAGCAGCATACTTCATCAGATCAGATATTCAGTTCAGATCTACCCTTTCGCTTCAAACAGATGTTCGCCTAGATGCTCGCCTCATCACAGATCTAAGCCTTCCATAATCAGATCTAGCAAATACAAGAGCAATTTAGATCTAGATCCCCTACTTCATCATTGGTGCATCATATATTCAGATCTATCATTCAAGTGTAACCCTTTCCATTCAGATATACTTCAGAGAGAAGTATTCATTCAAGCTCAGACATCTTGCACCACACTCATGATTTGCACAATGAATTTCTTCTCCTTATATAGGTTTATCCTTTTCAATACCATGAGCCCCTTTTTCAATACCATGGGCCAAAGCAATACCATGAGCCCAAAACTACTTGGACGGGGTTAATTAGGCGGATCATTACCCAATACAATGGGTCAATACCATGGTGGATACCCTTGGTTTTGCACTTTTTGAGCGCTTTAGCCCATACGCTACTTGGCACGTTCCTTTCCGCGTGCATACGCGACTTCCCTTAGGCCAATCCGCGTATACAAAGAGACATACTCTTTTCATCATATTTTGAGCACATTCTGAATTCCTTTCTTCATTTCCTTTTGTACATACTGTAGATACATCATATTTTCTTCATCAGGAACATATTCTCTCAAGCAAAACTTCATCAAGTAAGTTGTCATCATCTTCATTAAGAGGGTTGCCTTTCAGGGACAACACTTAGCATCATATTGTCAACAAACATTATATCACATATCATTTACTAAGTCCATCAAGTCAATCATAACTTCATCAGGTGGATTGCCATCAAGGACAACACATGTCAACAGTCGCATGTCTTCATCTTCATTTAGTGGGTTGCCATCAAGGACAACACTCTGCATCATATTTCCAACAATCTCCCCCTTTGGACTTGATGGCAACCACGATGGTGTTTGGTTACCACAGCAGATAGATACTATGTCTCCCAAATATGTCACATCATTATCTTCTCTTTATTCAAACACCATGTCACTCTCCCCCTTTGACATCAAGGGCAAAGGGCGGATCAAAAACCAACATTCTCCCCCTTTTCTCCTCATGTGGAAGAAACATTCTGCAGATCTGATATGTGCTAAAGTGGCCAAGCTCCCCCTGAGTTCATGCTGAATCTTCAAACATATTTTTCAATAAAGTACATGACTCAAAGACTTTCCTATCACCAATGACTCATACTTACAACAAATATCCAACCAAGTGGATTTACATATGAGACTCAAGTACCCAACCAAGAGGGTTTACACTTTTGACTCAGCTACCCAACCAAGTGGGTTTACAAATTTGACAAGTCCTTACATGACTGAATATTAAAATTTTACATCATGGGTCTTAACAAGACCTTTTCATCAAAATACAAATATGACTTTAAGACCAACACCGGAAAGACCTCAAGAGAGATTATAAATCAGAAACACCACAATGCCAACAATGCATTATACTCAGCAAAGCTAATGCTCCCCCTGAATCTGTGCAACCAAGCAATCTTTCCAAATGACTAAGGCTCCCCCTTAGTTTGTGCATCCTGAAAAACTTCCACCAACAAATCATCAAGGCATCTTCATCAAAACATTAGAAACAGAATTATGAGAACTGGAACACCACCAGAGATACCAAACAGTAAAACAGCACTGCAGCTGTGCTGAAGAGAGCTGAACCAAGCAAAAATTGTCAGCAATCATGCATACGCGGTTTTCTGTGCATTAACTAGCGTACATACGCGACTGTGTTTCAGGAATCCCACGTATCCCAAGCCATCTTCTAAAATTTATGTAGATTTGTTCTTTTGACTGGTAGAGAACACTCCCAGCTTCTGTCTTAGATACTCGAACGCTTCCCTGGGCAGAGGTTTAGTAAAGATATCAGCAGCTTGTTCTTTGGAGGTAACATACTCCAACTTCACTTTTTGCTCAAGCACTTGTTCACGTAGGAAATGATATTTGATGGGAATGTGCTTGGTTTTCGAATGCATAACAAGATTCTTTGAGATATTGATGGCACTTGTATTATCACACATAATGGAGATAGGAGTTGCACATTTGATTTGAAAATCTTGCAAGGTTTGCATCATCCATAGGAGTTGAGTGCAACAAGATGCGGCAGCTACATACTCTGCTTCAGTTGTTGATAAGGCAATAGAATTTTGCTTCTTGCTGAACCAAGATACTAACCGGGGCCCCATATAAAATGCACCACCACTAGTGCTTTTCCGATCATCAACACTTCCAGCCCAATCTGCATCAGTGTAAGCATGAAGAGTAAGATCAACATCCTTTGGATACCATAGACCAAGGTCTTGAGTTCCTTGTAGATATTTGAATATCCTTTTGACAGCCTGAAGGTGAGACTCTTTTGGATTAGCTTGGAATCGTCCAACAATCCCAACAGCATGCATAATGTCTGGTCTGGTCCCATTGAGATAAAGTAGACTTCCAATCATCGATCTGTATTCTGGTTGATTCACAGTGGGAGAATCATCATTAGAACTGAGACTGCATCCGGTTATCATTGGTGTACTTACAGGTTTGCATTCTTCCATGCCATACTTCTTCAGAATTTGCTTAAGATATTTTGCTTGTGATAGAAATATGCCATCTGCAGATTGATGCACTTGCAAGCCAAGAAAGAATGTTAGTTCCCCAAGTAAAGACATTTCAAATTCTTGCTGCATGACAGAAGCAAATTTTTGACTCAAAGATTCTTCGTTGCTCCCAAAAATGATATCATCAACATATACAACCACAATCAATAGTTTATCATTTTCAATTTTTTTGTATAAGTTGCTATCAGCAGACCCCTTTGAAAATCCTTGTTGATGAAGATATTTGTCAAGACGATAATACCATGCCCTTGGAGCTTGTTTGAGACCATATAGAGCCTTTTAAGTCTACAAACAAGATTTTCATCATTTCCCAAAATGAATCCTTCTGGTTGTTCTATATAAACTTCTTCTTCTAGATCACCATTGAGAAATGCAGATTTAACATCCATTTGATAAACTTTGATTTGTTGAAAACTTGAAAAAGCAAGAAACATTCTTATGGCTTCAAGTCGAGCTACAGGAGCAAAAGTTTCTTCAAAGTCTATACCTTCTTGTTGAGTATACCCCTTGCAAACTAGTCTAGCTTTGTTCCTTACAACATCCCCATTCTCATTTAACTTGTTCTTGTAGATCCATTTAGTTCCAATGACATTTTTATCATGAGGTCTTGGTACCAAATCCCAAGTGTCATTCTTTTCAATTTGCTCAAGTTCTTCATCCATGGCATGCCTCCAACATTCATATTTGCTAGCTTCATTGACATTGTGTGGTTCAACTGTGGATATGAGTGCCAAATGATTAGAAGATCCTACAAGAGTTCTCCTTGTTCGTACACCAGATTCCTTGTCACCCAAAATTTGAGATTCAGGATGATTCTTTTGAACATATCTGGATGGAGCTTTTTCAGATAGATCATCTTCAGGTTCTTCATTGGATCCATTGTCTATATCATTTCCATCTGATGTAAAAGGCCATATGTCGCTATCATCTTCTTTTGTTGTTTGTTTTTCTTCTTTAGGAGCTGCAGGAGACTCATCAGTAACAACATCAATACATTCAACAACCTTTTGAAGCCTTTTATTGTAACATGTGTATGCTTTGCTTGAAGATGTGTAACCAAGAAATATCCCTTCATCTGATCTAGGTTCAAACTTGCCAAGCTTTTCATCATTATTTTTGATAAAGCATTTACTTCCAAAAACCTTAAAATGCCTCACAGTGGGAGAATTGCCATACCAGAGTTCATATGGAGTTTTGTCACTATTTACCCGAACATGAGCCTTATTGAGAATGTTAACTGCTGTATGTGCTACTTCACTCCAGAACATGTCAGGAACATCAGAATCAACAAGCATAGCTCTAGCCATTTGAACAATTGTTCTATTCATTCTTTCTGCTACACCATTTTGTTGTGGAGTGCCTGCTACAGAGAACTGTCTTTTAATGCCATGTTGTTCACAAAATTCAAGGAATTCATTTGATGAATATTCTCCTCCTCGATCAGATCTAAGACACTTGATTTTTAGATCTAATTCATTTTCTGCTAATGCTTTGAAGCTCTGAAATTTTTCAAGTGCTTGATCTTTGTGTTTAATGAACCCGATCCAACACATTCTAGAGTAGTCATCAATAAATAAGATATAGTATTCTTCCCCACGTAATGACTTTTTCCTCATAGGTCCACAGATATCGGTATGAATGAGTTCAAGAGGCATACTTGATGATCCTTCTTTGGCATTAAATCGTACTCTGGTCTGCTTACCAAATTGACAAGATTTGCATATGGTACTTTCTGGAAGATTGACCTTGGGAAGATCACGAACAGCTTGAAGTCTGCTTGCTTTGTTGATTTGAGAGAAACTCAGATGCCCCAGCCTTCTATGCCATAGCCAATTTTCTAAAGACTTGCTTAAGTAACATTGATCTATGCCGTTTAGTACATACAGGTTGCTTGGATTTCTTTTTCCTTTTATAATTATTTTACCTGTATCAAGATCACGAACCACACATTCTTTGGAACTGAAGACCACTTCTGCTCCTTGATCACACATTTGACTAACACTTAATAGGTTATGCCTTAATCCATCCACATACATGACATCTTTAGCCTTCACCTTTTCTTTTAGAAATACTGACCCTTTTCCTTTAATTACAACAGGAGTATCATTTCCAAATGTAACTTTCTTTTCTTTTTCTAGAGCATTATAAGTATGAAGTTTGCTTTTGTCACCTGTCATGTGTCTTGAGCACCCACTATCGATGTACCATTGATTTTCTTCACCTTCCGCAAATAATGTTATCCCACAATTTTCAACTGGTGGTTCTTTCTTTTTCCATATTTTAGAGCTTGAGGGAACATGTTCTTTTGGCTGGATCTTGTTCCTGCATTCAGATTCTTCATGGCCAAAGTTATTACAATAAGTGCATTCAACTTCACTTTGAAGAGGAGAAAAATTGTTATAGGTATTCTTCTTTGGTTCAGCATCCAACCTTTTCTTTCTTGCTTCTCTTGTCATGATGGTTTTATATGCAACAAATTGGATAGCTTTATGACCAAAATTGTGACAAGTGAAACATTGCCCATTGAAGTAGAAATTTTTGCGATCATGGAATCTTCTATTTGAATTTACCTGTTGGTTGAAGTGTCTTTGAAAGCTATCCCTGTTAGTGTTCCTTGAATTGAGATGGTCTTGCTTTCCCTGTAGAGATCCTTTATTCCCTTGCTGAGTGGCTGAATGATGTAAACCACCTGTAACTGCTTTTAGATAGTTTGGTGCTGAAGTTTGAGAAGATTCTCCGGTATATCCAAGACTTGTCTTTATAAGAGGAGAACGTTGTACCTTGATGATCTCATCTAAGGTTTCAGATCCTTTAGCAAATATAAGATTCAAGGTTTTTGCTTTCTCAACTTCTTTTCTTTGACTTACCACTTCACATTCTAGTTTTTCAATATGTTTCTTTGCTTCTTCAAGCTGCTTTTCAATGGTCTCTCTGATTATCTTTTCTTCTTCTAAGCGTAGTTTGAGTTGATTATTTTCTTCAAAAAAATCATTCTCCTCCAGAGCATCCATAAAAGTATCATTTTCTTCTTTTTGTTCAAATGCCATGAGAAGTCTAAGATCTTCTTCACATTCTTCCTCACTATTAGATGACTCATCACTATCTTCATTAGCATAGTAACTTTTCTTAGAGCTAGATCGGTTCTTATTCCTTCTTACTACTTCTTTTCTTTTATAAGGACATTTTTCAGCATAATGACCAACTTTACCACACTCAAAACATTTGAAGGGAAGCTTACCTTTGAATCTTCCTGTACCTAGTTGGAGCTTTCTCACGAAATTTGCTTCTTCTTCATCGGATACATAGTTGGATTCTTTGATAACCTCCTTTTCCTTTCCTTTTGTAGATGCCTTAAAAGCAGCTTCTCTTATTTGAGAAGGACCTCCTTGTCTCATTTCAAAAGCAGTCAGAGTACCATGTAATTGAACAATAGAAAGAGTTTGCAGATCTTGCCTTTCTTCAATAGCAGAAACTTTGGAGTCAAATTTTGAAGTCAAAGATCTCAAGACCTTTTCCACCAGAGTAGTATCAGCCATGGTTTCACCCAAATTTCTCATCCGATTTACAATATCATCTAGACGAAGAAAGAAACTGGCAACACTTTCATCACTATGCATCTTCAAATTTTCATATTCAATTCTAAGAGTTTGTAGTTTTGCACTTTTTACCTTTGTGTCTCCTTCATAGCTTAGAATGATTTTGTCCCATATTTCTTTTGCTGAATGTAGCTGCATCACTTTAGCAAATTCTGATTCGGACATGCTTCCTAATAAGACATTCACTGCTTTGGCATTGATTTCATACTTCTTCCTTTCAGCTGCATCAGTAGGAATACTTGCCGGATATTGATAACCTTCTTCCACGATTGCCCATACATCTGCACCAAGACTTTGCAGATATGCTTTTGTACGTACCTTCCAGAATATCAGATTGCTTCCATTGAATAGAGGTGGCTTTATAGACATTATTCCTTCTTGACTTCCCATTGCGACGGATCTCCTTTAAGCGATCAAGCTTCTGCACAAGGACCTCCTCTGATACCAATTGTTGGGAAAAATACTGAGAGGGGGGTGAATCACTATTTACAGCATAATCAATACTTTTTCATTCCTTAAATCCCATACGCTACTTTCCTTCAGTAAACCTGCGTATATACGCGGATCTCCTTTGTGAAACTCGCGTATACAAAGATCTAGATATGTAATTAACTCTTCACTTAGATCATTCCATCATTCATTTATCAGATGTTCAATAAACTGTAAACATGTGCAGTAATAACAGAATAAGCCATCACACAAAGCATCACATATGAACACCAGGATTTATAGGTGGAAACCCAAATCGGGAGAAAACCACCGCTGCAGTTGCTCAGCCTTCAATATTTTTATTATAGAGAAAACATGTTACAACATATGTGCTGGTGCAGACTTGACCAGCACGCAGGCACCCACCTGCGCTCGTTTACCAGCCTCTCCTGGAAGGGAGCTCCAACCCCCTGACTCGTTTACCAGCCTCTCCTGGAAGGGAGCTACGACCCCACGATCTCGTTTACCAGCCTCACCTGGAAGGGAGCTACGACCCCCTGACTGAAGGCTACAACCCTCAGCACCACCTTGGACCACGTTTCATCAATTTTCACACTGGATCCTACCACTTCAATAGAACACCACTTGCAGGCCACATTTCATCATATTTTCAGACTGGACCCTTTCCATACTTTTAAGCACAAACATACATCACCAACAGATACTTATCAACACAGATCAGATAGCAGAAACACAACAGAACAGATCAGATATTTCATACCCTTTGCTTCAGCAAACCCTAGTTTGCATACGCGCTTTCTCTTCGCTGAAGCCGCGTATATACGCGCTTCCTCCGTGGCGAAGTAGCGTATAGATCTTCAATCATTACAGAGCAGCATACTTCATCAGATCAGATATTCAGTTCAGATCTACCCTTTTGCTTTAGACAGATGTTCGCCTAGATGCTCGCCTCATCACGGATCTAAGCCTTCCATAATCAGATCTAACAAATACAAGAGCAATTCAGATCTAGATCCCCTTCTTCATCATTGGTGCATCATACAATCAGATTTATCATTCAAGTGTAACCCTTTCCATTCAGATATACTTCAGAGAGAAGTATTCATTCAAGCTCAGACATCTTGCACCACACTCATGATTTGCACAATGAATTTCTTCTCCTTATATAGGTTTACCCTTTTCAATACCATGAGCCCCTTTTTCAATACCATGGGCCAAAACAATACCATGAGCCCAAAACTACCTGGACGGGGTCAATTAGGCGGATCATTACCCAATACAATGGGTCAATACCATGGTGGATACCCTTGGTTTTGCACTTTTTGAGCGCTTTAGCCCATACGCTACTTGGCACGTTCCTTTCCGCGTGCATACGCGACTTCCCCTAGGCCAATCCGCGTATACAAAGAGACATACTCTTTTCATCATATTTTGAGCACATTCTGAATTCCTTTCTTCATTGCCTTTTGTACATACTGTAGATACATCATATTTTCTTCATCAGGAACATATTCTCTCAAGTACAACTTCATCAAGTAAGTTGTCATCATCTTCATCAAGTGGGTTGCCTTTCAAAGACAACACTTAGCATCATATTAAGGAAATCGTTAAATCGCACGCTAGGGGCATCAAAAAGCGATGAGACCCTGAGAAAGCTTCAAAGAACCAGAATACCAGAAGCACAATGGTGGGAAGACATGTTGGACAATTTGTAAAAATATGCTTGGGTGAATTTTGGTTATTTACTACAGTAAGTAATGGTAAAAAGGATAAACAGATATCAAACATGTCAAAGTGTATCAGTATAGATAAAGAGTATCAGTAAAAATAGGGTAGTCAGCACAGAGTTACCAAAGAAGACAGCAGCAAGCCAAATCATAGGGCCTGCCTCCAGCACACTCACAAAAATAGGAACAGCACAACATCGGTTTACTTCTTCTCCTATCTACGAAACTATTTGTCTCTATTTTCTTGTAACTTGTTCATGAGTCATCCCAAAATATATCTCACTCTGTTAGGAGATATTTTTTGTAATTTTTTATATAAATACTCCCTCAATTAGAGTATTGAGGGGGGTGTATTCTTAGACTTTGTTGTAATATTGATTATTTTGGAATAAAGTGTTGTTGGACAATCATGGCTAGCTAGATAAAGAATTGAAGCAAAGGACTTTTCACAAGATTCTTGAGTCAAACACCGGATCAATAAGTCTTCTATCTCTTGTGTTTTAAAGTTTTTCTTGTTTATTATACCATCTATGTTTCATATCTGAATGATAAACGAAAAAGAATAATTCAGAAAGTGCTTGAGTGCAATCTGTTTTCAATCGTTGTTATTCTTAATGTTTTCCTCTGAACTAGTATGAACAGTGAATTCTTAATTGCTCCTGTTTTCTAGTTTATTCATTTTGATTATTTGGTAAAGAATTCTTAATTGCTCTTTATTAATAATCATTCAAGTTCCCTCTTTCGAAATATGTTGAAGGATTCTTAATTGCCCTTCACCCATTTTGAGTCCATTCCATTCATTTTAGATCTTTAATTGTTCCCTATTTGATTACCTTGCCCTGTGAAACCATCCCTTGTTAAGAAACTAAATCCAGTTAAGCCATATTCTTTGACTCCATTAGCCCAATGGCCTAAACTACTCAGTCCTACCCCTCTGTTATTGAATTCCATCACCCAAACACAATCAAAATCCCTAAACTTTCATAACTAGCCTAATATCTTTCAAAAACAAAGCTAAAACTTAAAGAGAGAGCCCTCTCTGGGTACAGATTGGCTAGATTCTGTACCTAAAAGTTGGTTTGTGGTTACCTCGGACCCCTTTCCTCTTCTCAACAACTTCAAGGCAAATCTGAATGATAACATTGTCATTGGCCAAATTGTAATTTTAGTCTTTTTGAATGTCTGGAGTCGCCACTGTGTATTCTTCGTCTTCTATGAGGAAAATTGGCACACCATCAGTTGTGAAAAAGTGATTGGCCTCAATCACTAGATCATCGTCATCTGAGTCTGTCCCTTGCATGTAGTTCTGATGCAATGGTGTTTTAATTGGCTGCTGTGGTGGTGCTACTTGGTCCTGCGCTCTTTGCTCTCTTTGTTTGATTCTGAATTGGGGCTACTGCCCTCTGAAATTCAGATTTCTTATTTGAGGCTCAGGTCTATCTGCAATGGTTAATCTATCAACCATCTTCTCCACTTTTATGATCAGAGTGTCCATTTTGTTGTCTGAAGGAGAGGCCTCCTCTTTCACTGTAACTCTTTTCTCAGCTCTGGCTCGTGCTCTTTTAGCCAACAGATTAGCTTCAATGCTTATTGCTATCTTCTACATGTCTTCAAGTGAAGACGAATCTCTTTCACGCAGTTGATATGCCATATCGGCATCAAAACCATCTGGAAATTTCAGTAATGCTAATCCCACAGGAAGCTTCAAGTTGGTTGGAATAACATTATATACAACATTAAATCTTAAACAATAGTCCTGCACAGTTTCACCCACATTTCTCTTAATATTTTCATACTCAGACAGAATTTGGAATGGGTTATTTTTTACTTCCCATCGGTCTAAGAAATGAGTGTGCAACTCCTGCAAAATGTGAATTGAGCCTGCTGGTAAGGCTCTGAACCATTTCCTAAATTCACCTTCGAAGCTTTGAACAAACAATCTAGTAGTTACATTCTATGCTTCCACCTCATGTAGATCAAAAAATTCATTCATCTTATCAACATGCTGCTGAGCCGTAATGCTCTGGGTGGCATCAAAAATGGGAATTTTGCTTTGATAGTCAGCGGGCATATCATTGAGAACCTGAGGCAAGACCAAAGGTGCATACCGGGCAGCCATGACTCTAGGTGGATTTAGAACAGTATTTGTATTACTGAGATTTGAGGGAGGTGTTGGTGGAGGAGATGATAATTGGGAATTGACTGAAGGGGATGGTGATGAAGTGGGAGGAGGGAATGTTGTTCTTGATGATTCTGAAGGCTCAGGAATATTAGTTACAATGATAGATTGAGGAGAATTCGAAATGTAATTGTCAATGGAGGAATTTTCTCTTTGGACTTCAATATCTACAAGGAACTCAGGATCTAAAACGGTATCATCAATGTCAGTTTCAGATTTATTTCTAAATAAAGAAGGCTCAAAATTCTTTTCAAAGGAAAGATCTTGTACAAAAAACCACTCACTGGGCCAAGTATAGGATTTGAAGACAGGTCTAGGACTTAATGATCCTTCTTGTCTTCTGACAATTCTTGGGATAAGATTCGGATTTTCAAACACAGGGGGGGGATTTGGATCTGGATTAGCCTTGGTGTATCTCCTTGAAGCCAGTGTGTGTAATTTTCTACTGTACAAAAATTTATTTCAGCCTAACAGACTCTGAAAATCATTTACAAGAAAACATTTATTGGGGTGCTGTGACCTTTATGCTCTTTTATCAGAAATATATGACTGGAATGAGTGGCTGTAGTTATGTTCTTTTCTAACAGTGCTCTTAATAATGTTTGGCCGTGAAATAATATCACAACCTTTGAAAAAATATTTTATGATTTAATGTGATATCAGGGGAACACATTAAGAACACTGAGCAAACCTTATTACTCCGGTCGAAGTATTAAACCTTTATAACAATGGTGCGATCCTTTTAAATCTTTTGGAACTTATGTGCTTTTAATCAACGCGACATATATTTTATTCAACAAAATTACACGTCCACTTTTCGACTTTTATGAATAAAATAGACATATAATAACACAAAAGCGCTGGATAGTACCATGATTTACTGCCCGTTCTTCTAGGCGCGCGATTGTCGTTAGATAAAAAGTGCTTCAGATCGAACGGTTCTTGTTGATTTCATGTTTTTTTAGAGGTCGAAGCTTAACAGCTTAGAGCCGCGCAAAATGGGCGGTATTGGAGTGATGACGTGCCCAAATATAACTAGATCGCGTTTTTTAGAAGTAGTTTTGCTCTGGGGCAAAAGCGGCGCGAAATGGGTGGTTTTGGTTTCCAAAACCTGCCAGTGGTAAATCAAACCGAGCTTTGACTTCAGGCTTTGAATTTGGTTAAGCGCTTTAACTCCACGCGTTAACTCACTGCTGGGTCCCACTAATATTATTTTTTCGTCGGCAAATAAACCAAGCTTTTACTTCAATCACAGATATTTCTTCAAAATGTCGCGTTCAAGGTAACCAAGGCTTTTAACCTTAGTCCAAAGGTTTAAATACTAGTCATTCACATAGGGCCTGATTATGACCTTACTCCTCTTACAGAGTCTCTTTTTAATTTTTCCTTGAAAACAGAAATAACATAGTCATTTTGAAGCAGCGAGAACATAAGCTCGAAGATAGTCAAATCGGCTCTTCCCCAGTGGAGTTGCCAGAGATGTTAGCACCCGATTTGGACCCCAGGCTGAAAAGGGAAAAACAAGGTAACAACTAAACCATGCTTAGCTTTGTAGATAGCCCTACAAGGACAGAAGAGGGCTCTCTCCGTAAAGATATATATTCAATAAAACGCAATAGTGGACTAATATTAGGCTAGGTAAAATGATGGGAAAAGGTTTTAATAAAATGAATAAAATTTTCAGGGATGTGTGGGATAAAACAGGACAATTTGAAACCGGGGATTAAATCGGGACACAGGGTATTTCATGGGGAAAGGTAGGTAGGAAATTTTAGCAATTAAAGTTTAATAAGGATGGGATTGAAAGACTGGTGAGGAGCTAAAAAAGGGCACAATAAATGGATCCTTTTCAAACAGACAAAAAAACACAGAGTATGAATGATTTCCCAAGGTAGAGCATATAAAATGGATTCTACCTTTCTATCTTGAAAGCATTCAAAAGGAAATGTTTATGGATGAGAGGTGAAACATAAAGATTTACATATGAAACAAAGGAGAAAAAAAAATGCTAAATCTCATACTACATGGATTCCACAAATCAGAGCTGCATCCCTATCAAACTGTACAATGAAGCGCAAAATGTTCTTTCACACTATTCCCCTACTTCTGAGTTACAGACCTCAGAGATGCCTTACAAATGATTTACAATTACATTAAATACACTGAAATGTGGGAACATAGATCCACTGAATAAGGGGGGTTGTTCTAATAGCTGAAAAACTGAAAACTAATCATAGAAAATAAATCTAACAATTTGCCCTTAAAGAAGGAACAATATTACATTTGCTTTACTGTGCAGATTCATAATTTTGCTGTTGAAATAATAAATAGGCAATTTGAGGAGAAAATCCCTATCTTTACGCTGCTGTAGAAATCTTTGTTTTATTTAGCTCTCAGCCAGCTGACTGTTTTCTTTGCTTTCCATTATTTGTTTGAATACAACTGACTTTTCAATAAAATGCTGTTTGAAATGAAATTATGCTTTCGGTGAAGGGAAAAAATTAATCTTGAATGAAAAAGGGAAGGGAAAGGAGGTGGGATCTCTATTATAATCGCAATCAGAATGGGCGGAAAAAAGGGAATATAACATAGAACAGGACCTCGTTATACGCTGTGCGATGCATTAAAAAATTAATCGCAATCGGGATCGGAGGGGGGAGGCGATACATAATGAAACATGGTAATATGTTTTATGACGGTGCCAAACCAAAACTTCCGATGCGATTGGGAGGAGGGGAAGCCTTTGTATAAGTGAAATAAAATCAAATTTTGATTCAAATCAAGGGAAAGGCCTTTTATTATAGACGGGCGGAATTTTATGATGTGGGATCAGGGTCGATCGGAATCAGAGATCGGGGAGAGGGCAGAGATAGATGTCATATATGGAATGTCAATTACTGATGGCCCGATTGGCTGTGGGTTGTCGGATCGGAGGGTGGAAAATCAACGGCTAAGGGATAATCGGAGGAGATCAATCAGAAGGGCCTTATGAAACCGTCGATCGTGATGGCCCGATCGCATATGAGCCGTCCGATCGGCAATCGGATCAATGGTCGGGATCACATCGGGCGGGGCCAATCGGAGGTTGGCCATCGGAAGTACACAATTGGGAGTGGAACAATAAAAAGCACCGATGGTATTTTGGACCGTTGGATCATTATTTAAATCAATGGTGGGGATGTATATCAGAAGGTTTCCATTGGAAGTTTTCCATCAAAATCCTTTTAATATAATTGCATCGGAGGTTTGGGCGATGAGCCAATCGGGGCATGTGATAAAAATGTTGCGATTGCGATAGAAGGAACTTAAGGTGGCGAGGTTTATATTATATAAAAATTTGATTTATATTATAATGTTTCAAGCATGATGGGGAAGTGGTTAAGAAACAAATCGCATATTTGTTTTAAATAATTTTATAATGCGATTTTATAAATCGGAAAGGGAAAATGGATTTTTATAAGGAAAATATTAAAACTTTAAACATAAAGTTTTAAGGAAAAAATGGGAAATAGGGATTATTTGAGGATATAGGGGATTTTACTTCACTTAAGCATAAATTTCAATCCAGAAGTCAGTTTTAAGAGTGTAATATACCGTTGGAAAGCTCTTTCCGGGCTCTTTCTGATGGATTTGCTTGGAAGATGATTTTGCATTGAGCATGTTGTGAAAAACCTCTTTGAAGGCAGGATGATGAATTTGTGAAGATGGCAGCTTCTGAATTGTGACTTATTACATATAATGACGTAAAATTACATAATGAATGCTAATACGGAAAAATATCATGTTTTCACCTCAAAACATGCTTTTGAGGTGAAAATTATATCAAGCTGAATAAAATGTCTCTTTGATCTTCCTAGTGAATTTTAGTTTATTGACTTCCTCATGATCTTGCTGATATTTATTTGACATTTGACTCATTAACTTGCCCATGGTGAGACCCTAGAAACTAATGAGACCCATCCTATGACCTAATGACATGATTTTGAAAGTGAAAGTGACTCATGACCAAAGACCATAGAAAGGAGAATAAGAAAGTTCCTTATGAGGGAAAACTGACGAAAAGTTATTACCATCAATGAATCCATGACCTAGCGGAATGGTGAAATTTATTCTGTATGAGACTCCTGATATGCAAATGCAAAAGAGAAGTTTTGATCACTGATGGCAGTATGATTAGACTGACACTAACAGATCCCATGATGAGAAATCATTAAGATGGATACTTGTATTGAAAGCATGTACCCCGAGATAAATATAGTCTGGAAATATATAACTAGATAAAAGACATCTTCACGGATTGAGACAATGTTATTGTATGAGAAAAGCTTAGGATTATGGTTGCTTCATCCCTGTATCAGAGGGAGAAAGGATGAATATGATATTCTTTTCTCTATGATATGTATTTTCTCTAACATAGTATTTAATTTTATGTACTTCATAAACAAGAAGAGAGAGAATTTTCGCTTGAAAGTACTACATAAGGCAGTGTGGTTGAACTCTTTAGTGATTTGTTTGAGCTGGTACCGGATATGAGCACTTTGATATGTTTTTGATATTCAAAGAGAAACTTGGATTAATGGATGTGACCCTCCTGGGTAAGAGTCCCGACTAATCGATAACATTGAGCTATGATCTTCCCCCCTATTTGAGCTCACAGGGACAGGAATTGAGTTTGAGAGCTCTCGGGGTAGAAGTATCTCTGGACAATAGGATGGTTGTGATCCTTACCCTTTGAGGTAAGTGGATCTCGCCTATTGTCATCATAGGGTGTGCATGATCCTTGTCACTTATGAAAAGATGGGTATCTCCCCCTATCATGATTGACAATGTATACCCTATTATTCATCTTATCCACAAGCAAGGCTTGTTGGGATTACCTCCCCATCTGGTCAATAGGTTGATATGACTTCAGTAGGTGTGATCCTTGCATAGAAAGTGGATCTCCCTCACGTACACAAGATGCAGGTGTTCTACCACTTGACTCTTTAGGGTCATATTGGGAAGATCAACATATATTGGGATGGTTGTGATATTTGTTTATTTCTGGTAGCAACAGATGCGCTCTAAGTATCAAATTTTGCAAGGAGGCTCAGACACATGTATTCCAAAGAACCCAAAAAGCGTTTTTGGAAATTCTACTCGGATCGTGTTTTATTAAAATAAGTAATTTTTTTTAATGTGAGACTAAGTTTAAACTTAGGGAATTAAAATAATTAAAGAGTATTAATAAAACAGGGTGTGACTATTCTAGAAAAAATATGGAGACAAAGTCAAGTTAATCTTAGCCGTTGATTATCGATTTAATCTCGACCGTTGAAAAATCAACGAGAAGATTATAAGAAGGACTTCATGTTAGGTCCCTATAGTACTAGTGTAGTCATTTATTGTGTTAGGGTAGACCACTTATTGTTATTGTTATACCCCTCTAGTCCCCATATTGTTATTATTGTGCCCCATAAAACCCCACTATTGTTAATTTTTTTCCCTTACATTATTATTGTTAGGTCGGCTAGGATTATATTGTGACCCCATGGACTCCTATATATAGAAAGGAGGTTTTGTCATTTGAATCATCCAAGAATTTTTCATTTATGTAATGTAAAGGAGGTTTTCCCCTCGAAGTAGCTGATTTCTAAGGCATTGATCTCTCTTTTCTTCTATTTTTGGAGCTGGTTTCATAAAATTTGGTATCAGAGCTTTGGATTCTAGGGTTTTGCTGCTTCAAACAAGCCATCATGGAATTTTCGCTATAATTTTTTTTCTACGAAGTTTCAGATGCTAACAAAAAAACCCATTTGCGAAAAAATCCTGAGGAACTTCGTGTAGACATTTCAGATCTTGGTTTGAAATATTTTTGGAGATATGATCTATGGAAGTTAGGGTTTTTGTAGGCTCCCAAATTTCATCTAAAAGAGGTGACCTTAGGAAAATCATCATAACTCTCTCTCTAAGAATCAGATTGGAATTCTATAAAAGTGGCTGAAATCACATGGACTGTAGTTCCCTGTGTATCAATTTCAGAGCTGAAGGAGGAAAAAGTGACACGTGGCACACCGTACAAGTTCTCTCTACTGAACCAGTCCATAATTAGGTCATTGTGGGAGATTGGACATAAATTTACCTTGAAGAATCCAAATCAGGTCAGATCTATGGCATTGGAAAGAAAATTTAGAGGGCTACTAAAGGAATAAAGATAAATCTATGGCATCTGAAATTATAGTAATACATCAGTTTCAATATCGAGCTCCTCAAAATCAAGAAAAAGGTGTATATTTTTGTTTTTCAAATTGCATAAGTATTGTTTGAAAAATAAATTTGAAGTGATTCCAAGGGAATATTGGGTTCTAAAATGGCCCCTAAAAATAATTCCACACCCATTAAGCCCTCAAAAATCTCTACTATGATGCATGAAGAGGAAGAATTGTAGTATGATATATCAAAATTACAGTACCAAGTGCAACAAATTTCGATCTTACAAAGAGCAATCAAAGATGACATAGATGTTTTAAAAGCAAAAATGGAGGCTAATTTGGACGGTTTGAAGGATCAAATGAAAGTTACTGTGGATGATAAAGTAGTGGAAGATCACATCGAGCATAAACAAAAAATTTTCCAACTCTCAAAGGATAACCTAACTTTGGTGCATAATCGAATGAAACAATGGGAAGATCAATATCGTAGCGAAAGAAGTTCTGAAGAAGTCATAGAAACAAGAACTCAAAAACTATGAAATCGATCAATTTCAGAGTATCTTAGCGAGTGTAAGAACTTACCCATTGAAGATTCCACATGGGAGGATGATAATTTTATATGGAAGCATCAAGAAATAATCAAGTGTTGAGGACAACACTTGTTTGAAGGAGAGGGGCATGTTAGGTCCCTATAGTGTAGTCCCTTATTGTGTTAGTGTAGCCACCTTATTGTTATTGTTATATCCCTGTAGTCCCCATATTGTTATTATTGTGCCCCATAAAACCCCACTATATTTATTATTGTGCCCTTACATTATTATTGTTAGGCCGGCTAGGATTATATTGTGACCCCATGGACTCCTATATATAGAAAGGAGGTTTTGTCATTTGAATCATCCAAGAATTTTTCATTTATGTAATGTAAAGGAGGTTTCCCCCTCAAAGTGGTTGATTTCTACAACATTGATCTCTCTTTTCTTCTATTTTTTGAGCTGCTTTCATAACACTTTAATGGGAATTTGGTAATTAACCAGGAAGATACTCGGTTTCCCAAGAAGATTGATTTTCTCATTGCTGAAGTTTGGCATGAGAAAATTGAATAAGAGGGAGAGTTGTAGGTTGGAGAGAGAGGGTATCAGGAAGAGTAAAGAGTGCACGATAAGACTCAACGGAGAGGAGGGACAATGCATAGGTTGTGACGCAAGGATAGGGACACCGCAGAGGTCATGACGCCGGGACTACACAGTCACTGTGTAGAGGCTGACACAGTGAGATGTAGTGAGGTTGTAGGGTATCTCCAGGGTTATAATTTCATTGTGAAGTGTGGGAAAATTTGTTTATAAAATTTCTCAGAAATTCCTATATTATTATGTTGGTTGCATTTTGTACAAGAGATTTTGCTGAAGAATAATAAAGAAACCCTCATCTACTGCACCAGTTTTCCCACATTGGATTTTTGATGTAGGGGCATTAGGCTCAAGAATTTCTTTATACCTAAGTAGACATTGGGGGGGTCCTATGTATTGAATTTCTCTTGTAAAATTTAGTATTGTGAATTAACATGGTGAGGAATTGTACTTATTCTCAAGTCATTTGAGAACACGAGAGAATAGATTAAGTTAAGAATATGAAGAGACAACCAGGGTTATGAGCAAGTTAGGAGCAGTTTCATTTATTTGAGGGTTTGAGTCTAAATTTAGGAATTAGGAAGTTAAAGAGTCCTTGTCGAGAGGTAAGGGACCTGAATTGATTCAGGTCACCATTCTGTGTAATTGTAAGTAGGAAATATAGAGTAGAGAACTACTCGGAGGTAGGGTAGAAGGCCACTGTAATTGAAGATCTGGCCGAAGACCAGAAGTTTTGTAAGTAATGTCACTGTATATATGAAGCATTGGTTTGAAATATGTGCGTTAATTGATTGAATTATGCATAGTTTCAATTATGTGTTAAGCGTTGATATACGAACTGTGGGTGTGAGGAATGCTTAAGATTCTGTGAGATGTATGTTGCTTGATTTACTCTGCGTGAGGGACATTTTGAGTCTCTGTGTACTACCTATGCAAGAAACTCTGTAATAGACCCTGTGTGATTGATTCGAGCAAACCGAAGACTCGTTATTGAGTGTCTATGTGTAGGTTCAGGTTGCTACTGAATTTTGAGTAGCCCACATATGTGAATCGAACACAGAGGGATCGATTTCCCATCACCCTCCTTCGTATTGAGACTGGGCACAGATAGACTCTGTAAATTGGGTTTTTAATCGTGTTCTGAGGGTTATTGGGGAAATTGAAATTTAGGTCGATGTTGTGGGATCGAATTAGTAATTTGTGGGTTGAACTATGTGAATCGCTCACGGAATGATCGATTTCATAGTCTGATTCTTACTATTTAGGTTTTAAGCCACATACGGGACACTATTGTCTTCATAAACATAAGAGATAAGCCCTCGGGGTTTGTTGTAGCTTTAAATCACAGTAGTCGGATATGGGGATTAATCATGAGGCGATTGGATGATGAGGACCTGTTGAATGCCAAATCAAACCACCATCGAATTGAAGTGTCGGTGAGTTTACTTGGGTCACAACGCATAAGGAAGACAACTAATGGTGCAGGAAGGTAAGAGCTGAAGGCTCGTTCAATGGTAGAGAGACCGTGCAATACAAAGGCACAAAGAAAAAAGCGGGTTTTTAAGAAGAAACGCTGGCCTGATATCGGAAGTGGAGACGGAACCGTGAAGAAGAGAGGTGGATCCGTGAAGTGAACATCCGAAGAGGTTTTGGGAGAGAAACCAACGAGTTTCGCATTGTTAAAAGACGGTAAGCTGAATCTCTGGAAAATATGCAATTCCACAAGGTGTTTGACGCATGGAAAGAAGCGGTAATACAAAACTGCCCTCATCGCGTTTTTCTGGGACGTTAAAGTCCTGAGCCAATAAAAGTGCGATAACGCATGATGAGCATCAGATCATCCAAGGTGACCCGATAAGTTGTCCACCGTTGGATGTGGACAGTACGTTAACGTTGGGGTCTCGTGGAATTATTGCGTAATTGTTTGATTATTAACCATTGTTAATCAAGTGTTGAATGGCAGATATATATATATATATATATATATATATATATATATATATAAGTCATGGGGCCGATATGTGATATAGATTATGGTCGCCAGTTCTTCTATTAGAGGCTAATCATAAAGCCTGCACGGAAGGGAATTAATCCGATCATTGTTAAGTTGTTTCTATAACACCATTGAAAGGGGACCTCAATTGTGGACTAGCCATTGGGCATGGAAGCAATGGTTGAAGTTTTACATTAATGTTCACAACCTTTGATTGGCCAAGGGTCAAAATATATGTTATATGATGTGGGTTGTTATGTGGTGGGTTTTGATAATGAAGTCCATGTGTTAATGTTGTAAGCTGCAGGGCCGAAGGCTCTTACATATGTTGTTTGTGGTTTAATTCTAGCGCCAAATGGTTTTATATGATATTCTAATCCTTGGTTGATAACAAAAATGTATGTTGGTGCACATGGTTATGGAAATGCCGTAGGCAAGGCTAAGGCATGTAATTGATGGTTAGGGCCTTTGTTTAGTGAATTCGAAATACTAAAAGATAAACAGAAATGTTGGCTTGGGTTGGAAAAGGCGAATGTTGTTTCGCATTCCCATAAAGGGTGAAAGCCCAAGTTAAGATTTGGGGTTAACTGGAATTCAAGTATTCATCTAGTTTATCATAGAGTGAGGTATTCCACTGGTTTTATAACCATTTTTGAAGGAGTAAAGCTTCCATAGGAGAGATGGGTAGTCTGAAGATCATTAGAATTTTATTCTAATATCTCAAATCAGAAATCTAGAAGCTTCAGCATTAAATTGAAAAAAAAACTTGGGAAGTGCATTCCTGACAGGGAGTGAAGTAGCCCAGCATCATTGTGGTATCATAGCATAATAGCTCTTTTTGAGGGAGTTCAAGTTTTGTTGAATGCATGTAGGAAAAGAGATTAGATAGATATTGTAGCCTACACGGATACAGTGAAGGTGATTGCAAAATTACAGAGTCAAAATTAGAGGACAAGTGTTTTGAAGACTGCAGATTTGAAGAAGGAAGATCAGATTCTAAAATTTGATATGCAACATACATATTTGCAGTGAACATGATTTGTAGAGTGAGTGGAAGACAAGATCATGTATAAATATTGCAGGAGAATAATTTTAAATTTGATGTGTATTTTGTGTTTGCAGAATTGTGGTTGCTGAAAGTGCAGACAGAGCTTGAAAGTGAAGGCAGTGAGTCTGATATTCAGCTAGAGGCTGGATAAAGAGGAAAATTGCAATGTTCTCAAGAGAAGGTGAGCAATGCTTAACGCTAATTGAAGGATTGTTTACAGAAGTCAGAGTGCAGGCAATTGAAGACATCTCAGCAGAAGCAGATCATAGCTTTGAGAGTAGTGATAGAAGAGTCCAGTAAGGGACTCTGAGTGGAGAAGAAGTATGGCATAGCCTTGAAGAATTCCCAAAAGAGGTTGGATGAGAAGAGAACAGAGGTGTTCTTGAAGAAAGTTGCAGAGTGAAGCCTAGAGAGAGCAGAAGAAAGTGCTCAGAAGGTTCCAGCAGAAAGGGGACCAGTACTTGCCAAAAGCCGAATCTGGAGGAAGGGATTGGTGAGGTAAGTTGCAGCAAGAGAGCTTGCTATCGCAGAGGCTTGGTGCAGCTTGTGAGTGAAGGACTCTTGGAGGAGAAAATGGCTGCTGATAACCGCCGCAGAGTTTGCAGAGGCTCTGAGAGAGGCCACAGCAGGAGAGAGAAAGAAAATGCCAAAGCATTTGGCATGAGGAAGAACTCCACTGATGAAGAATGGCGGAAAGGGATGGCTGAGATTACAGAACAGTTTTATAAACTGAAGAGGATGATAAATGAAAGCCAGAGAGTTGGTTGGATCATGAGGAAGAAAGTGAATTGGCAACCATTATAGTTGAGGTTGGGGCAAAAGAAGATTGCCTTATTGAGAGAAGAACTCAATGCAGTTGAGTTGAAAGAATAAATTTCTGCTAGTGAAGCAGAACAGAGCATAGATGAAGAGTGGAGATCTGCAAGAGATCTTGTAAGACATGATGAAGACTTGAGGCAACAAGAAGCTTGTCTTGCTGAAGAGGAAGTCACTGAGGATTTCCTGAGTTGTTGGACAAGTCCAGATGATGTAAGGACTTGTGTTTTTGAGTCTGACAAATGTGAAGTGATGACAAACTCCACAGAGGAATAAGAAACCAGAGTTATTGAGGCAAGGATGGAAATTGAAGATTCCATGTGCAGATTTGTTCAAGGAGTGCTTGAGAAAGCAGCCAAGACTGAAAATTCTTGTGATTTTGAAACTAAAAATTTGTGTATGTTTGCAGGTGCACCACTGGAATATGAACAAGCTTCAGAGTTTTTTAATGAAGAGGAGACATTGAATCTGAAATTTGTTCAGATCGATGCTAAGATAATGAGATCTCAGGGAGAGATGAAGAATGAAGAGTCAAATGAATATATTCAGCAAAATGATGAAGCAAAGAGAAAAGGACTAGTAGATGTTGGTCAAGAACAAGCAGAGGCATAAAGGACTGTGTAAGGTTCCTGAAATCTACTCCTATTGAAGTTGTGGACTCTAACAGGGGGTTGGATTTTTAAAGAAGAGATTTGGAGAAGCAGAGGACCTATGCACAAGATGATTGTCTGGGGAAGCAAGGTAGGAAGATATTCATGGATAGAGTTCATGGAGCAGATGATGGAAGAAAGGTGAGACTAGCTGACAGTCTCATGAAGGATGCAGATCAGCATGCTGGGGTGCTGACAGAAGATTTGGAAAGAATTTTCGGACAACATACTGATGTGTTGTCAGAAGAAAAGAAGGTATTGAAGCCTTGGAATTTTACTGCTGATGACTAATGTGTTAGTCATGCAGGCAAGGAGGAAGAACAACAGTTGGGAACTGTCAGAGAATTGAAGGGAAGAGAAACTATGTTGGCTGAAAACATAGTGAAGAATCATCATTTTGACATAGTGACTAGAACAGTGAGGATAACTCTGGCAACTGAAAAGGAAGATGATGAAGAATTCCTGAATCTTGAACTAGACTTAGAATTTCCAGGAGAAGAACTGGTGACTAGGTCATCAATTGAGACCTTTGGGTCTCATGGTTTTAACACTGACAGTTTGTTTATGTGTACAGGTGATGCAGAAGACCATTCATCCCTTGAAATTGTCTCGGGAGATGAGAATTTGTTGCAGAAGAAAGAAGATGAGACAGTCATGTCTCACATGAAGAAACTTGTCACTGATGACAAGGAGGAGCTGATTTGGTTGACTAATCTGGAATAGACTGGAAGATAGATTTTTAAATCTGCTACAGTAAAGAAGAATCAACATTTTGTGCTGACAGAAGATGAAAATGCAGAACTTAAAAAACTTGATTGGATTGCCAAAATCCATCAAGAAGATGAGAGGCAATTTTTTAGGATTTCCCAAGAAGAAGGAAAATATGTTGAAGCTAACTTGCAGCATGTTGAAGATGTAAAACAAGTACAGGGGAGATGGCTGAATTTTTTGCTGGGAGAAATTATGCAAGAGAAAGAAAACGCAGACACTAGAGCAAGGATGCCTGAAGCTGTGAAGAAAAGAGGGGCAGATACTAGCTTGTAGAATCAAATTCTGTTTACTAATATACTGGATGAGTATGCCACTGCTGGTAGGAATTTAAATGGTGATTTGTTTTCTAAAAATGAGTTTGCAGATGAGGAGCAAAATAAGAATGTTGCAGAGGGAGATATATTAAAATATATTCAGGATGTCTGGGTGGAGGCAAAATTGACATCAGCAACACCCATGGTGGCAGTAGACGCAACATGGGGGAGGACATCTACCAAAATAAAAATAATTACAGAAAATGTATTGGCAGCAACAGAAATGGGAAGCAGTAGCAGTGGGCAGAGGAATTTCCAGCTAGAGAGTAGGCTAGACAAGGAAATTGAAAATATCAGAAGATTGATGCAGCAGACAGCAGCCAGGAAGCGGAAGGATTTTTGTACAGGAAGGGCAAAAGAAGATTGTGAAAGTATACCTGGAGGTGATTTACAGAACAAATTCTGGAAACCAGAAGAATTACAGAAGAAGAGTGATGCAGTTGCTGGACAACAACAAGGCAAATTATGGGATCCATGAAGCAAAAATCCAGGACACATGATCAGGAGATCATGAAAAAAATGAAGCTAGGGAGTCTGATGCAGGGGCATTAGGCTCAAGAATTTCTTTATACCTAAGTAGACATAGGGGGGGTCCTATGTCTTGAAGTTCTCTTGTAAACTTTAGTATTGTGAATGAACATGGTGAGGAATTGTACTTGTTCTCAAGTCATTTAAGAACACGAGAGAATAGATTAAGTTAAGAATATGAAGAGACAACCAAGGTTGTGAGTAAGTTAGGAGCAGTTTCAGTTATTCGAGGGTTTGAGTCTAAATTTAGGAATTAGGAAGTTAAAGAGTCCTTGTCGAGCTGTAAGGGACCTGAATCAATTCAGGTCACCATTCTGTGTAATTGTAAGTAGGAAATATAGAGTAGAGAACTTCTCGGAGGTAGGGTAGAAGGCCACTGTAATTGAAGATCTGGCCAAAGACCAGAAGTCCTGTAAGTAATGTCACTGTATATATGAAGCATTGGTTTGAAATATGTGCATTAATTGATTGACTTATGCATAGTTTCAATTCTGTGTTAAGGGTTGATATAAGAAATGTGGGTGTGAGGATTGCTTAAGATTTTGTGAGATGTATGTTGCTTGATTTACTCTGCGTGAGGGACATTTTTAGTCTCCGTGTACTACGTATGAAAGAAACTCTGTAATAGAACTTGTGTGATTGATTCGAGCAAACCAAAGACTCATTATTGAGTGTCTGTGTGTAGGTTCAGGTTGCTGTTGAATTCTGAGTAACCTGCATATGTGAATCGAACACAGAGGGATCGATTTCCCATCACCCTCCTTCGTATTGAGACTGGGCACGGATATACTCTGTAAATTGGGTTTTTAATCGTGTTCTAAGGGTTATTGGGGAAATTGACATTTAGGTCGATGTTGTGGGATCAAATTAGTAATTTGTGGGTCGAACTATGTGAATCGCTCATGGAATGATCGATTTCATAGTCCGATTCTTACTGTTAAGGTTTTAAGCCACATATGGGACACTGTTGTCTTCATAAACATACGAGACAAGCCCTTGGGGTTTGCTGTAGCTTTAAATCACAGTAGTCGGAAATGGGGATTAATCATGAGTCGATTTGATGATGAGGACCTATTGAATGCCGAATCAAACCACCATCGAATTGAAGTGTCGGTGAGTTTACTTGGGTCACAACGCGTAAGGAAGACAACTAATGGTGCAGGAAGGTAGGAGCTGAAGGCTCGTTCAATGGTAGAGAGACCGTGCCATACAAAGGCACAAAGTAGAAAGCGGATTTTTAAGAAGAAACGTTGGCCTGATATCGGAAGTGGAGACGAAACTATGAAGAAGAGAGGCAGATCCATGAAGTGAACAGCCGAAGAGGTTTTGGGAGAGAAACCAACGGGTTTCACATTGTTAAAAGGCAGTAAGCTGAATCTCTGGAAAAATACGCGATTCCACAAGGTGTTCGACGCGTGGAAAGAAGTGGTAATAAAAAACCGCCCTCTTCGCGTTTTTCTAGGACGTTAAAGTCCGAAGCCAAAAAAAGTGCGATAACGCGTGATGAGCGTCAGATCATCCAAGGTGACCCGATAAGTTTTCCACCATTGGATGTGGACGGTACGTTAACACTGGGGTCCCGTGGAATTATTGCGTAATTGTTTGATTATTAACCATTGTTAATCAAGTGTTGAATGGCATATCTATATCTATATCTATATATATATATATATATATATATATATATATATATAAGTCGTGGGGCCGATATGTGATATAGATTATGGTCGCCAGTTCTTGTATTAGAGGCTAATCATAAAGCCTGCGCAAAAGGGAATTAATCCGATCATTGTTAAGTTGTCTCTATAATACCATTGAAAGGGGACCTCGATTGTGGACTAGCCATTGGGCATGGAAGCGATGGTTGAAGTTTTACATTAATGTTCACAACCTTTGATTGGCCAAGGGTCGAAATATATGTTATATGCTGTGGAATTTTATGTGGTGGGTTTTGATAATGAAGTCCATGTGTTAACGTTGTAAGCTACGGGGCCGAAGGCTCTTACATATGTTGTTCGTGATTTAATTCTAGCGCCGAAGGGTTTTATATGATATTCTAATCCTTGGTTGATAACCGAAATGTATATTGGTGCACATGGTTATGAAATGTCATAGGCAAGGCTAAGGCATGTAATTGATGGTTAGGGCCTTTGTTTAGTGAAGTAGAAATATTAAAAGATAAACATAAATGTTGGCTTGGGTTGGAAAAGGCGAATGTTGTTTCGTGTTCCCATAAAGGGTGAAAGCCCAAGTTAAGCTTTGGGGTTAACTGGAATTCAAGTATTTATCTATTTTATCATAGAGTGAGGTATTCCACTGGTTTTATAACCATTGTTGAAGGAGTAAAGCTTCCGTAGGAGAGATGGGTAGTTTGAAGATCATTAGAATTTTATTCTAATATCTCAAATCTCTGATTTGAGGTATAGATGTTTCAACATTGAATTGAAAAAAAAACTTGGGAAGTGCATTCCTGACAGAGAGTGAAGTAGCCCAGCATCAATTTTTCTGGGGACAATTGTCCAAAAATAACTGTGTCATTATGATTGTACTTGTGCTAGAATTTTTCCTTCCATTTACTTTCCGCAAAATTTTAATTGTGAAGGCTACAGTATAATTTATTTCAATATTTATTGTGTAATACCGTAAATAACTTATTTCCAAATTGATAATTAGAAGAAATAATAATAGTTACTACAGTTGGGATTCTATTTTATAATTTTCCACATGGTATTAGAGCTACAAGAATAGATCCAGAAGACCCAGGGCTGAACATAAGAGGGTGATCGGAAGACTGCGTAGGCAATAGATTGAATCCCCTAAGGGATTGCGCAGTCCAGTCTAGGAGGGTGAAATTTTCGTGGGAAAATATCTCTCTGAGTGAGTCAACAGAGAGAAATATTTCCGAATAAAAAATTTTCTAGGAAAAAGGGAGCAGCGCAACAACTTCAACGCAGTGCAGTCTTTAGGTGGGACACAATTTTTTCCGAGTAGAAAAAAGCATAAAAAATAAAAGGAAAAATAACAAAAATAAGTATGGAAAATCAATATGTCTTTGAATTGTCTTCCATATTGGAATAAGACTTCACATTCTTGTCAAGTTCAGCATATACATGTGTTTGGTATATTGATAGTGAGGTTTTATCTCACATGACTAGAGTACAAGAATACTTCTTGAGCTATATGTAGAAATTTATTAATACTGATAGTATTACCATATTCTCCTGATCTAACAAATTAATCTTATGTTAAATACATAATCCTTCCACTTAATTCTTTACAGAAATTAAATCTCCAATTGCGAACATATGTGAATAAAATCAATCGCACATAAACACAGTTGTTTAACGGGAAATATTAAAGCTAAAAACCCCAACTATCATATATTATGTATACCAATGGATCATGTAATAATCTCATACAAAGATTAGTACATAAAGCTCTCAATATAATCAACAATAATTACACACTTTCATGCAGAAATTTTGCATATCTATGCACCAATTTCTTGCCTCTTGACAGCCTGCCTCCACTGCACAATATTTGTTGAAAGAAGACCCCTGAATGAATTCGAATTGGCCTTGCCTTGAATATGCAATCCTCATTGGCATATCCAATGTGTGTTAGATGCATTGAATGCATCACTATAGTCACAACAAATAGTCCATCTCACCCTTTCACCTATCTCTTGACTGGGTCTCCACTGGAAATGATATGCAAATAGTTAACTGTTGTATTTGTTCAGTTGTTAGTGAGTTATTAGTTGTGAATTAACTAACTAATTAATTCACTAAACTCTCACTAGTGTATCTTTCAGTTAGACTAGATACAACTATCTCAACTTAGTTTAACTCACTTAACTGAGTTAAACTAAATAACAATTCCCATAACTACTCTTCAGTTCTAATTGATTCCTCCATGCATGAGCCACCAATAACCCTAGGAATTGCGTAATTCCTTCAAACCACTAATTTGACAAATCTGTTCACTGAAATAAATTGCTCCAAGAGAATAACTTGATATTTATTGTCGGATTATTATTAAGGGCTAATAATAATCAACATGCATCTATATTTAGATTGACGATCTATAAATAGACTTCACCCAATATTCTAAAAACAGAATTTCATCTATTTTTCACATTTGACCAACCATCTACAAATAGCACCCTACAACTTATATAATATGCTCACCATGTCTAAAAATAGACATATACCTAAAAATAGCTTGCGGGCCCCACTTAGTGGGGCCTAAGCTCATCATCTTGTTGAATCTCAACACTATCAGGAAGAGAATATGGACTTCCAGATCACTATGGGAACATAAAGAAATGTACTCTAGCAGGGAGAGACACCATAGCATTTCAGACGGAGGAAAGAACCAACATCAAAGCCACTAATGTGTTGAATGTGCCCGGGTTAGGAATGGATATGATTTATGTGTCCTGGTTTGGCAGTTACTGGACAAGGGATACAATGTATACTTCATTGGAATGAAAATATAAGTCAAACATCCAAGCTGGAAGAAGATGAGAAAAATTGGAGTTCAAAGCAACAGACTCTATAGATTGCAACTTGAGTCTCCAATGGCATTGATAGGTAGCAATATTGATGGTGAAAAATATTTGAATGAAATATGGCACAAGTGAATGGGACACTTGCACCACGAAGCACTAAGGATGCTCAAAGAGACTGTTACAGGAGTTCCAGTCCTCAGTACTGAGCATGATGACGTATGCAAAGGATACGTACTAGGAAAGTACGCTAAGGCATATTTTCCCAAAAGAGACAATAGAGAAAAAGGCATGTTAGAATTGATACACTCAGATATTTGTGGCCCAATGTCCACAATAACTCTTAGAGGTGGCGAATAATTTGTCACCTTTATTGATGATCACTCTAGAAAAACTCGTATCTACTTCCTAAATACCAAGGATAAGGTCTTTGATCGGTTCAGAGAGTTTAAGGCTCTCATGGAGAACATGATAGGGAAGAAAATAAAGGTATTGCACTCAGATAATGGTGGAGAGTATACAGACAGAGACTTCACATATTTTTGTGAAAAGGAGGGAATCAAAAGTGAGTGGAAAAATCCATATAATCCACAACATAATGGAGTTGCAGAGAGAAAAATAGAACTATTGTTGGGGTGGAAAAGGCTATGTTGTATGATCAGGACTTGCCTAGATTCTTGTGGCCATAGGCATGCAACACAATAGTGTATATTTAGAATAGAACCCCTCACAGAGCATTGGGGAAGAAAGCACATAAAGGAGTCTTCACAAGGTGAAATTTGGAAGTAAGTCATCTCAGGATATTCAAAAGTTTGGCATATTGTCAAATTCCAGACGAGAAGCATAGTAAATTGGATTAGATTGTAGAAAAGGGGTATCTTGTGGGATATAGCAAGACCTCAAAAGAATACAGAATATACATTCCTAGAAACAGGAAAATTGTAGTAAGACAAGATGCAAAGTTCATGGAAGATAGAGCTTTGAGAAAATCGTGTGATGTCAGTAGAAGAACAGTGAGCGGATGTTCCATTAGTCGAACAGCAGGAAGGATAGGCAGGAGGATAGACAACAGGAACATGTACTGAGACCAGTACCAACATTAACTCATGAGGAGAATATTCTAGTAGTTTTTAGGTGGAATAACAAGAATAGGAGGAGGATTTGAGGGAACCTCCTACCACTAGTGGTAGAACCAATAGGGATGTACCATAGATGTCGAGGGAGGCAGAGGAGTTTGTTGGATATCCCAAAACCAACAAAAGGCAACGTAGGCAACCTGACTGATACCAAGCCTTGGTAGCACAGGTTGAAGAACCTTCCAGTTTTCAAGAAGTCATATAACACCAAGTGTGGGTGGATGCCATGGTAGAAGAGTACAACTCTATCATGATGAATGATGTCTGGGAAGAAGTACCTAGACCTGAGGATAATTTAGTTGTAGGATCAAGATGGATCTACAGAGTCAAGTACGCTGCAGATGGCAGTGTAGAGAAGTACAAGGCTAGGTTCATGGAAAAGGGGTATGCATAGAAGGAAGAAATATACTATGAGGATAACTTCGCCCCTGTATCCAGATATACCTTTATCAGGTTTTTGATATCCCTAGCAGCTCAGATGGGATGGGAGATTCACCAGATGTGTTGAAATTTGAAACAAGAAATAGTGAAATTGGCATCTAGAAACAACATGACAACACACACACTAGTGTGGGACCACAGGTCACACAGTGATGGGTCCAAGAGATACATTAGTGTGCAAGCCAATTTATGTAATAAATTGGAAAGGTGTCTAATTTAATTTTCCCTTAATTAAATCGGACAATAAATTGTAATCTTATCTCATAAACACTTTTAATATTTAACTAAGTGTGATAAAATCAGTTAGCTCATGAATTTCGAGTTGAGGGTGGTCGGTGAGGCATGCAGAGTGATTCTATGTGTTTTAGAGTTCAAGTTACATTTAGTGCATTAGTTTAATGCACGAGAAATCAGTTAACTCAGTTAAGTGAGTTAAAATCAGTTTGGCTAGTTGTAATTGTTTGTTGCACCAGTGAGAGGTCAAGTGAATTCAATAAAATTTAATTCACATGCAGTGACCTATCATGTAACTGATAATTTACTACTAATAGATGCATGCATTCCACTTCCAGTGGAGACCCAGTTTAGACAAATATTAAAGGGAAGTTGACTATCAGTTGTATTTTTATCAAACTGCCCAAATGCAGTTTAAACACCACAGGATTGCCCATGATACTTGCACAGTTGATAAAGGCTGAAATTCCTAAGGAATAGGGATTGCATTCCTCATGAATTTCATGAGAAAAATAGACTGAAGACAGGCTTAGAATTGGCTAAGTGTTGGCCCGATTTTGTCTGTATTAGTGTGAGACAGTTGTGAGAGTGCAGGAGACTCTTGTGAGAAGAGTGAATTGAAATTGTTTCATGATTTCTTGGTGAATATAAAATAGAATATAGAGGGGTTTTAAGTAGTAAAATTTCCTCGGGAAAATATCTGTGTTGTGGTTTGATTTTCTTCTTTATTTACTTGTTGTGATTGGCAATCATGTTTATTTTCCGCAATTGATTTGTAGAAGTATTCAATATCTAGATTTAGTACATTGCTTGATCGGATTGAATCCATTTATATACATATGTTTGTATAATTTGTACAAGATGAATTCCAAGACAAAATTATTGAACAGGGTGATAGAAGAGGAGGTGTACATAGAACATTCTAGAGGCTTCGAGACCCATGAGAATAGAACTCAAGTATACAGATTGAAAAAATCCCTATATGGGCTCAAGGAGGCACCTAGAGCATGGTATGGTCAGATTGATAACTACTTGCAGTAGTTAGGATTCATCAAGGGTGATGCAGATCCCAATCTCTACTATCTGATGGTAGAGAATGAGTCACTCATTCTGGTATTATATGTAGATTATTTGTTTCTTATAAGATCATATAGGCTTATAAAGCACTACAAGAAGAATCTTGAAGCAGAATTCGACATGAAGAATATGGGGTTGATGCATTATTTTCTAGGATTGGAAGTACGATAGGAAAAGGGAGAGATATTCCTCGGGGAAGGAAGATGTGCTAAATAGATTCTGAAGAGATTCAAAATGTAGGATTTATGACCCATGGCGATGCCTATGACCACCAACCGAAATAAAATTGATGCATCAGGAGACTGGAAAGTAGACCCCACCTTGTACAAATAGCTCATTGGGTCACTCATGTATTTAGTTAACACTAGGCCAAACATTTGTTTTGTTGTCAACACCCTTAGTTAGTTTATGGTGGAACCGAAAAGGGTACATTGGGTAGCAGCTAGACACATTTTTAGATATTTGCGTGAGAAAATTGGATATGGGTTGAAATATACCCGAGGAGATGATGTTAGATTCAGCAGGTTCACAGATGAAGATTGGGCAGGGAGTTCATCAGACCAAAAAATTACCTCCGGGTATTGCTTCAACATTGGCTCAGGCATGATCTCTTGGTGCAACAGGAAGTAGAATTTCGTAGCTCTGATCTTAGTGGAAGCAGAAGATATGGTAGCTAGCACAACAACGTTCAAAGTTATATGGCTTAGGAAGCTTCTTGTGAGCTTGTTCAGGAAGAGGATGGAAGTGAGCAATGTTTACTGTGATAATCAGAGTTGTATCAAGCTCTCCGAGAATCCAATATTTCATGATTTGTTGAAACACATAGATATAAGATGTCACTTTATCAAGTACTATGTTCAACGTGGGGCAGTACAACTACAGTATGTCCCCACAGGATATCAGGAAGTAGACGTACTCACAAAGTCTCTAGGAATAGCTAATTTAATTCAGTTCAGGGAGAAAATCGGTATGGTAGAAAACTCATTTCAGTAGAAGAAACAGATGGGTCCTCAGATGCAACAACAACATATGAGAAGGAGATGCATTAGTTGGCAGCAATATGCAGGGTCAATAGTAGCATGGATGCAACAACGTAGTAGTTGATGGGCATTAATATCAGACATCAACAACACAAAGGGAGAACTTACTTTAGCAGGGTGAGAGCACATTCCTTGCTAAGAGGGAGTATTGATTTTTGGAAGCATAGGATGTGCACTAAGTCTCAAATTTTGCAGGGAGGCTTAGACACATGTATTCCAAATAAGGTAGAAAGAGTTTTGGGAAATTCCACCTGGATTGTGTTTATTAAAATAATTAATTATTTTTAATGGGAGCCTAATTTTAACTTAGGGAATTAAAATAATTAAAGGGCATTAATAAAACAGGGTGTGAATCTTCTAGAAAAAGATAGAGACCAAGTCAGGTTAATCTTAGCCGTTCATTAGCGATTTAATCTCAGCCATTGAAGACTCGACAAGAAGTTTATAAGAAGGAATTTAATGGGCGTTTGGAAATGAACTAGGCATATACTCAGTTTCCCAAGAGAATCGATTTTCTCACTGGCTGAAGTTCGGCAAGATAAAATCGAATCAGAGGGAGAGTTGTAGGTTGGAGAGAGAGGGTATGAGCAGGAGTCGAGAGTTCATGATCATACTGGAGGAAGCAACGCATGGGAGGGACAACACATAGGTTGTGACGCAGGGATAGGGACAACGCAGTGGCTGTGACAATTGGACTGCATAGTCATTGCGCAGAGGCTAACGCAGTGAGGCTATAGGGCCTCTATAGGGTCATAATTTTACTTTGAAGCATGAGGAAATTTGTTTGTAAAATTTCTCACATAAATTCCTCTTCTATTTTTCTGGTTGTATTTTGTACAAGATATTTTACCGAAGAATAATAAAGAAACCCTCATCTACTACACCAATTTTCCCACATTGGGTTTTTCCAGGTGTCTAAAAATAATTGTTTCATTGTGATTGTAGTTGTGCTAGCATTTTTCCTTGCATTTAATTTCTGCATAATTTTAATTGTGAAGGCTGCAGTATAATTTATTTCGATATTTACTGTGTAATATCGTAAATAAATTATTATAAGTAGAAGAAATAATATCATTTACTACAGTTGGGATTCTATTTTATAAATTTTCACAATCTCTACACAATATAGCAAGTTTGATCTCACATGTTAACTAAACAACATGATGGATGTGATCCTTGTTGGTAAATGGATCTCCCCCAATTTTAATTGTACAATAGGATGGATGTTATCTCTACCCTATTTGGAAAGTTGATCTCACCTATTGATAACAACAAGATGGATGTGATCGATGTAATCCTTATTGGTAGATGGATCTCTCCCAATTTCCACTGTACAATAGGATGGATGCTATCTCTAACCTATTTGGAAATTTTATCTCACATATTGATAACAAAAAGATGGATGTGATCATTATTAGTAGATGGATCTCACCTATTTTCATTAGATAGAGGGTTGTAGCTTGAGCTCTCCTCTGATGTTAGATTCTTCTTCTTCTTTAGATTCTAGAATGTTCAATAGGTGGAGATATGTAGAGATGAGTCGAGACGAGATATGACTTGATGATGATGATTCTAATTCAGATGAATGGATTGATTATTAGATATAAGGTATAATTTTTATGCTCCCCTATGATGATGATTGAGTTGATAGGGTGGTATAAAAAGCTTCCCTATAATTATTCTTATTCTTCTTCTTTAAATCGAGATTGTTTAGTTGATGATCCGAAAGGATGAGATGTGATGAGATCTATGTTTGGTTGATATAGCTGAGATGAGGTCATAACATTTGACCTAAATATTAGTAGGATTTGAGGATTGATATCCTCTACCATTGATTATGCACTATTCTTATTCTATGAAACAAATAGAGATGTAATAATGATGGTGTTTCCTTCCTTCTTATGTTGAGACACGTCGTCCATTATGAGACTTATTTTATAGTTGGAAATTCCTCCCTAGCTAAGAGGGAGTGTTGAAAGTTCGGAAATGTCGGGATGAATTTACCATGAGGGAAACCTTAAGCCCTAAATTGAAAGCCCTATGGTCAATGGAAAAAATGATTTTGAGAAAGTAAATATAAAAATAATTTTAATATTATTTAAATTTTAATTCAATTTGAATTTCCCTCCAAATTAAATGGTTAGCCTCATTCAAAACTCAAGGGTTTTTAGTTGGCACCTAAGTCACTAGATTATATAAATAAGCAAGCCATGAAAGGATATGTCATAGAGTTGTATGGATGATTGATTATTCTACTGAGGTTCAATTATCTTTTATTTTCACACATCTATGAATGAACTCGCATCTTCGGTACAAGTCTCATATGGTTACAACTCTCGCATGGCTACAGGACTCATATGGATTCAAGACATGAATCGCTACATGACTCATGTGGATTCAATACATGCATGGCTATAGTACACACATTATTTCTACAAAAAATCATTCTGCATAAGACCCTCTCATTCTTGATCTCGATTTCAGATATCTCTGTAAGTGCATACAATCTCTCACTCGAGTATGAATACTATGGCATATAGTTCCACTCCATATAATTGCACTATAATATTACACATGATCCCATCTATGTTATGTTTGAAATCCCCTTTTTGTAATGTGTATGTGGCTTCTCTACATAACATAATCTATGAGTTAAGTTTGGCACCTCTGCATATTGGTATGGCATCGTATTTTGGTATATTGGCATGGTGTTGTATGGTATATATATACATGGTCTTGATCTCACTCCAACACTCTGTATATTATGTATGGTCTACTCTGTGTATTTCTTGGCGCAATATTATATGATTAGTATTTGTATGGAACTCCAATAGCATAAGTATATGTATGGCACGTCTCTAGCTCTAGAAATATATGTCGATGTATGGCATTCCTATACAACATGTATGGTATCTCTATAAATATGATATCTTTGTGATATTGTAGCAATAATATTGAAATGATCATTGTAATGCCACATCAAATTAGATTCTTGCACTCATCTCTTCAAGTATTTTCTCTAATGCCATCAATATTATGGTTCATAATAGAGGATTGTATATATCTAATCGATGTTTTCAAAAGGTTCGCATTGTATCACTGACTTTTCTATGATGTAATCTCATTAGTTTATTTTTCACATCAATCCATTTCACCTGGTATGTATTGTCTCAAAATTTTGTGATATAAATGATTTTTATTCATAAATATGTATAAGGGTCTTGGCTCAAAACAATATCACCGAGTTGTAGTACCATTTTACATCATCGTGTTTGCAATTGTTATATATATATATAAACAATGGAAGCTATGATTGTCCTCTAGGATTCATGAAATGGCCTCATCTTATCTTTGAGATATGTGCAAAAACACAATTTACAATAACCTTGAAGAGAAACCATAGTTCTTATATATGCAGAGGCCCTGTTGACATGACTTTGATTCTGAGCAGTGGGAAGAAGCATTGTTGATGTATAAATCTAAAATTTTAATTTGTATCTCAGATGAACAATTGATGAAATCAAATAGAAAAAGAAGAATTGATTACGGGTTTTCCCCCTAGTGGTGTTTTTCCTTAGTCTCCTCCAAATTCTGGTGTCTCTATTTGTACATGATTTTCTTTTGTTGTTATTTTATGTTCTGATGCATTTATGATATTCTTCTTCTTTCTACATAATCGCTAATAATGTTATGATGTTGTGGGGTGAATTAAATTTTTAATGCAATTATCTATAGAAAAGAGAAATACAATCCTAAGGAAAATTAACATTCCTATGTCGATTCTTGCAGAGAAAAGGAAGCACTTAGATCATTTTTCTTTCATTTTTTGCTTAATTCTTCATAGAGAAGTTTCTGCATAATACACATTTTCCTCTAAGGTTGTTT
This sequence comes from Pinus albicaulis, assembly GCA_034641835.2. Taxonomy (NCBI): domain Eukaryota; kingdom Viridiplantae; phylum Streptophyta; class Pinopsida; order Pinales; family Pinaceae; genus Pinus; species Pinus albicaulis. The sequence continues at coordinate 831,790,028 of CM076581.1, read as the reverse complement.
TGGGCCTTAGATATGACGTTTTCGACTTTTCTTCTGCATTTGAAGTTTTTTGGAGTCAAATTTGGTTGTGTAGAACATTATTTGGAAATACAATCTTTTTTTGGAAAACATGTAGTTCAATTGTCTCTACTGAAGGTTTGATTGTTGTTTTAGACAAAGGTCGCACAAAATAATTGAGGAGTGTTTTGTTGTTAGGATATAATATTTCCTTTGGCGGGGTTTTCATTGGAATTGGGCATTAGTTATGTGTTTTAGTATTTTTTAGTTATTGCATGTGTAAAAGAACTTGAAACCTTGGTTATTGGATATTGAGACATTGTTATATTAATTAACTTAGGGTTTGTTTTCTAAATCACATGCTGCTTAAACTATGAGAGAGACATAACATATATATTTAGCATAATTGCTTTAATTTGGAGAAGCATAAATTTATCAAAGAAGATATAATACAAAAAAATGGTGCACTATGACAGACACAGACACTAAACGCTAAGTCTTAAATTATTTTATGATATTGAGTATTACACACAATCAGTGGATTAAATTGGTTATTGTTATAATAAATAATATATAAATAAAAATGATCGAGCCTTATAGATCAATGATGTTTTTGATGTTCTTAAAATTAGTAATAAGTTGGCAATAAAAAAAGAAAAAAATGATAAAGTACATGATAGACTTCTGGTTATACTACAATCTGAACCCAATAATAATATTTATAAAGAAGTTAAACATTTTGAAGATAACATCAATTTGTCCTTACAACTTTAAGAGAATGTTTTTGTTGAATTCAAAACAATATCTTGGTACAACAAGAATGCAACAATGAGTTCTGGATAGAATTGAATAGATATATGGTATACTACTCCAAGTTATGTCTTCAATTGATTATGAAATTATATATATAATTTGATGCAAATTAAATCAAGAGTTGTAAAGGCCTTTGAACAACCAAATAATGGTGGCTCAATAATTTTATCAGAATAATTGATATTTAGATGTTGCACGTTTACTATAATAGTTAATGAACAATTATTTGAGAAGAAGAATCCCATAACTAGATGGTATCACGCATGCGTCCTTGAAGAAAATCAATTCATCGATCTCCTTTCTCCTTTCTTCGGATATGTATAGTATCCCCATCACACTTGGTACAAAAATAATTACAACCTATGGAATGCTCACTGACCTTAATTAATATTTTTAAAACTACAAGGGTGACTCATATTAATAAAATTGATGACTAAGCTACAACAAGTGCTGAAATGGATATTTGACTATTGCTTCTAGTAACTCGGGAAGTCACGTCACGCTAGGTTAATTGTTGGTAAGTGATTGAGGGGGATAAGTTGACCTAGATTTTCATATCAATCTAGTGTTACTCAATCCACATATTGTGGATTTTATCAAGGGTTGTAATTAAATCTATTGGTATTATTATTGTCTTAAATGGAACTATTGGTTGTTGGAAATGTTGTCATTGATGGAAAAGGAGATGGCAAAGGAGGAGAGGAAGCAGTGAATTGAAGTAGAGACCTGTAGAGGTAGAGAACTGTTCAAGAGACAGAGTAAGAGTAGAAGGATAGAAGCAGGGTACAAAGTCAGAGTAGAAGGCCACCAAATAGAAGACTAGGCCAGAAGCAGAGATTCCTGTAAGTAATGAAAGAACCTAGTTTGGAACTATATGCACATCGCTTGACTGATCTCTGTCGAGGAAAATCCTGTGTTAAGGGTGAGTATGGAGAATGTATGTTGGAGTTCTGTAATTGGTTTTTTTTTAAAGCGAAATTCTACATATGACTGACCAAGACAAGTAGTTTTGTATGTGAATCCATTTGTCTATATGAATGAGGGAAAATGTTCGTGAATGTATGTGTATGGTGGATTTAGTGTCTGGAGAGAATGCTTGATTCTGTGTGAAAAAACCTTGAAATAGGGTGAGATAATACTCTGCACCTACCGAAAGGAATCAGTGTTGTTGAATCGAATGTAATAGGGTTGCGTATAGAAATGTATGAAGAATGATACAGAGCTAAATGCGTACTGATTGATTTGAATCATGCGTGAATAGGCTTGAGCTTTGTTACTTAGCTGTGTGGGAAAAGTGTAGTGTGAATCTCTGTGTATAAGTTTTAATTTGTAATCCTGCACATGATCGAGGTAAATGGTGCTATGTCATAGAGTTTATGTTAAATTCGAGACCCCACACCCATACATGAAAATAGATACAGTGACTGTATCGGCCACGGGAGGATTGATGCCCTAAAAGGAAAGCCGGGCCTGAGTTAAATTTACACAACCGTGCGAAGAAAGAATATCGAAGAGCGGAGTTTATATCAACAAAGACACAGTTGAAAGGACTTTAATTTATGTTTGCAATGCCACTATATAACAAGCGAATAAGAAGTCATCTGTGAGCAATGACGCATTTTAATTTTGTTATGAAAGATACTGGATAGCGCAAGTTTATGGAAGTAAAGGCGGAAATTTAATAAACAAAGGAAGCGGAACCATGTGCTAGACGGAACCCTGAACAAACAGTAAAACCGGCATTCAAAAAATAGTGGGTTTGCACGACAATTAAAATGGTAAGTGGTATACTGAAAAATAACGCGATATATGTCTCCGATCGCCACGTGTCCTAAGGTGGTTTTCCAAAACAACGTTTATCGCCCGATTTTAATGTGTTAAAGGTTGGATGGAGAAAAAACGCAATATGCGTTTATAACCGTCTGATCACCGAAACTGATCCGACGACATCTCAACCGTCAGATGTGAACGGGAGGTTAACCACTGGGCCCCAGCTCGTCATGTAAGTTCTGCGGGTTAACGTTCAGAGTTTGAGAAAACGCGACATCCGTCCGATTGTGAATTGGATAAATCTACGGTGGTCGCATTATCAAGCTGCGCGAAGATAATTGGCAAGGTATGTGTTAAGATGTGGGCCCAAAGCATTTAATAAAATGATTTATTTAAAATTTAAATGGGTGTGTATTAAATCAAAGTCAAGAGTTGATAAAGTTATGTGGAAGAGTGAAGAAACGTGACCATCGTTAAGATGGGCGATATATTTATGTGTGGGCCCAAATAACCAGTTAGGTATGAAGTTCCAAAGGAGTTGATATCATAGATATGGGTATTAATATGCGTTGGCGCCTTGATGGTTGAGTCAAGGTTGAACTTTGATTATTAATAGAGATGTTGGCTAGACACCCAGATTTATAATGGTAGTCATGAAGGTTGTGTCCATACCTTTGATACTTATTAATCAACGACATGCGCGTGAATATAATTACGTTCTCAGAACCGATGTGCTATCCTCATTATGTGATGGGTCTAAAACCATAGCGTGTGAGGATATGTGAAGTCTCGTGGGTGAAACTTATATTATGGTTTTAAGTGCAATGTTCGGGTATGAATTCGAATAAATGTAAGAGAGAGTTTGGCTATGGTTTTACCATTGAGGATTAAAGGTAGTGTTCCGCGCATTCGGGAAAATTACCCAGATCAAGAGTTAATTGGATTTCGCACATGAAACCATATTAGGGGTGCTTAAAAGAATTGCTTGTCGAAATATAAATGTGAATATAGTGTGTGCTCGATATACATATATGGTTGCATAGCCATATATTAAAGTTAAAGATCATTTGGGATATGTTATGAGTGCCAGCTGTGAGTATGTTAAGGTTTATATGTAGTTGTGGGTTGCGCTTTAATTCCGGGATTGAAATAAAACATTGATTGGATTTTATAAGAAGAGCATATTATGTACTTTATGGGTTTTATAACCGTGAGTTTAAGAAGCCTCCGCAGTTAATTAAATTGCCAGCCCAAGAGATTAGAACCTTGAGAGTTTGCCCAGATTTAAAATCAGCAGTTATATTAAAAGACAGTTATGTATGCAGCAGTTACACAACTGCAATGAATAGGAGAGTGTGCAGAAACGAAAGAGATAGAGACAGCTGTAGAAAAATATACAGTGATCCAAAAAGGATAAATGGGTTGATTTTAAATCCATATTGTAACTGAATGTGATGGTTTTAATTGGTTTTACATTGTTTGTGATGAATTGGCAAGTCTCCGGAGGAAAATAAAAATCCCACTGAGAAGATACAGGGCAGATATGAAGGTTGGTGCACAGTAGTGAAGATGGTACAAAACATAACTGATATCCAAGGTAAATCAACAAGTGTTTTTCTTTTGAAAGAGTAACTAAGTTGAAGCTTCCTTATCAAGTTGTAGCTTGATAGATGTCAGTTGTAGCTGACTGAGGTAGGAGCCTCCTGTAGGTTGTAGCCTACAAAAAATAGATGGGAGTTGGTGCTTCCTTGCAAATTGTAGCTTGTAGAATTGAGGTTGGAGCCTCCTGTAGGTTGGTGCCTACAAAAAATTAGTGGTGAGAGGGAGTTGGAACTTGCCTTTGCATCACAACAATAATAAGATGTGGTTTTCTCCCTTTATGGGTTTCCACTTATATATGGTGTCTCTGTGCATTTTATGTGTTGATATGGTTCATCTCATCTGCTTAATACTTTTTGATCTCATACTAAGTCTGCTGTTACATTATATTAATACTTGTTGCTCACATTCTAAGATTACTCACATATTAAGTTGAACATGAAATGAAGGTGTAAATTAGTTTTTAATGAAAAGCTTTAAAAGTCCATGAATGTGTTAAACTGATTCACCCCCCTCTCTCAGTTTAACTAAGAGTTCAACAATTGGTATCAGAGCCAATTCCTTTGGTGTAAGCTTAATAGCTTGAAGGAGATTTGGTTGAGTCATGGACTATCAACATGTATTTGTGTTAAATACAACAAACTTTCCTGAATGGAGAGATAAAGTTAAAACCAAATTATTGGCTTATGAACCTGAGGTATGAAAGCTTGTATGTGATGGTTACTGCACAGACTCTCCCACGATGAAATAACAATAGAGGAATGCCAAGGCAAAATGTGTGATATATAATAATCTTCGTAACAAGGATCTTGAGTTAATAATGGATTTAACCTCTGCAAAATAAATCTGGGACAGATTGCATTTCATGCATGGAGTAGACACTGAGGATTGCATTATCAAGAAGGAGAAGAGAATTAAGAAGAAGAAAAATTCATGTCAAAAGGAAAATGTTCAATCAAATGAGGTACCTGCTAGTGTAAATGGCAATAAGAACCATGAAGAAATTGCAGCTGAAGAAAAGGCCGAACTTGACATAGCCTTGACTGAAATGGAAAGAATGAAGAAAGAAATTGTTGGCTTGAAGACTCAGCTTGAAGAAGCAAAGAAATTAGAAGACACTCTGCTACAACAAATGAGAGAGAAAATTCTGGAAGGTGAAAGATTGGAAGAAGAAGTAGTGAGCCTAAGAAAGAAATTAGAAAAAGCCCAAAGAGAATTATTAATGAATACACCTCAAATGAAAAGCTCTGGAAAGCTAGACCAAATTCTAAATGCTCAAAGGTCATCTCTCATAAAGGCTGGTATAGGATATGTAGGAGAAACTAGTAAGTCCAAAGCAGAAGATAACAAGAATATTATTTTTGTAAAAGCTGTAAAGGACAATGAAGCAACTCAGAAGATTCCTACAGAAGTAGAAGCCAACAAGAACATGAGTTGCAGAGAAACAAATAGAATCAAGAAGCAACATGAAAGGACAGAGAATGAGAGGATGAAACAGTTAGCTGAAAAAGGCGCATACACTCATGAGGATGAATTGAATAAATTTGGAAGATGTCAAAGAAGGTTCTTTCCTCCTATGAGAAGTATCACTTGTTTTTCCTGCCACAAACCAGGACATGGTGCAACACATTGTAAGACAAAGAGAATCAATGTTAACCAGCAAAAAATGCAGCAAATGAGAAGAACACCTCAAGCAAGGAAAGGGAAAATACAATATTTCACCAGGTACAAAAATCATTTCCATGGCTATTGTTATGCATGCAATAATTTTGGACATAAACTTGTTGATTGTAAATTATGTTCAAAGAGGGGAACAAATTATTATACTCCAGCTCAAATGTACCTTGACAAAGTAAGATGTTATGTATGCCTCAAGCTTGGTCACAAAGCAAAGGACTGTAAATTGCCATACACATTAAAGAACTCTAGACATATGATGAAATCAAATCCAATCAAACAAAACTATGAATCAAAAAGGGGTGCAGACATTATGATGAACCCCAATAAAGTATGGAAGGAAAAGAGAAAGGGGGAGCCTATTATCTCAATAACATAATGAATCTAGCATAGTCTCAGTGGGAGATGCTCTAGAAAACAAAGAAAATATCCAAACAGTGATAAATATGAGGCAACATCCCAGGGGGAGAGTAGTTCATAAATAGTCCCCATGAAAGCAGTTTGAGAAGAGCTCCTTAGTATGAGAACAACTATAAGATCAGGAAGAGAAAAGAAAATTCATCTAATGGAGAACTATAGAGGAAGAAGATTATTTGAAGTATTCAATAACTGACAGATTGATGGAAGAAGAGGAGGGAGAAAGTAGCCTTAATGATAGAGGAAACATCAGCAATGAACCTGTAAGATAAGAAGATATCAACACATTAAAGGAGGTTCACAAAATGCATCATACTGCTAGAATTAACAATGAGTCCCATTAAGAAGGATGAGTAAGAAAAGTGTTTATCATCATTTCATTACATCTTTCATCTATGAAAATTTCCCTTGGAGGAATGCAGTTAAGTGAGTAATAAATCTTTGAGTAATCAGCCCATGAAGATTCATAGAGAAGAAATTGAAGATGCCTTCCCAAAGATCTTTGTATTAGAACTGTTGAATTGATTTTTAAAGCAACAATGATTCTGGAGCAGTCTTAGAAAGGAAAATGCAGTGACATTTCTTTGAACAGAATGGCAGAATAAGCAAATGGTTAAAGATGCCAAGATCAAATTCAGGATATTGATAACTGTTGGTGTGAACAGTGGAAAGCTCAATAGTATAATTTATGAAGGATGTCTTAATTATGGGTTAATGTGCAAACCGAAGTGAAATCTCTGCATGGTTTATCAAAGTAGTATCAATTGATATTTAGGTACAAGCAGCATGCCTATAAACAGAATATCAGGTGTTATCGGTGGAGTAGCAGTAAGGTACAGGTCCTCAGGATCAAAGGATTATGGCAAGAGTACATATAGCATAAAATAGTCAATGAAAAGGCTAAAGGATCAGTATTTTGTTTACTCTTGAAACATTATATTGAGCATTGAAGCAATATCTTTTTCTATATAATTGAATGCCTTCTTGAAGTCAGCACTTATATATCTTCAAGGCCTCTGTCTTAGGATTATTCATAAACTGTGTGAAGTCTGTTGGATGAGATATCAATCAAACAAATTGAAGATGACTTTTTTGGAAATCACCATGACAGAATAGTTAAAGTATTGGAAGTATGAAAGACTAGCCGTGTTAACTTAATAGTTGAAGCTCAAAAGTCTGTTATTGATTCATCACAAGCATACTTCAGCAGAAAGGAATTGCTGGTATTTCACCATTTAAAGAGAGAATGATCATTGACATACATATCCCTTATGACATAAATAAATTGCATGGTTGATAAGTGAGATTGACCAATACATTGAATGCATCTAACCTCAAGGTTTTGGTTTGAAAGTACATTGTACAAGCAGTAAAGTTGGTATTTGGTCTCTTAAATTGAAAGATCACCTAATCTCACAATAATTTGTAAACTCTGGTTTGATTCATTATTCACAACAGCAACAAGGATCTTTCAGCTATTAACTGTAATATCATTATCAGCATCCTAGCTCATATCATCACCAACAGGCAAGAAAAGTGAATCACAGCTATAAAAGATATATTGGCATAATTGAACAGGTGTTGTACTGCAGATGTGTATTGCAGAAGAAGACATATTCCATCTACAATATTCCTCAACAGATATGTATTTCTGATGAAGATCATACTAGAGACAGAAGTGTATTTGAAGCATTCTCAATATGTTAGCTTTGGTCAAATGAAGCATCTTTGATTATATGAGTCTGATGATATATGGTTGTTCTATAATCACTTACACTCTACACAAGAGCAAGGAATCTGTGCTTTAGGATTGTATCAATTTACAGTGTATAGTCAAGTGAAATAATCCTCAAAGTGCTCTCTCAAAAAATCTTGTACACCTGTCTGGAGCATCAAGGTACAAAGTCAAAAGAAAAAGGCCTAAATACATCTAAGAGAGAGGAAATGAAGAGATAAAAAGCACACTAGAAAGTGTGCAACCCTTTGCCATTGATTTCAAAGGGGGAGGAAAAGCAGATAGGCAGAGGAAGCATTGGATTATTAGTGGATGTGTTGCCATCAATGCCAAAGGGGGAGACTGTTGGAAATGTTGTCATTGATGGAAAAGGAGGAGAGGAAGCAGTGAATTGAAGCAGAGACCTATAGAGGTAGAGAACTGTTCAAGAGACAGAGTAAGAGTAGAAGGCCAGAAGCAGGGTACAAAGTCAGAGTAGAAGGCCACCGAATAGAAGACCAGGCCAGAACCAGATATTCCTATAAGTAATGAAAGAACCTAGTTTGGAACTATATGTGCATCGCTTGATTGATCTCTGTCGAGGAAAATCTTGTGTTAAGGGTGAGTATGGAGAACGTATGCTGGAGTTTTGTAATTGTTTTTTTTTTTAAAGCGAAATTATACATATGACTGACCAAGACAAGAAGTTTTGTATGTGAATCCATTTGTCTATATGAATGAGGGAAAATGTTCGTGAATGTGTGTGTATGGTGGATTTAGTTTCTGGAGAGAATACTTGATTCTATGTGAAGAGACCCTGAAATAGGGTGAGATAATACTCTGCACCTACCAAAAGGAATCAGTGTTGTTGAATCGAATGTAATAGGGTTGTGTACAGAAATGTATAAAGAATCTGGTATAGAGCTAAATGCGTACTGATTAATTTGAACCCTGCGTGAATGGGCTTGAGTTTTGTTACTTAGTTGTGTGGGCAATGTGTGAGTGTGAATCTCTATGTATAAGTTTTATTTTGTAATCCTGCACATGATCGAGGGAAACGGTGCTATGTCATAGAGTTTATGTTAAATCTGAGACCCCACACCTGTACGTGAAAATAGATACAGTGACTGTATCAGCCACGGGAGGATCGATGCCCTAAAAGGAAATCTGGGCCTGAGTTACATTTACACAACCGTGCGAAGAAAGAATACCGAAGAGCGGAGTTTATATCAACAAAGACGCAGTTGAAAGGACTTTAATTTATGTTTATAGTGCCACTATATAACAAGCGAATCAGAAGTCATCTGTGAGCAATGGCGCATTTTAATTCTGTTATGAAAGATGTTGCATAGTGCAAGTTTATGGAAGTAAAGGTGGAAATTTAATAAACGAAGGAAGCGGAACCATGTGCTAGACAGAACCCTGAACAAACAGTAAAATCGGCGTTCAAAAACCAGTGGGTTCGTGTGACAATTAAAATGGTAAGTGGTATAATGAAAAATAACACGATATATGTCTCCACTCGCCACGTGTCCTAAGGTGGTTTTCCAAAACAACGTTTATCGCGCGATTTTAATGTGTTAAAGGTCAGATGGAGAAAAAATGTGATATGCGTTTATAACCGTCTGATCACCGAAACTGATCTGACGACACCTCAACCGTCAGATGTGAACGAGAGGTTAACCACTGCGCCCCAGCTCGTCGCGTAAGTTTTGCAGGTTAACGTTTGAAGTTTGAGAAAATGCGACATCCGTCCGATTGTGAACTGGAGAAATCTACAGTGGTCGCATTATCAAGCTGTGCAAAGATAATTGGTAAGGTATGTGTTAAGCTGTGGGCCCGAAGCATTTAATCAAATCATTTATTTAAAATTTAAATGGGTGTGTATTAAATCAAAGTCAAGAGTTGATAAAGTTCTGCAGAAGAGTGAAGAAATGTGACCATTGTTAAGATGGGCGATTATTTATGTGTGGGCCCAAATAACCAATTAGGTATGAAGTTCCAAAGGAGTTGATATTGTAGATATGGGTATTAATATGCATTGGTGCCTTGACGGTTGAGTCAAGGTTGAACTTTGATTATTAATTGAGATATTGGCTAGACACCCAGATTTATAATGGTAGTCATGAAGGTTGCGTCCATACCTTTGATACTTATTAATCAAGGACAGGCGCGTGAATATAATTACGTTCTCAGAACCGGTGTGCTATCCTCATTATGTGATGGGTCTAAAACCATAGCGTGTGAGGATATGTGAAGTCTCATGGGTGAAACTTATATTATGGTTTTAAGTGCAATGTTCGGGTATGAATTCGAATAAATGTAAGAGAGAGTTTGGCTATGGTTTTACCATTGAGGATTAAAGGTAGTGTTCCGCGCATTCGGGAAAATTACCGAGATCAAGAGTTAATTATATTTCGCACATGAAACCATATTAGGGGCGCTTAAAAGAATTGCTTGTCGAAATATAAATGTGAATATAGTGTGGGACCGATATACATATATGGTTGCATAGCCATATATTAAAGTTAAAGATCATTTGGGATATGTTATGAGCACCAGCTGTGAGTATGTTAAGGTTTATATGTAGTTGTGGGTTGCGCTTTAATTCTGGGATTGAAATAAAACATTGACTGGATTTTATAAGAAGAGCATATTATGTACTTTATGGGTTTTATAACCATGAGTATAAGAAGCCTCCGCAGTTAATTAAATTTCCAGCCCAAGAGATTAGAACCTTGAGAGTTTGCCCAGATTTAAAATCAACAATTATATTAAAAGACAGTTATATATGCAGCAGTTATACAACTGCAATGAATAGGTGAACGTGCAGAAATGAAAGAGATAGAGACAACTGCAGAAAAATATACGGTGATTCAGAAAGGCTGAATGGGTTGATTTTAAATCCATATTGTAATTGAATGTAATGGTTTTAATTGGTTTTACATTGTTTGTGATGAATTGGCAAGTCTCCAGAGGAAAGTAAAAATCTCACTGAGAAGATACAGGGAAGATATGAAGGCTGGTGCGTAGCAGTGAAGATGGTACAGAACATAACTGATATCCAAGGTAAATCAGCAAGTGTTTTTCTTTTGAAAGAGTAAGGAAGTTGAAGCTTCCCTATCAAGTTGTAGCTTGATAGATGTCAGTTGTAGCTGACTGAGGTAGGAGCCTCCTGTAGGTTGTAGCCTGCATAAAATAGATGGGAGTTGGTGCTTCCTTGCAAATTGTAGCTTGCAGAATTGAGGTTGGAGCCTCCTGTAGGTTGGTGCCTACAGAAAATCAGTGGTGAGAGGGATTTGGAGCTTGCCTTTGCATCACAACAATAATAAGATATGGTTTTCTCCCTTTATGGATTTCCACTTATATCTGGTGTCTATGTGCATGATTTTTATGTGTTGATATGGTTCATCTCATCTGCTTAATACTTGCTGATCTCATACTAAGTCTGTTATTACATTATATTAATACTTGCTGCTCACATTCTAAGATTACTCACATATTAAGTTGAACTGAAATGAAGGTGTAAATTAGTTTTTAATGAAAATTTTTTAAAGTCCATGAATGTGTTAAACTGATTCACCCCCCCCCCTCTCATTTTAACGAAGGGTTCAACATTGGTATCACTCCAAGGATGACTCTCAAGAACTCTTTAATATTACCAATACTCTAATAGTGGTATCATTCATCGAAGTCTATAAATTCTATAAATACTTACACCATATCTTATAACATACAAATCAACAGAGATAAGGTCATCCAACCAAACCAGCTCTTAACTATTTCCCACAATCTATTTGTTGTTCTGATTGTAAGTCGACTACAAAAACAATTGGAGTGAATTTGATTTAAGATACCTCATATTATGTTGAAAATATTCCGCATGGTAGGTGTTATCACTCGGATTGATCCTCAGGCTGAAGAAGGCAATCCTGAGGTAACCTCAAACCAAACTTTGGACTTGGTATCTAGCCCTACCAAATTAGAGAGGGATCTCTAGATAGAATCACAGCCAAGAGGGCTGGATGACAAGCATAACTAAATATGAATTATGTATTTCAGACTTGAAATAAAGTATATTATAGATGTGAAATGGTTTATGAATTAAAAATAAATTCTAACAAATCAATCGCAGAGAAGAAACAATGTTTAAAACTCATACCACAAGGATCCCAAGAAAATAGCTGCAATTTTCCATTAATGTCTAAGCTAGAATGATACTTGATCAATACAATCTCTTCAACTGATTCCAATAATTACAAAGACTAAAAAGGTACACCTTATAGACTTCAAAACCACTTCCTCTCATCCTCAGGGGTCGAATCCATGAGATGAGGGAGTTGTTACACCAAAATTTGAACTGAATGCTAAAGCCTAGGATGAGGAAAGTGACTCATTCCTATCTTTTAGAATATATACATTTGACACATTTGACTTCAAACTAATGATTTACCTAATGTGTCTACCTTATTTAAAAGTAAAACATGATATTTACAATGTTAACTTCTCATTTACCCAAAGTAAAAAGTGAAACAGAGGTGAAACTTCAAAATTTGAGTAAACTGGTAAAACTGTAAATTCTTTGGTAAACGCGTAGCACCATGACAGAAAATTTGACCTGTTTTGTAAGCCACTTTTGGAGCCCTTCCGGTTGTCCAAATCAGCTCCATGATAGCTCATTGGAAAGGTATCTGAGTCTAGTTTCCATCTATGCTCTCACTTTCCAAAATGGAGTCCCTCTACCCTTCCAAAAACCTGTTCTCCCAAGATTGGTAAACACGTAGCGCCAAGGTCAAAAAGAGGGCAGAAACATGATTTTTCGGTGGTTTTTTGCCTCTTTGAGTGATCGGTTCTGCTCCAAATCTCATGAAATTTTCTGAGGTTGATGTGCTCATCACTAGGAACATGACTATGCTAACCAATTTCCATTTCGATGGCCCAAAAAAGAGTGCAACGCTAGTGGCGCTGCGTGTTTAGCACATTTTCTACATGCTAAATTGTCCCAAAAATCAAAATTTGCACAAAAGTGCCAAAATTTTAATTTTCTTGTTGATCAAGGGTTGGAGGCCTGGAGGGATAACTCAACAATAATATTCAACTTCTCCTTTTCCTTTGACTCAGTCAAAGCCAAAATCTTTGCATGGGCACGTTTGCGCTTGGCCCTTGCAATCATGTTTCTCATGGCATAGTGTTTTGCCATCTTCCTCTGAATATTAGTGTCTTTCTTTACCTTTTCTAACAGACCCTCCAGATTCAAATTGGCTCTCTCAAGCCAAGACTTTCTATCTTCGTCAATCTCTATGGCAAGCAACTCACTTGGAGTAAGTTGCTTTGCCAATTCTGCCTCTTTCTGCCTTTCCTGAGCTAAAGCTATCTTTAGTCCAATGGTCCTCAATCTCTGTCTAGGAAGCTGATATTCCTCATCATGACTATCATCAAATTTTCCCAAGGTTTCCTCCATCAAGGCCTTAGCCTTTCTGGCCTCTCTCTGAGCTATGATTTCCCTGACCTCACTGATGGTCTGCTTTGTCTTCAGCTACTGATTCTCTAGCTCAAGAAAATCAATCACATTCCTTTCTCTAGCACGATTAGCTTGAAGCTCACTAATCTTGGCCTCCTTTCTTCTGATCAACATCCTTATCATCAAGGTCAATCAATTGAAACTCCTGCTCAATTTCATGTTTGTCCTCCTCAACAATGATAAGCTCTATAGCCTTTTGCTTGCCCTTGTCTACCTATTTTGCTGATGAAGAAAGCATGGCCCCTTTCACACCATGTGAAGCAAACACATGTTTGTGGCCTCTCTAATATGTCAAAGGAAACGGCTCAATATCAATCATTTTAGTGCCAGCTACCCCAATGTCCCTTTCACTTCTTGATGCTCTAGTATCATGATTTGATGGTGAAGGGTTGTATAAAGGTGATGAGGAAGGATCAACATGAGGTGAATGGATTTGAGTGGGTGGTGATGTATGAGCAGCGAGATGTGATGGAGAAGTGGATACGGGAGGATGAGATGATAAAGGAATATTTTTCTCATGATGAATAAGTGGGGTAGTGAAAACCTCATTTGCAATGAATGCATCCCATGTAATGTTCTTCTAGAGATGATGCATGACCACCATTTTGATGAGTGAATGATGAAATAGGCTTTGCATTTGCTGATTGTAATCCCTCTTTTGCATAATGTAAGCCATATTTTCAATGCTACGGAAAAGATAATAAGGCAAATGTAGCATTCTAACTCTAGTGAAATGCATAAGAAGACACATATGGTATGAGTAGAGGTGGGAAAACCTTCCCTCACAAGTGAAGTATTTGATTATTATCCTCATCATGGGCGCATACCGATCAAGGAGATGAGAGAAAGGGAAAATGGACTTCTTGTGATCTTTGTACCTAGGTTTGAGGTATGGTTCAAAATAAATCATATCCAGGTTTTCTTGTTTAAACCACCTCTCTCCCACACTAGGTATCCCTGTATCAAATGCAATGGCATTGGTGGACATTTCAAAAGTAACCCCAGCAAGAATGACCTGCTTGTCATGTAGATTGATGATGAATAATCTTGTTAACTCTAGGTGATTTTGGACTTGCTGCACTCTCTCACAAAATTCAAAACAACCCACATGTTTAAATCAAGAGACAGTGAGAGGAGAGGACATAAGTTCCCTTGTAGTTATGGGTTCAAACATGTTTATTTTCCCTCCCTTGTGGTTATTTCTCCTTGGCATTTGTTCCTCACAAGCTTGTAATTAGGGTTTCATTAGGGTTTCCATTTCAATTCATTTAAAAATAACTAAATAGCTTAGAAATAGGGCTTATGACATGTACTTACTTCTTAAAAGTGCTTGGAGAACTTTTGGAAAAATTTGAAGAAGTTTTGAAGTGATTTGGGTTGCTAGATCACTCAGCAACCTTTCTAATCTAGGTGCGCAGCCCCACTGGTGAGCGCGTAGCGCTTTTAAAAAGCGTAGTGCCAGTCTACAGGTGCGCAATGCCTTCACAAAATACGTTGGAAAATTATGGCAAGGGTGCAGCGCCAAGGTACAGGCGCGTAGCGCCAGTGCAAATGTGCAGTGCCAAGTGCAGAACGCGCAACGCCGAGAAACTTAGCACAATTTCACTCAAAAACTCACAAATTTATTCTTTGTTGAATGCTTCTTACACTTTGGAAGGAAACAATGACTCTTTTGAAATGTTTTATGGGCTTTTATAGTCAAGTGGAATTTGATTTAATTTTGAAATACCCACTTTTCTAATGTTTTGAAGTCTTTTTCCTTTGTCATTGATACTCTTTGAGACTTTTTTCATTGCAGGTTGCTAAAGTCATGGAGTTGGCTTCTCTTTTTCTCATTGAGGCTTGACATGTTCACTTTGACAACTTAGGATTGAATTATTACATATAGTGACATAAAATTACATTTGAAAAAATAAAATAAATTACATAAGTGACTTTTTATCAAAATGACATTTTGATAAAAAGTCTTGAAATTGAAAATACAATCCTTAAAACATAATGAAACCATCATGATGACCTTGTTCAATCCCTCTCATATATATATTTTGACCTCATCAAAATGAAGGAGTGACCTTGAAAAATGAAAACCCTAATGACCTAATGAGACTGTTTTTTGACTTGATTTTGAATGAGATTTTGACTTAAAATATTTCAAGTAAATCAGAGCATTTTCATAGGTTTTCTTATGCTCAAAGGGACATGGGAATGAGTCAGCAATATGATCTTCTGAGGGAGAAACTTTTTATTTGACTAGGACAACCACCAGCAGAGCAAGTTTGTGTCATGACCTAACAGAATGATAAAAAATTTATTCAGTATGGGACACCTAAGATGCACGTGCAAATGTGTTTTGATCCCTGGTGGAAGTATACCAATACTGACACTAACATTGGCCTTATTGGGGATGGCAGCTCCTTGGAGGTGTCAAGAACACTATAGACCAAGTGCCTAACCATTGGGAAAATACGGTCAAACAATCCAAAAGACTGCATATTACTTAAACTGACTTAAAAACCATTTAAAGAGACTGGAAAATGACTTAATAACTAACTAACACTAACTCAAAAATGACTCCAAAACTCTGAAAACAACAAAAAATCAACAAGCTTTATAGCCTTCACTTCAGGCCCCAAGCTTAGATGATCTTCTGCCCCAAACGTTGCAGGAAATATAAACTGGTATATACAATGAAAGTGGAACATTCTTTCAGAAACTACATCAGAAATAATAATGTTTCAGGAGCCTACCATTTACTAGTCCTCTTGAACATTCCTCTCCATTCATCTCCTGCAGCAAATAGGAATTTTCTCCTCAATAATCCAAGATCTTTTAGGGTCCCTTCCAATTATTTTGAAACTTCCCGTGCTTACCTTTATCTTCATTTCTTGCATCACATCTCAGCACTACATCCTCCAGTTGAAATTTATCTTCTTTGGTTTTTCGATCATAAATCTTCTTAATTCTCTCCCAAATCTTAGAAGTAGTTTGAGAAACATCCTCTCTTGTTTGCTGAAGGTGAATCATTTGATTGATTCGATGTTTCATATCATCTTCTTCACTATCTGCCTCCTGTAATAATCTCATAACTAGGACTGCAAGTGATGTAGGAAACACTGTATCTGTACCATAAATCAATTAACAAGGTGACATACCTATTGACTTTTTAGTGCTCACTCGGCCTGCCCACAAAGCATTGGTAAGCTTCCTGTGCCAATTTTTCTTTTTCTCCTCTAACATTTTCTTGATAATGTTCACTAAAGATTTATTAGAGGACTCAGCTAATCCATTGCCCTGTGGAAAATATGCAGTGGAATGGCCCAATCTGATATTATACTTGTAACAAAATTCAACCATCTTTTTCGACTTAAATGTTGTAGCATTATCTGTAATAATATTGTGAGGACAACCAAAACGAGACAGAATATTGGGTTCTAAAAATTGAATGATTACCATGTCCATAGCTTTCCTTGTAGGAATAGCCTCGATCCACTTGGTAAAGTAGTCGGTAGCTGTTAGAATCCATATGTGTTGTGTTGATGATGTGGGATGAATTTCCCCAATAAAATCAAGTCCCCACTGTTGAAAAGGATAATTTACTACAATAGGTTTCATCGGAAGAGGAAAGAGTTTCCTTTTTCCCTAAAAAACCTGACATTCATGAAAATTTGTGACTGTTTTGTACAAATCAGAAAATAAAGTTGGCCAATAATACCCTGCTCTCAAAAATTGTTGTGAAAACGGCTCCAAAAATAGAAGAAAAGAGATATGAACACCTTAAAAATAAGCCACTTCGAGGGGGAAACCTCCAATACATTACATGAATGAACAATTCTTGGATGATACAAATTACAAAACCTCCTTTCTATATATAGGAGTCCATGGGGCCATAATGTAATCTTAGTGGGGCCACAATGTAATCCTAGCCGACTAACAATAATAATTTAAGGGCACAATAATAACAAAATGGGGGTTACAAGGGTACAATAATAACAATAAGGGGGTTACACTAACAACAATAAGGGACTATACTAGTAATATAGGGACCTAACATGCCCTCTCCTTCAAAAAAGTGTTGTCCTCAACGCTTGAGTAGCTCTGGGTGCTTCTGTATAAAATTCTCATCCTCCCATGTAGAATCTTCAGTGGGTAAGTTCTTCCACTTGATGAGATACTCTGAAATTGATCGATTCCGTAGTTGTCGAGTTCTTGTTTCCATGACCGCTTCTGGTTCCAATATGATTTTTCCTTCCTCATCAAGTTCTGGCAATATTGTTTGAACTGGAAGATTTTCACCTATAACCTACTTTAAGCATGAAACATGGAAAACTGGATGTACTCGCGAAGAAGCAGGAAGCTCCAATTTGTATGCCATAGTACCAATCTTTTGCAACACCTTGTAAGGACCATAGTACTTTGGCGATAATTTATTATCCTTCCTAGCTTGCTTGAGGGACATTTGTTTGTATGGTTGTAGCCGTAAAAATACCCAATCTCCTACATCAAAACTTCTCTCGCTATGATGTTGATTTGCCTGTTGTTTCATTCGATTTTGTGCCAAATTCGGGTTATCCTTTAAGAGTTGGAGAACTTCTTGCTGATGCTCGATGTGATCTTCCACTGCTTGAACCTTCGAATTATCTCTTAAATATGATGTGATGGATGGTGGATGATATCCATAAAGTGCCATAAATGGGGTCATTTTTGCTGCAGTATGGAAGGAAGTGTTATACCACCATTCGGTGAGAGGTAACCACTTGACCCATTGTGTTTGTTTATCAGATACAAAACAACGAAGATATCCTTCCAAACATTTATTTACTATCTCAGTTTGACCATCAGATTGAGGATGATAAGATGAGCTATGAGCTAATTGAGTACCCAAACAAGAAAATAACTCTATCCAAAAATTTCCAGTAAAAATGGGATCTCTGTCGCTCACAATAACCCTTGGGCTTCCATGTAGCTTTTGAATTCTGTCCATAAATGTAGTAGCAACTGTACTTGCTTGAAATGGATGAGATAATGCACAAAAGTGTGCATACTTGGTAAGTCTATCAACTACCACCATGATGACACTCTTTCCTTCGGACTTAGGTAAACCTTTGATAAAATCCATTGAAATCTCCTCCCAACGTTGACTTGGAATGGATAAAGGTTGTAGAAGTCCCGGGGTCTTAATTTTCTCAACTTTTTTCTGCTGGCAACCCAAACATTCCGCCACAAACTTTTGAATATCAGATTTAAGGCCATCCCAAAAAAATTCTTTCTTCACCCTGTGGTAAGTTTTTAAAAATCCTGAGTGTCCTCCTAAAGGAGAAGTGTGCAATTCCAGAAGAATCTTTTGTTTTTAGTTGGGAATTCTTACAAAGATATAAGCGATCTTTGTACCATAAGGAATCATTTTTCCAACTAAATGTATCAGATGTACTAGGATCTTGCTGCAACTTTTGAATGAGTGTACATACATCTTTGTCCTTCTTCCATTCATCTCTTGCTTCAGTTATCCAATCTGGTTGGATAATAGAAATGGCACAAAGCAATGCTTCCACCTCTTCACTCTTTCTTGAGAGTGCATCTGCAACAACATTAAGCTTTCCTTTTTTGTAGATTATTTCAAAGTCATAACCCAACATCTTTGTGACCCATTTTTGCTGCTCTTCTGAAGATAGTCTTTGTTCCAAAAAGTGTTTAAGACTATCATGATCAGTTTTTACCTTGAAGTGTCATCCCATTAGGTAAGTTCGCCATTTCTTTAGTGCATGCAGTATTGCTAACATTTCCTTCTCATAAATAGGTTTCTGTAAATACTTTCCTTTGATTGGACGACTTTCAAAAGCAACGGGTCTTCCTTCTTGCATTAAAACAACACCAATTCCATTTCCTGAGGCATCACATTCCACAATAAAGGTTTTTGTGAAGTCTGGTGTAGCTAAGACCGGTGTTAGGCACATTGCCTCTTTAAGATGTTCAAAGGCCTTAGTTGCTTCAGGAGTCCATGAAAATGCATCTTTCTTCAATAATGTTGTTAGAGGTGATGCTATTCTCCCATAATTCTTAACAAACTTGCGATAATACCCTGTTAACCTGAGAAATCCTCGCATCTGCTTTATGGTTGTGGGGAATTTCCATTCTTTAATGGCTTTAATTTTGTTAGGGTCTACCTTAACACCCTCGTGAGATACAATATGACCCAGATATTCCACCTCTTGTACTCCAAAGAAACATTTGGATGTTTTTGCATATAATTGTTTCTCCTGCAATAGTTTGAGCACCCTGTCAACATGTTGAACATGATCCTTCAAAGACCTGTTGTAGATTAGTATATCATCAAAAAATACTAGCACAAATTTTCTAAGGGTGGGTTTGAAAATGGAATTCATCAACCCTTGAAATGTAGAAGGTGCATTGATAAGGCCAAAAGGCATGACCAAAAATTCATAATGACCCTCATGAGTTCGAAATGCTGTTTTTGGAATATCTTCAGTCTTCATTCTAATTTGATGATATCCTGAACGAAGATCCAACTTGGTAAAATAAATTGCTCCATGTAATTCATCCAATAATTCATCAATCACAGGAATGGGAAATTTATCTTTAATGGTGAGCTTATTGAGCTCCCTATAATCCAGACACATTCGCCATGATCCATCCTTCTTGTGTACCAATACTACAGGAGCAAAGAAAGAACTTTGACTAGGTTGAATTATGCCCGCCTCTAACATTTCTGCAATCATACGTTCAATTTCGCTCTTTTGGACGTAAGGATATCTATAAGGCCTGATGTTTGGAGGAACACTTCCTGGAATCAAATGAATAGCATGATCATGATCATGAATAGGTGGGAGTCCTTTGGGAGTTTCAAACACCTTGGAATGATTTTCCAATACTTGTTGGAGATCTGCAGGAATAGATGATTTTGATGTTGGAACTTCTAGTGAGCATAATTGTGCAATTACGCCTCATTGTTCTTTCTTTAGAAGCTTTGTCATGACATTAGAGCTTATTATCTTTTCCGGCTTCCCTGCAATACCCCGTAATTCGACTTCCTTTCCTTCTGAAAAAAAATTCAAGAAAATTTCTTGAAAATTAAAAGCTACAGTCCCCAAAGATTGTAACCATTGTACTCCTAGTACAACATCAACACCTCCCATAGGAATGGAAAGCATTGGACTAGTCAATACATATTCCCCCATGGTTAGCTTGATATTATGGCATTTTCCAGAGCAATTTATAGTTCCTCCTTTTGCAACCATCACTTGACATTCTGGTGCTGGGTATAGGAAACAATTTAATTCCTTGGCTACCTTACAATGAATAAAATTATGGGTGCTACCTGAATCAATCAACACTATTAACCTTTTCTTCTTGATATGTCCTTCTATCTTGAGAGTTTGAGGAGTGGTAATTCCTGCCAGTGCATTACACGATATGGTCGGATTCATTTCTTCCTCTTCTGGTGTTGGTTCCTGGTGTATATCCTCTTCTTGTTCATTTTCTTCTTCCTCTTCACAATCTATGTAAAATAATTTATTCTCGGCACACTTATGACCTTTAGTGTATTTGCTATCACAACTGTAGCAAAGCCCTTTTGCTCTTTTTTCTTCCAATTGTTGTGGTGTCAACCTTGTAGGTTGTGGAAATCTAGCCGTAGCAACATTTCCTTCTTTATAGAATTGAGTGGTAGGCTTCCTTGTCGCCATAATTTTACATTCAACTTTTCTTGCCAACCTGAATGCCTTCTCCAATGAATCAGGTTCCAAAACTCGAACTTCATGTTGGATGTTATCCTTTAAAGTGCCTAGGAAGAGATCAATCCTGTTACCCTCTGGAATATCAGTTACCCTTATATTCAATTTTTGGAAGTCCTCAATGTGCTGCCCCACTAAACCCTTTTGTTTGAGATTTATCAATTGGGTAAAGAAGGTGTTGCTCTTTGTATCCTCATAATGTGCTATCATTTCCTCCGTAAAAATTGACCAAGTGACAATTTTTTTACGGGAACAAAACCATCGATACCATACAAATGTATTTTGTTCTAAATGTAAAGTTGCAATGCGTACCTTTTGTGTGTTTTGCACGTTATGGAGATCAAAATATTGCTCCATCTGTAGTATCCATGTTACAGGATCCTTTCCATCAAACTTCCTCATATCCATTTTTGGAATATGGTGGTTCTTCCCGCCAACATTAGAGTTTATGAAATCACGATTAACATTTATTTTTTTCTCATCATGAGTTTCCTCTACTATATTTTCACCATTAGGAAACATTTCTTGTATCAAATTTTTCAAACCTTCCATGTCTGCTTTTAGATCATTCTTCATGTTTTCCATTTTTTCATCGACCTTAGCTTCCATGTAATCCATCTTAGATTCCATGCCATCTATCTTAGCTTCCATGCCATTCTTCAAACCATCCATCTTAGATTCCACGACTTTCTTCAAACCATCCATCTTAGTTTCCACACCTTTCTTCAAAACTTCCATGTCATTTTTTGTTGCTCTTTGCGAGAGCGAAATCTGTTGCACTTTCTCTTGTAATTTTGATATTTCATGTTGCCATTCTTCATATTCATGAGTCATAGTAGAGCCTTTTAAAGGATTAATGGGTGTTGAATTATTTTTAGGGGACATTTTAGAATCCAATACTTATATCTATTCTACAATATGCCCTTGGAATAAATTCAACTTGATTCTTCAAACAAGACTTATGCAATTCGGGGAAAAAAAATACACACTGTTTACTAGCTTTTAAGGAGCTATATATTGAAATTGAATTATCTCTATAATTGCGGATCCTCAATATTTGAAATTTGGCCTTATAGTAGCCCTTTGAAGCTTCTTTCATATGTCACAGGTCTGAACTGATTTGGATTCTTCAAGGAAAATTTATTTCCAATCTCCCACAATGACCTAATTATGGACTCGTTCAGTAGAGTGAACTTGTATGACTTGTCACGTGTCACTGTTTCCTCCTTTGGCTCTGAAATTGATATACAGGAAACTATAGTCTGTGTACTTGTGACCACCTTTTACATCATTCCAATCTGATGCTCAGAGAGAGATTTATAAAGCTTTTCCCACGATAACCTCTTTGAGATGAAACTCGGGAGCCTGAAAAAGACCTAACTTCCACAGATCATATCTCCGAAATTATTGTGAATAAAGCTCTGAAATTTGGCGATGAGATTCCTAGGATTTCAAATTCACTCTCTAAAACTTTCATCTTCTGAATCTTCGTAGAAAAAAAAAGTAATAGCGAAAATTCCGTGATGGCCTATTTAGGTTAAATTCATGAGGCTGCAAAAAGCCCTAACTTGCACAGACCATATCTCCGAAAATATTGCGAAATAGGCTCTGAAATTTTGCGAGGATGTTCCTCCAGATTTCGGTTTTGCACTCTAAAAATTTTCACTTCTGACCCTTCATAGAAAAAAATTTATAGCAAAAAATCCACGATGACCAGTTTGGAGCAGCGAAAACCCTAGAATCCAAAGCTCTGATACCAAATGTTGTGAAACCAGCTCCAAAAATAGAAGAAAAGAGATATCAACACCTTAGAAATAAGCCACTTCAAGGGGGGAAACTCTCATACATTACATGAATGAACAATTCTTGGATGATACAAATTACAAAACCTCCTTTCTATATATAGGAGTCCATGGCGCCACAATGTAATCTTAGTTAGGCCACAATGTAATCCTAGACGACCTAACAATAATAATTTAAGGGCACAATAATAACAATATGTGGGTTACAAGGGTACAATAATAACAATAAGGGGGCTACACTAACAACAATAAGGGACTGTACTAGTAATATAGGGACCTAACAAAAATTTATTAGTTGTTGTTTTCCAAAACAAATGGCCTCCACAATCTCCCCTATGGAAGTCATCCATTACCTGTTTAGCTTCATCTTCAAACTGAAAATTCAAAAGAACACCTCCTGGATCTTTCCAATAAAGAGCACTTCCTAAAATGTAGTATTTAGCATATTTCAATTTCAAAGACCTACCCTGACTTTTTGACACTCCAGGAGGAGGACTTAAGTGTTGAAGAACATATATTATATCAGAATACCATGGTGAAGTAAGAAACATTTTAGATACCTGTATTAGAGCGCCATATTCTTCATCCTCTGACATTGTTGTAATAAGGTTTATGTCTAGAGCATGCAAGTTGGATTCAGCCATCAGTTTGGATAACCCGTGTCCCCTGATCAGTTTGGTAGGCCTAATCTCAAGATCATACTCTAGCATAGTTTCTATCCACCTACCTCTCTGACCTTCAGGATCAGTCTGTGTGAGAATCTCTTTCACCGCTGCATTTGGAACATAGGAAATAGTATGTGAATGTAGAATATAGATCCGGAAATCTTTCAAAGCTTTGATTAGGGCTAAATCTTGTTTCTCAATAATTTTATAGAAAAGAGCAGCATCTCGAATAGCTCGACTAAAGAAAGCAATAGGCTATTCAACCTGATCTCTCTTTTTCATCAAAACTGTAGCCAAAGTATGCTCGAATACAAATGAAAATATTATGAAATAACTAGCATAATCTGGACTAACCAAAATAGGGGTTGTGCTTAAATCAAGCTTTACCAGGTTGAATGACTTCATAGCATTGGTGGTCCATTTTACACTGTTTTCCTTCTTCAACATATTATTCATTTCTCTCAAATGCTCAGCTAAATTAGGGACAAATTTGCGTAAGAATTTCATCTTACCATTGAAAGCCTGTATCTCTTTTTTGTTCCGCGAAAAGTCTATCTTCTGAATAACTTCTACTCTGGAAGGATCAATTCGAATGCCATCTTTGGAAATTATGTGACCAAGCAGTTTTCCCTCCTCCAGGGAAAAAAGGCTCTTCTTCAGATTTAAAGAAATCCCAAACTCCCTGCATTTATGAAAAACAATTCTCAAATGATAGAAATGTTAATCATCAGAACTAGAAAACACTATCAAATCATCAAGATACATTACTAAGAAAACATCCTTCTTATTAGCAAAGGCTATATCCATCGCCCGCTGAAAAGTAGTCCCTGCATTCTTGAGTTCGAATGGCATTTTAACATACTGAAAGGTTCCCCAAGGTGTTGTAAAAGCAGTCTTACCTTGATCTTCTTCATGTACCAAAATTTGATTATAACCTGAATAATCGTCAAGTAGTGACATTCGTGATGCTCCAACTACATTTTTCAGAACATGATCCATCTTAGGAAGGGGGTAGTTATCTTTTAAAGATACTTTATTCAAATTCCAGAAATCTATGCATAACCTTTTCTCTCCGGTCTTTTTCCTAACTGGCACCAAATTTGAAATCCAATCAGAAAATCTAATTAGCACAATGATACCTGATTTGTACAATCGGTTTACCTCTTTTTCGATGGATGGCAACAATCTTGGGTTTATCCTTCTCAACTTCTTCCTGAAGGGTTTTTTATCAGGTTTGATGGGAATAGTGTGCTGAATAGTATTCTTATCATAAAATTTCAAATCTGCGTAATCCCATGCAAAAATATCAAAAAATTCAAACAACAATTTAATGTACTTATCTTTTGCCTCGGGAGACAATGTCTTAGACAGCTTAACCATCTTAGGCTTGTCTGTTGTTCTAATGTTCACATCTTTCAAACCCTTTTCTATAGGATTCAACGTTGGTTTCCTGGCCACATCATCCTAATTGAACAGATCTTCTAAAGGTATTAGACCTCTAGGAATAACATTATCTTTTAGCTACAAAACATTCATCTGACGAGCTTCTATCTCTTGATCATTAACATCAAAAACATCATCAATAAAAGCATATTTTAATTTTCCTTCATTCTGCAAAAATATATTTATTTCTTTGTCATCCCAAAAAACTTGCCAATACCTTAAATTATCTGGAACAGTAATTCTATGTTTGATATGAATTTCAAATTTATTACTGGAGTTCATTGGAATTTTAAGATTACTTTATATTGTAGCAAGAGAATCTACAATGATGTTCTGAGTTCTTGGTACTGTTGTTAATTCATACTCAGGAAATTTTTTTAAGACATCAAAAATGCATTTCTATAAGCTCTCATCCACGAGTGCTTTGCTTGATACTCTCCTTTCACCTGCTTTATGAAAAGCTCAGAGTCACCATAAACAAAAATTCATTTTGCACCAAGTTTCTTCAAAATTTTAAGACTTGTAATCAAGGCTTCATACTCCGCTTCATTATTAGAACAGTCAAAAGCCAATTTATAAGAGCATTCTCTAACACTAGTTGGAATTCCACCTAACTTACCAACCGGACTTTAGATCTAAATACCAATACCTACACCTTCCTTTCCCAAAGCACCATCGAAATCCATGCTCCATAAACCCTTTTCATCTTCTAGATGCTGAAACTCAACTTTTGGTTCTATTTTACTTGGGACGGTCACCTCATTTTACTGTACTGTACTGATTTTATGTTCTTCAGGAGGCTGCTCGGAAGAAATCACCATTTTAGAGGTCATCACTTCTGAAGTCACCACTTTTTTTTCTTTATCCAAAACTAATCTAAAAATTTTGGAATATATTATGCTATTACTAACTAATTATTTACATCATTCAAATCACCATCATTATAAAAAATAAAAGATTCAAGATCTGTATGTACAACCTGTATTGGATGATTGATAGGCTTCTCATTACTAGTTATCATATACTTCATTTTCTTTTCCTGGTATAATTTCCTCAATTGCCCGAAAACAGGAATAGTAGCATAAGAGAAGTCAAGTTGTAAATTACCTTTGAGTTTGGCTCCCCATGATCTAGATGGTAGCATTCCGAACTGAGGTGGTATATCAGCCACCACCACATCCATCAAAATATTCTTAGCTGGAATCTGATCTAAACAAACCACTAAATATTTAATGAGACAAATGCAATGAACTCTACCAGAATCAAATGAGTACAAATCATGATAAGGTCAGGTGATATCCATGCCTAACTTTTCCATAATAGCCTTAGGCATAAAATTGTGAGAGGCACCAGAATCAAGCATAGTATTGTGAAGTATGTACTCATGCAATCTAAGGCTCAAATAAAAAGGAGGAACTTCACTCTCTCCTAATTTACCATCTATAGCTGGACAAAAAATGAGCTCAGGGTGGTCATCTTCAACATTAACCATATCAGACAAAGGATCAACCAGCAACATTTTAGACACTTGATCTCTGTAATGATTATTCTTTACTAACTCTGTCAAAGGAATGGAAACTTTCAATTTAGCTATTTTATTTTCTAAATTAAAGGTTATGACTTTATCTACCTCTTTGAAAACAGTATCTCTTCCAAGATTCAGATCCCTTGTCACAATTTCTTTCTTCTGAGTATCTTTCTCTTTAGTAGATGATCTTGTTGATGCTTGATTGATGTTATTATGATTTTGATCTGCAGGTTCTTTACCCTTTTTCAGAAGATCATTCTTTGACTGGACCTCTTTCCTTTTCTGAATAAGATTGACAGGTACATCTATGCTCCTCAGAGAATATTGTTTCTATTGTGCACTCAAAGAATCCATATATCCACGCTAGTAATCATCTAATTCAGTCTCCAAATCATCATCATTTTCCAAGATATAATCTTCATCTGTTGGAGAATCCAGATTTTCATTATACTCATCATCTTCAGTCAAGTACATAGGTAATCCATCTGCTATAAAGAAATGATTTGTTTCAATCACCATATCTTCATCTTCTTCCTCTTCTTCTTGAACATAATTTTGCTACAATGGAGTTCTAATCTGCTATTATTGTTGTGTTGTTTCGTCAGGTGCTTTCTGCTCTCTTTTCTTGATTCTAAACTGCTATTGTTGTCCTCTAAAATTTGGATTCTGAATCTATGGTTCAGGTCTCTCTGAAATGGAAAATCGGTCAACCATTTTCTCCATAGTCCGGAGTAATGAATCCATTTTTGCATCCGAAGTGGATGTCTCCTCTTTGATAGTCACCCTCTTTTATGATCTCATCCTTTCTCTTTTGGCCAAGAAATTCGATTCCACACTTACAGGATTTTTTTTCATGTCTGCTAAAGTTGTAGGATCACGTTCACACAACTGATATTCCATATCAGCATCAAATCCATCCAGGAATTTGACCAAAACCATATCCTCTAGTGGTTTCATATGTGCAGGAAGAGAATTATACACTGCATTAAATCTCACGCAATAATATTGAACAGACTCACCAACATTCCTTTTCATGTTCTCGTATTTGGACATGATTTGAAGAGGATTCTTCTTTTGTTCCCATCTTTCTACAAACTGATTATGCAAAACAACTAAGGTGTCAATAGTAGCTGGAGGTAGAGCTCTGAACCATTTTCTAACTTCCCCTCCCAGGCTTTGTGCAAACAGTCTCATCTTCACATCCTCTATATCAACTTCACATGAAGGTCAAAGAAGTCATTCATCTTATATACATGCTTTTGAGCTGTTATAGACTGAGTTTCATCAAACAAAGGGACTTTGGTTTGGTAATCTGCAACCATTTGACCCTGATTCTGAGGGAGAACAAGGGGATCATATCTTGCAGCCATGGCTAGAGGTGGAGGTGGAGGATTAACAACAGGATTAATCACAGGTATTTGGATGCCTGATGTGATCAAAGGAAGACTTTTCCCTAACTGAGTAGTGTGAACACTGGATGAGGAAGAAGGAGGAGGAAGAGGGATATTCTGAGTAATAGTAGATGAAGTGATAGAAGAATAAGGTGAGATCAGAGGTCTGCTTGCTAGCCAAATAATTACTTGCGAAGAGTAGTTCTGCAAATCTTTAAGAGATTGTAAAAATTGTGTTGTTGAATGAGACCTTGATTGAAACCCTAATTGAGAATGTGAAAACTAATCTTCAACAATATTGTGGAAGGAAATGGATGAATCAACAATTGTCTCATCAATCCAACTCAAATATTTACTTCGAAATAGAATTTGCTCAAAATTTACATCAAATTCAATACCTTGCAAATTTTCTAACCCTTCGTGAAATGAATGAGCTCTGGAAATGGAACTTCTTTCTGATTGATTTCCAGCACTAGAAGTCTCAACAACAACTTTAACTTTTCTTCCAATGTTCTGAGGATCACTAACAATGATGGGAGGACTTGGATCAAAATTGGATCTGGTGTATCTTTGGGAAGCCAGTATGTCCAATTTCAAAAACAAATATGAACTTTACAAAGTTTTCAATCAATCTTTTGAATAAAATCTAAAACTTATCATCCACAAGTTTAATAATTTCAATGAAAGCTTATTACTGGGGTTGATCTGATCTTACTCTTTTCTTCGCCAGTGGAGTCACCAAAATGTTATCACTCAGATTGATCCTCAGGCTGAAGAAGGAAATCCTGAGGTAACCTCAAACCAAAATTTGGACTTGGTATCTAGCCCTAACAAATCATAGAGGGATATCTCGATAGAATCAAAGCCAAGAGGGCTGGATGAAAAGGATTTTAGGCTAGCTAAGGAATAAAAGGGGTTTTGATTTTGATTTTAGGGTTGGGCTCACTAAACAGGGATTAGGTCAAGGGGATAGATTTGGGCCAAGAGGATGAAATTACAGACTGTTTGATGGGGCAAGGTAGGTAAAAGTTTTAACATTAAAAGAGGATTAAATGAGATGGAAAGACTAGTGAGGAGCTAGAGAAAGCATATGAAATGTATTTTCTCTAAACTGAAGAAAATGAACACATTATACTGAATTTCCCAAAACAAAGCATAACTAAATATGAATTATGTCTTTCAAAATTTAAATAAAGTATATCATATATGTGAAATGGTTTATGAATAAACAATACATTCTAAAAAATCAATCACAGAGAAGAAACAATGTTTAAAACTCATACCACAGGGATCCCAAGAAAATAGCTGCAATTTTCCATTAATTTCCAAGCTAGAATGATACTTGATCAATACAATCTCTTCATCTGATGCCAACCATTACAAAGACTAAAAAATTACACCTTATAGACTTCAAAACCAGTTCCTCTCATCCTCAGGGGTCGAATCCATGAGGTGAGGGATTAATTGGGATCAACATGAGGTGAATGGATGTGAGTGGGTGGTGATGTATGATAAGCGGGATGTGATGGATAAGTGGA
Organism: Pinus albicaulis; assembly: GCA_034641835.2. Taxonomy (NCBI): domain Eukaryota; kingdom Viridiplantae; phylum Streptophyta; class Pinopsida; order Pinales; family Pinaceae; genus Pinus; species Pinus albicaulis. The sequence goes on along the minus strand of CM076581.1, from coordinate 831,760,405 downwards.
TACGGGAGGATGAGATGATGAAGGAATATTTTGTTCATGATGAATAGCTAGGGTAGTGAAAACCTCATTTGAAATGAATGCATCCCATGAAATGTTCTTCTGCTAGAGTTGATGCATGACCACCATTTTGATGAGTGAATGATGAAATAGGCTCTGCATTTTTTGATTGCAATCCTTGTTTTTCACAATGTAAGCCATCTTGTTAATGCTACGGAAGAGATAATAAGGAAAATGTAGCATTCTAAGTCTATTGAAATGCATAAGAAGACATATATGGTATGAGTAGAGGTGGGAAAACCTTCCCTCACAAGTGAAGTATTTCATTATTATCCTCATCATGGACACATACTGGTCAAGGAGATGAGAGAAATGGAAAATGGACTTCTTTTGATCTTTGTACCTAGGTTTGAGGTACGTTCAAAATAACTCATATCCAAGTTTTCTTGTTTAAACCACCTCTCTCCCACACTAGGTATCCCTGTAGCAGATGCAATGGCATTGGTGGGAATTTCAAAAGTAACCCCATCAAGAATGACCTGCTTGTCATGTAGATTGATCATGAATAATCTTGTTAACTTCGGGTGATTTTGGACTTGCTACACTCTCTCACAAAAGTCAAAACAACCCACATGTTTAAAGCAAGAGATAGTGAGAGGAGAGGACATAAGTTCCCTTGTAGTTATGGGTTCAAACCTGTTTATTTTCCCTCCCTTGTGGTCATTTCTCCTTGGCATTTGTTCCTCACCAACAATGCCACTATCTTCTTCTTCTGACATCTCTAAACTCTGATTTGTGAAACCTTAGGGTGAAAGTGAATTGAATGAGGGGAAGGGGATGAGATGACTAGCTTGAAAGGTGAAGGGAATGAGTGAAAGGACAAACTAAATCAATAAAATCCCTAAATTAATGAAATTACTTTGTTTATGACTAATATTTCTTTTAGGAAGATGAAACAAGTGTATAAATAGTGATCACAAGATTGTAATTAGGGTTTCATTAGGGTTTCCATTTCAATTCATTTAAGAATCACCAAATAGCTTAGAAATAGGGCTTATGACATGTATTTACTTCTTAAAAATGCTTGGAGGACTTTTGGAATAATTTGAAGAAGTTTTGAAGTGATTTGGGTTGCTAGATCACTAAGCAACCTTTCCTGTCTAGGCACGCAACACCACTGGTGAGCACGTAGTGCTTTTACGAATGCTCAACGCCAGTCTACGAGGCATGCAACGCCTTTAAAATATGTTGGAAACACGGGAAAGGGCGCGGCGCAAGGCTTGGGCGCGCACCAGTCCCAAATGCACAACACCTAGAAACTTAGCACAATTTCACTCAAAAACTCACAAATTTCTTCTTTGTTGAATGCTTCTTACACTTTGAAAGGCAAAAATGACTCTTTCGAAATGTTTTATGGGCTTTTATAGTCAAGTGGAATTTGATTTAATTTTGAAATACCCACTTTTCTAATGTTTTGAAGTCTTTTTCCTTTGTCACTTATACTCTTTGACACTTTTTGCATTGCAGGTTGTTGAAGTCATGGAGTTGGCTTCTCTTTTGCTCATTGAGGCTTGACATGTTCACTTTGACAGCTTAGGATTAAATTATTACATATAATAACATAAAATTACATTTGAAAAAATAAAATAAATTACATAAGTGACTTTTTATCAAAATGACATTTTGATAAAAAGTCCTGAAACTGAAAATACAATATTTAAAACATAATGAAACCATCATAGTAATCTTGTTCAATCCCTCTCATATATATGATGACCTCATTGGAATGAAGGAGTGACCTTGAAAAATGAAAAACCCTAATGACCTAATGAGACTATTTTTTGCCCTGATTTTGAATGAGATTTTGACTTAAAAGATTTTCAAGTAAATCAAAGCATTTTCATAGGTTTTCTTATGCTCAAAGGAACATGGGAATGAGTCAGCAATATGATCTTCTGAGGGAGAAAATTTTTATTTGACTAGGAAAACCACCAGCAGAGCAAATTTATGTCATGACCTAACGAAATGATAAAAAAATTATTCAGTATAAAACACCTACGATGCACATGCAAATGTGTTTTGATCCCTAATGAAAGCATAGCAATACTGAGACTAACAATAGGATCACTAAATCAAAAGTAATAAATTTCTTAAAAAAAAAGTTAAATTATAGATTCAATCCAACCATATTAATTACAATAAGAAATCTTTTAAATATAACATAATAATAAATTATATGATACATTATGAATAGTATAATATTCAATCTTATCTCCTATCAAAAAAAGCTTGTAACTTGAAATCATATTAAAATACATATTATAGTATCTACATATATAATTCCACTACGTAATAAATTTTTGAATAAAAAATAAATTATAAATTCAATCCAACCATATTAATTATAATAAAAGATCTTTCAAATATAACATAATAATAAATTATATGATACATTATGAATAGTGTAATATTCAGTCTTATCTCCTATCAAAGAAGGCTTGTAATTTGAAACCATATTAAAATACATATGATAGTGCCTTTATTCTACAATATCATATATATATATTTCCACTAATATGCATTGTAATTATTATTTAATGGTCTAAAAAATATACATTTATTTGACTGCTAATTTATATGCATTGTCATTATTATTTAATATTTTCAAAAAAGTACATTTATTTCACTGTTAATTTATATTAGAAACAATTCTCGACATTTTGTCTCAATTTTAGTTTGCAATTTTAATATGAATAAGACACAAATTTCATTGAACCTAAACTAATTCTTAAGTAGTTTCATAACAATTTAATTTTCACTAGATTTTAATTTCTTGCACAACATGACATCTGTGTAAATGAAGTTTCACATATAATTATCATAATCGTAATCATATATAAAGAAGTCATTATTCAATTGCCCTTTGTTTATATTTTTCATATTTCTTTATCAACGCTATTGCAAATTTATGTTAAATGTCCAAATTTTATCAAGGCATTATTAATAGCATGGACTTCTTGTTTTTTTAAATAATTCTCATGGGTATCACTACCGTTTCGTTATCTCGAATGGTTAATAACTACACCATACATGATAATTATTTCTTTTAAATAATTTTAGATTGATACTACTATTAGTTTGGTCATTTCAAATATGTGGTTAGCCATTATTTCATACATGATAACTATATTTATTTTTAAATCTTATTGGTTTTTTTAAAAAATGATTTTGTTAGTATATTTTTCATTTTAAGACCTATTTTATACCTCAAAATTTCCCTAATGACACAATTTGTACTTTTGGAATCCAATTTTAGTATTTATAACAAGTTTTTTCTAACATATAATGAAATAATCTCATAGTGTAAGGGAAGTTTTAAAGTCAATAAAAGTCTAAGGAAAAACTTTAAGGCTACTAAGGAAGTAAAGAAATATTGTATGGTGCAACAATTATTACAGTCCCATAAAATCATGGATAGATATGGCATGCAATAGTTCATGTTTGGAAGATATATTTGACTTGCAAGACCCCATAATCATATTCAGCCTAGTAATAGTGGCAGAGACACTAACTTACATGCATATATATTTTGAACTTTCACTATTTGATATGATGATTTGGCACAAGGGAATAGGTTGTTGTACCTTGGAGATGATGATGTGGCTACATTGGATCACTTAATTCAGTTGGTAGCCCCATCCATGTCAATCTATAGCAAGATAGGAATAGAATAAGTTCACTTGGATAGTAGCATAGCAATTTTCTTCTTTGATGCATTGATGAGGAACACATAGGTATGATGCGGTTCTCAAATGCTCCTAAGAAAAGAACAATACCTTGCAATTGAAGCCAATTGTCACCTCTCTTTTTGGCAGGTGTTGGGATGTTTTTGGTGCACGTATGTACTAAATCACACCAACTTAAGGGGTGTGGTCTACCCACTTAAGTTATTGGTAATAGGCAGAAAAAGAAGTGGAGTCAAGCAAGTTAGTGGAACAAGCTAGAATCCTAAGCATACTAGATAGAGTAATAGCATGAATATATAAACTAAAACTAAAATAAAAAACCAAAACAAATAAGCACGAGCTCTGAAAAGAGTCAAACGACAACAATAATACGAACGGTGGATCTTGGCCCCTCTTATTGAGCGCTGGTAGGAATAAGAGTGAAACTTTACCCTCTTGCCAAAGGGCCCCTAGAACATGGGTTCTAGGTCTTGATGAAAGGATGCTTTTATCCCAAGCTTGCCTCGGTGCAGTCTCCCTCTCTCTCTACTGTGGTGGACTGAAATTGTTGGATGGCCAACAATTGAGTCCCCTTCTATCTTCAGCTCCGAATCACACACTGTTGGTATTGCTTGGGCAATTCTAGACAACATAACAATGTGTTCACCCATTCTTCATCTCACGGTGGCCTTATATAGGAGATTTCAAATCCTCCTTCCCTCTGTTGCTACATTGTGGATGGTGACCCAAGAGAGGGGTATGATTCCTTTGTGCACTCCAAATATTCCATTGTGTTCTCACTTGATGTTTAAGGAGGCGTTGGTGGCTGTCCTTAGGCAGCTTCAAGTGAGGAATCACTTCTCCTATGCTTTGTATGGTCCTGGAAAGTGACATTTTGCCACTCCCAGGATTGCGCGTATTTCGGGTTATAAGGCATGCAAAGGCGCTATTCACGAAGGATAATGCGCGCAAAAGCATTTAGGACTTGTTCAAATTTGATTTTTCCTCAGACCTTAGATATTTTTAAATACTTTCCAGATTTTGTACTATCTTCCAGCCCTGTAAATCCTTCTGCTTGACATTAGATAATGTCGTCTTTTGCTGTACAATTTTCCAGCGTTAACAGTTTCCCCCTAATGTGTGAGGTCTAGGAAGAACTGTATAGCCGAAATACATTATAGTTTCTTTTCTGTATATCGTGCGTAGAGAGAGAGAGAGACTTGCGTGAAGCTTGGAATTGAAAACACCCTGCACCTATTCCAAGAATGACAGTGTCCTAAGGGACCCTTGTATATAATAAAATATATATAAAAAATTTCTACGAGGCGAGCATGTCCCATGCTCGTGATGTTGTGGCTAGTTAAAAAAATCTATTTGACAGATATATGTTCTGTCTGTATCACTGATATGGCAGTGATCTGGTGGTTGCTAACGACGACTTCTTACGCCCTCAGGGGTGTTTTTTCTTTGACAATAGGTGGAATATGGTACCCATATGCGTAAACTCGGTATGGCATATAGCTGTGCATTGTACGCACAGGTGTTGGCTGGGACCTTCCCGTGTAAGCATTGTTGAAAGAGACACTTATGGAGGCACGGGTCTTCGACAAATTTGATCAAAGTGCAATGGTTGTAAGGTACGATACCATCTTGACATGAGAGCTTTTGTTGTAGTCAAATGTCAGGAGGATCGATGATATCTATGGGCAATGATGTCTCCCATAGTACCACTCAAGGAGGTCCCTTTTTGGAGAGGGGTAATCCAAGGTATCACTTCATTTTTGGAAATGGGTGTCGAAGTCGATAAAAAGGAAGCCTCAACTGAACGAGGGGTCGCCGACATGCGGGATCGGGGACCTGGATGTGATGGGTTTAACATAGGCATGTTGGCGAGGGGTGACTAAAAATTTATGATGGGGATTCAGGGGCCCAAGGTTTTAGTATACTAAGCAGCTTGGCAGCAGTCATAGTTATTTCTGATGGGGAAATCCTTGGAGTCAGTAGGAATTCCAAGGCAGGTATAAACTGGCTATGAATGTCATGGTGGCTTGCGCGTGGGGGTGTAATACTTTGACCAAGGGTGTTCAGGGACTGCTACCATGGGAGAAAAAGATGGATGGGATGGTGAAGGACGAAGTGCACCGTTCAAGGTATTTGTACACTTACCAAAAGAATAAAATAATGGGGTTTGGTTTGTACAAAACACAGAGACAGGTACCTCAAAACATGAAAGTGTTCACTCACTGATGTTGTGAGGAAGGTTTTTTGTTGAGTGTGTGGGTCCCATTGGTTGGTCTCATGTGTGGGGTTGATGAAGCGGATGAAAAAGGTATCACAGATGGGATTATGCTAGTGGAGGTATGGTGGGCCAAATGCGAGGCGCGGTAGTGCACTTTTGATCTGCTTACACAGCCTGATCGTCTAGGAAGGAGGTTTTAGCTTATATGGTAAACTTGACCTTATGCATGGTGAATGGATGGGCATTAGGTGCTTCACGGACTAAAGTGGTATGGCCATGGCATCACTTTTGCTGTGATATATGGTTTACTATGGGTGACGAGCACCATGGAGGGGAGGCTCTATCAACCAACGAGGATGTTTATCATGTGTAGGGTGTGGTGATGATAAACACGGTCGGATATGAGGACCCTATGGTTGATTTCTGATGGAGAAATGATGTCAGGATATGCAGAGTTTATTGGGACTCTATCATGCTGGGGGTAGAATAATACCTACTCTTGAACTTTCAACAGATGGCGTTGTGGATGGTTTGCGAGCTTTTCCTGCAAGAAAAACTACTTCAAGTGAAATCATATTCTTTATAAAATATTATTGAAAGTCATGAGCTTTAAAAAAGAAGATGAGAGAGGGCATACTTGTCGGCGCTGAAAATTTATTTTTTTGGGAGTGTGATTATGTGGCATTGCCTCTGTTCATCATGGAGTGTTGATTATGGTGCAAATTATAGTTCAGAAAAAATACCTTCTGATCTCTCGTTATGGTCCTCCATAGTTTTTGAAAAGGGCGATATATAGGTGAATATGGCCCTAATTCGATTCATTTATACTTGCTGATTTTTTGAGAGGTCAGAGGCTTCTACGTAGCAGTTCTTGTCGTTTCGGTCAGCCTAAGCACTAGGGATTAATGATACCATTCCCAAGTAACCTCCATGACATCCTTCACTTTAATTTTTTTTAGTTTGACGGTGTCAGGGTCTGTACAGACTGGGTTTGTATGGATTCTAGGTGTTTTTTTCCATAGATTGCGCGGGTTATCAGGGCAAAGGCGTGCCCTTTGTGTGCGCATTTTTGGGGGGATAAGCGCACTAAAAGTTCTCTATTCCCCTTATTTGGTGCGCCTTAAGCACGTCTGTGGAAAATACAGGCATGCCCTAAGCGTGCATGTCTGAGGGACAAGCACGCAAATCCGAGGCAATTTTTTTTTTTTTGGTTTTTTTGCCTACTTTTGTGTTTTTCTGTACTGATGGGTACCTGTTTTGATGACAGGTTGTTGTGGAGGGAGCGAGATTGGCCCGAGCTCCATACTGAATTGGCTACTGATGCTGGGGCGTGCCATCAGCTAGCGCAATGGGGGCTCCTGAAGTTCACAAACAACGAGCTTATTTGGTCGCAGGACCGATTGCTACGCTACTTGATCCGACACTAGAACAGGAGGCGCAACATGTTCATGTTGCTAGGGACGAAGCTGGTCATCCGTCCTGAGACGGATGTGTATTTTGTGACTGGGTTACTACCTCATGGTGAGGCACTGAGGTATCCACTCCCTTCTGGGAGAGTGGATTTGGAGAGGTTTCAGAGACATCACTATGGTGGGGCGCCTCTTACAGAGGGGTGCATTAGCATTGCATCCATGACAGATTTGACAGAGCGATGTGCTCTGGCAGTGATTGTACGACTTGTAGGGTCATTGGCTCTGCATCGAGCATTAGGCCCGCAGGTTGGAGTATTGCGCTGGTTGAGGTCTAAGCATTTCTTTAATTTTTCCCGTTTTTGCTATGATGGGATGGTGGCGCAACTCAACAATGTCCACAGTGGATCAAATTTGTTTGCATACGCCAACATTTTTTGCAACATTATGTACGAGAGGGTAGTGCTGCTAAGGCCAGTGGTGACAGTGCCTCCTGGGGGGGCACGGGAGCCTCGTATAAGGAGGTGGGCTCCGGTGATGCCACGAGGAAGTGGTGGCATGGTGGGGCATTATTGGAATGCCAGGACAGAGGCTTGCTTCAAGGTGAACCCGCAGATGTTCTTTCCATTCCCATATGCAGGGATGGACTTCTGGGGGGATCTAGATATGGGTCTCCCTCCTGGTTATGCTTAGGGGCCCACAGGTACGTTCACTCTAGGGAAGGGCCTCTTTGGCCCTTATGGGTATAATTTCTTGAGGTAAAGGCCATTGACAGGGTTGCTGAGGCATGTCCCTTCCGGTTTTGTCAAGATGTATGCCCCCTGTCGGAGGTAATTTTTGATGATGTAGGGTCCTTTCCACAAGGTTTTGAACTTTCCTGGCCCTAGGCCTTCTTTTTCGACATCATAGCGGAGGACTAGCTCTCCATCCGTGAATGAGCGAGGGTTGATGTGGTGGTCAAATGATGCTTTTACCCTTTTCTTGTGGGCCTCATTTTGTTGCAACGACTATCGTCGGCTTTCGTCAACGAACTCTAGTTGTACTAGGTGTTGTTCTAGAGGCTGTGTATCATCAAGGAGTTCAGTGGCGACATGCAAATTTTGGATCTTGCAGAAACACAATGTACCTTGATTTTTTTCGATAGGAATATGGTGGAAATCCTGTGATGTGAGGGTAGCTGCAATCTGATTTTCGATATGTGATGATACAAATCATATATGATGGATTGTGTCATCGACGTTCACTGGCGGAAGAATATTCGTAATGGGATTCTGCGTGAGCACAAGTTTGGGTTCTCCGTTAAGATGGTCAATTTCCTATAGGTGGAAATTGTTCCTGCCGCAGAGGTGCGTGAATGCTTCCATTAGAGGGCATACCTCCAGTGTGTGATTTTGGCCAGTGCAAATAGTGCATGGTATCATTGAGACAATGGAATAGATTGTATGGGAATCAATGCTACTCGACGTCTCGGATGTGGATGCTTGAAAAGGATCTGTCATAGAAGAGGTGGTCTTCTACTTCCATTTCCATGTTGTTGGCTTAGGTGTGTATGCCTCTTTGGGGGAGTGTAGACTCAATGCTGCTCTTTCCGCTCTTAGATTGGGGAGGTGTACACATTTAATCTTATGGTGAAAGTGTGAACAAATCCGAAAATAGGTACGCGTGATCTTCTCTTGGTTAGAGAGAATTTTTTGAGGGAGAGAAGAGACTATGTGAAAACTGTTTGCAAGGGGCTTCAGTTCTTTCCACTAGTTGACTCTGTGGTCATTCTTGTTGCATAGTCTGCATGTTATCCTCGGCTTAGCCTGGGTGATGTTTGGTTGGTGTGTCGTCCTGGTTTTCCCCCCAAGCCCCTATGGGGATGGGGTTTTTGACCCGACAGTGTACCTTTTATACCACTTACGGAGGTCATCCTCCCTCTTCTCTATGGTATGAATCATGTCGATGGTAGGACGAAGTTGTGAGGAATAAGTGCAGTGTCACTTGTAATTATTGCCTTGACATAGAATATCCTTGATATAGGGGTTCCTTCGTATTCAGTTTGAGGTCTGGCAGGGAACCAACATCGTAACGCTGCTCAATAATGACAAGTGGAGACTGCATGATTGGGCATTTTGCATAACGTGCATGTTGGTCTTCTCTGTTGAGAGCGGTTGGGGGTAACTAGGGGTTCTTTGATTGGTAAATTTTTTACTGACAAGAACTAGATTGATCTTCTTGTCACATCTTCTTGGGTTGTGGAGCTATCTGTGGACTCCGCATCCATGTCATCTTCTTGGGAGAGGTGGACTATGGTTGAGCGTAAACTAGTGAGGGATAGCCGGAATCGGGGGATATAGTGACAATTCTCTAAAAGATGATTGTCGGTGCATAATGGAAATGTGAATTGCATTTCCCGCAATCCGATGTAGTAAACCCTTTCTATAGGATACCATCTGTGGATGAGTTCCAGGGTTGTGCACTCTTCGAGGAAGCGACCATGTTCATCGCACAGTGTGCAACGTATAACAGGAGGGGGCATGACTAGGGGTCTTTCTTGTTCCATTCGTTGTTCCTGTAGGTATAGGATGGTACGAGGTTCATGTCTGGATGCCTGGGTGGAGGGACCCTCTTGATAGGATTGCTTGATGGCATGTAAAGCATCCCTATTTCATGGGATCTCTAGACAATGATGGGTATAGTGCTCGTAGTTTCTGTAGAGATTGAATGCGTGATTGGTACGCAATGCTTTGCCTTTACCTTTGGTGGTAGGTTCGTTTTTACGAGAACACGACGTTGTGATGTATGTCACAGAGCCAGGGAGTGGTTTTAATTCATCCAGCTCTAGACAGATATGGATAGGGTGACCTATTATGTCGCATATGGCGTAGACTGGTGATTCCCATTGTATGGCGGGGGTCACCATCTTCTTTCCTCTCTTCTTGGTTTTCTTAGCAATGATCATCGGTTTTGCAAAGGGAATTTCCTTTGTAGCAGTGGTTTTGATTGTTTCTTGGATGAGTGGAGTCTCCTCGGGTTTGAGGGGCTTCAATACTATGGCAGTGACATGGGTGGCTCCTGTGGTTCCTGTTCCTAACGCAGGAAATGAGGTACCAAACTGGTATTGCCAATGATATGTTTGGTAATACCAGTGTTGCCAAAACCTACTGGGAGATGAAACCAGCTGCAGGGAAGAGGAAAGGGGTTTGGGAGGTGGCGTAGGCTAGAGAAGCTATCATGGTCGATGACTCAGTGCCATTACTGCTTGTGTCTGTGTCCTGACTAGCTTCGGTGCTTGATGTGGACATCATGCACATCGAAGCCCTTGTGACATTGGGCGATGAATCAAGGATTATGGGAGGATCTCCTAGGAATGACCCTAGAACGGATGGCAGTTTGAACTGGCCGAGGCCATATTTTTGGTACTATGAGAGAGCATCCGAGGATGTATCTACATAGGGTAGAATTACATCAGTGTTTTTTAGGGGTCATTTCTCACTATGCGTCAACTTGTCTATAGTAATGGTGCAGTCCTCGTGGGGGAACATCATGATGTGAAAGACAGAGGAGGATATGGCAGACATAGCATACATATAACTCCACTTAAGGAGTATATTGTAGTCCAGGTGAGCGTCCAAGACTTCAATTTCTATGTGGATTTTCTTTCCGGCTAAGCAGACCGGGACGTTTTGGTAAAGGTTGACGGGGGTTGATGGACGACCGTCGTATGCTCTAAGCGTAATTACTGAGGGTTTTAGTTCGGGATACCATAACTTCTGCCAAACATTTTTGGACATGATGCACATGGATGCACCATTGTCTATGAAACATTGGTGAATTGTGATATTCTGGACTGACACTAGTATCTGGAAGGCAACCATGGAAGGAAGCCTAGGGATGGCTTTGTCTAAGTCAAAATCCATTAGGTGCATATCGGCAAGGTCGATAGCGCCTAACGTGGAAAGTATGGATTTCCATTGTTTTGGGCATGACTGCAATACTTCCAAAGCTGACATAACAGCGGGAGATTGTGCTAAATCGTCCACGATACTATAATTATGGGCTACTTTGGAGTAGTTTCCTGCTCGCCTATTACGTCCCTTCGCCATTTTTGGCAATGATTCTATAGGCATCTTTGAAATGGTCAAAGGTGCAGTCAGTGCACTGGTACTTTCCCCTGATGTATTGGCGTCTGGTGGGGTGTCATAATTGCGATTCCGTGTTTGGAAAAACATCTCTTCGCCAGTCATGTATATTTCATGGCTGCTTTTCTTAGAGTTGTTTGTATTTTTCTGTTGAGTGCTTAATGTCCCTTGATGGGGAGAAGGTTCTTGCATCACTGCTGGTTGCTGGGAATATCCTCCTTGTCCTCGGTTACTCTGTAGCTTCTTCAACTCAAGGAGATCGGGACAGTGGTGAGTATAGTGTCCGTACTCACCACATATTGAACAAGAATGGTTTGTTCGAAGAGGTGACATTTTACTCTGCCATTGGGCATTGCTCAGCTCCTGGTTCTGATTCCGGTTGGGGTTGCCTCCAGCTTAGGATCATAGTGGGCATTGTTGGTTGTTGCCCCCTTGTCCAGGGTTCCATTTTAGCTTGTTTTTTAATTATTTCTTCACCGCATTAGGAGGGTAGTTCTCCTGGTTATATTGGTGTAGTTGGTTTTGGGATGGCTACACAAAGTTCACCTGTGCATTGGTCTTCATAAGCGGGCCTTGTGCTAGGGACTGAGCATAATGCGATCCCTAGTTTGCACCTAGATATTGGAGGGGAGCTCTTTCATCAGTGTTTCTTTCTGCGTACTAGGTCCCTTGAGCTGGAGGATAAGGTCCTCCCTAGTTATACGTTGGCGCCCTATTAATCAAATTTTGCTGAGGCATATGATGACTTTGAAAACTGGGTTGAGGTACGTTCTAGGTAGAACTGTCTATGTAATAGGGGTTTTAATTGCCGCTGCCTAGGTATCCTTGGGTCAATGACCCAATTAGTTTGTCTGCAGAGTTCGACGTGCTTGGTAATTTTTGATAATTTTGCAAGCATGGGGCGTTAGGCAGGATGTTGTAAATGTATCCTAACTGCGTATAAATCAACTCAAGCTTTTGGGCTTTGCTGCTGGTGTCCTCTTCGGATGTGGGACTTTGCTACGCCACATCCTTTGAAATCTCTGTTGTAAGAGTTTTCAGGAACAAATCTAAAAGAACCCAGTCGTCATTTTTAGCTTTACATAAACTACGACACTGCCTCCATTCGTGGAGATGGTCTGAGATATGGACGGCGGGGGTTTGTTTAAAATGTGTCAGTAATTCCATTTCGGAATCATGGTGAATGGGTAACTGAAAATATGTTAGGAACGCAGTGGTGAGGGCACCAAAGGTTCCATGTGAAGCTGACGGTTGCTCCACGTACCACTTCGCGGCTACTCCAGTCAGAGTGCGTTGAAATAGTCTCAATCGAATAGTGTCGTCAATGATACTGTTCAATGAGCACCACGAGTGGAAGGTCATGACATGATTACCTAGGTATTCCGCTTGCTTTCCTTCAAAATTTGGAATATTCGAAGGGAGCTTTGTGGGCATGGGAGGCCATGTAGGGTTGTGTGCAATGGGGTCATTCATCAGTTTGGTTAAATCGGGCAGATTCAACGAAGCTAAGAAAGGTGACTGAGAGGTTGATGCCATTGCAGTGTGCAAAAATACAAAGTTATGTTTAGGAAGAGGGTTGGTTTGTGACATACCCTACTATGTATTCGATTGGCTTCCCAAATGGGACGCACTCCTCTGCCCCCTAGGGTTCGTGGGACGAGTGGTCTATGGTGTGGTGTTGAGAGATTTACAGGGTTCCCTACTAAGGATGCCCAAATAAAGGATGAACCAATAATGGTGGAAATGTTCTGCCTTTGACACCTAAACGGCGAAAGACCTGGAACCACTCTCGGTAATGGGGGGAGGTCCAAAAGATGCCTAGATCGACGAGGTCTCGTTGGGTCTGTTCTGGTGTCAACCAGGTTTGGTTTTGGAAAAATTTGAGAGGATAGAGTTTATGATCAAAGAAAAATTCTTGTCACATACATAAAACAAAGTGAAAATAAAATAAATTCTCCCTTTAAATTAATCTATGTGATCAAGCAATCAAAAAGGTGGTTTTTGTTTGTTTGCGTATGAAACTCAAAATCCTAGAAGACATATTCTTCCTCACACATTCAAATGTAATTGGGCCTTGAGAAGATATCTTTTGAGTGCTGGCACAATGTCTCGTAAGAGTTGGCGATGCCCCTAGTTAGCCGAAGAAAATCCACCAAGGTAAGGGTAGAGGGTCTGGCACTTGATTGCATCATCACCCATAGGGAAAGGATGCCCTAGTTTTGGTCACTAAAGTACCACCATCCAACCTGAGCGTTCGATTCTTGGGCTTCTTGGTAAGTTAGCTAACAGTACCGAGTATCAGCCAAGTTAGGTAGCCCTGACTGATACTTGCCTGCACTACACCTAAGTCTAACCCCCTCTGAAATGGGTCTCTGCCGCGCTCAATTTTTCTTTTCCATGGGTTGATAGGTGGATTTGAAGCTCCCTAAATAGTCAACTTCTATGTTTCAAGGTGAAGAGTGATCAAGGCGACTTATTTGATGCCTACCCCCTTGATCCTAACTTAAACTATAAATTCTTTTGTGGCCCTTGTGGGGATAATTTAGGGAGTTTGGTTAAGTTAGTTTTAGGTGTCTTTGCTTCACTTAGTGAGTGAATGTGTGTGAGAACAAAGTGGACAAGAACATAGTTTGAACGTGTGGATATTCGATGATCCTTTTCAAAATCCCTTGTTTAAACTATGTTGTATTTTTCCTTGCTCAAAAGAAAAACATGTGCGGATTATGGGCCGCTTTCTATTTTCCTAGTTAATCTATGTGATCAACTATAGGGAGATGGTGAGTTGTGAATAGGGAGCGTTCATATGCTTACCTAGGATCACTGGAGGGTGAAAAGGCAGTAGAGATTACTTGCTCTTCTATAAACAATTCAATCCTATTCTCGAAAATCCTAGGGCAAAAATTGAACTAAACTAAAACTTTTACACTAGAAAAAAGAAAACTAGCTATGCATGCGTGGTCTTGGGCCACTTAATTTGGCTAGTTACCTAGGTGTGTTAGTACCAAAATTTGCAAAACATAATTTTTTTTCGGAATGCAAGTTATTTCTCCCCCCTACTTAAACTATGTGTGAACTTTTCAAAATCAACTTGAAATAAAGCTGACACTAAGCCTACAAAAAGAAGCAAAGAGTGAGTTGTAGCAAGCTACGAGGTACCACAACCAATGCTGGCAGCTGTATTAGGGGCTGCCAAGCACTTTACAAGCAGGAAAAGTTAGAAGTAAGGCATAATTTTCTCTTTCTGTCTTTTGCACTTAAAAGGCTAAAACAGGCACAATGTCTGCGTGAGGGTCAACTCTGAACGCGCACCCTAGGCGCGTCTGTGGGAAGAAAAAGTGCTTAAAGTATTGCACAAGAAATTTTTGGAGTTGTTCTGCTTCAGTTTGTCACTTGGGATGAACTAGGGACTGCAAGATAAATCAGGGGAAATTTAGCTCCACTCTATAGCACAGACAAAGGTCTCTGCAAAAAAGGCACAACCACATAAACTTGGTAATAAACGTTAGTGGAGTCGCTAATCCTATTGGGATGTGTTTGGTGCACGTATGTACGAAATTGTTAGGTTCCCGTGATTTATTAGATTAGTTAGATAAAATGCACACGGTAACATCAAACCAATCTTTGGAGTCCTAGGACCTAGCCTTCCTAGACTCAGAGAGGGCTCTCTCTCTTTTATGTAAGGGATGTGAACTTGTTTGCTTTTAGGGTTTGATTTTAGGCTAGTTGTTAAGTTTAGGGTTTTTTTGTTTGTTTTGGTTGGGTAGATGATCAAGTAGAATAGATGGAGTGAAGAAATATTCAATTCATTGGGCTATGGAATCAATAAAAGTCATGGAAATTTCAACAGTGAATCAGGGTGCATCACAGGGAAAATCTAGCATGGTTAGATGGATTTTCAAGGTTTGTGTGAGATGAAATGAAAATCAAGTTTGTGAACAAAGTAGGGAAAAGGGCAGTTAAGAATCCTTTGTCAAATACTTTAACAAGAAGGGCCTTCAACACTATTTAGCATAAATAAGTAATCAATAGACAGGGCACACCAATAACTCTTTGATTCAACTCAAGCAAATAAGCATTTCAAACAAACAATCCAATGAAATATAGAAGACGAGAAACTCATTTAACTTCTAGTATTTCACCTTCAAGGTTAGAAAATATTTAAGATAAACATATAAATTTAATCAAAGAAGATGGAACTCCTAAACATCATTGATCATAGCCATAAAGATCTCCAAAACAACTATTCAAGCACAAACAAAGGGTATGATCAAAACATAGCCTAAGTTGGCAAAACCTAATTAGTGGTACTTCAAAGATATATCTCAAGAACAATGTTTTACTGATATCAAACAAGCAGGGCTAACCATAAAAGGTCTTTGATACCTACTGTATTGAACCATTAATGAGATAAACAAGCTTGGGTGGGTCTAGAGAGCAACTAAGAATTCTCTAAACTGACCTAGCAGAGGAAAACATAAAGGCAATGAAGAACAAATAGAGCTAAGGTTTCTTTGAAAAACATTTCTTAGTCTAAAACATTTCTCCTATTGCAATATAGAAGGATGAAACAAAATGATACATAAGAAAAAATGAACTGAATAGAAGCACATCACCATTAACCAAGCTTAGGATCCTGCAAGCAAGCCTTCTCCATCATCAACCAAGACAAGCCATTCACAAACTCCACAACACCAATTTCTTCTTCAATCTCCAAAAACCCATATATTGCTCTCAAGAGTCATCAAATGCCAACCTTTTAAAATGAGGCCCTCATGCTCTATTTATCTAGCAAAGGAGGAAAAAAACCCTAACTAGGGTTTGAAAATGTCAAAATCATCCATAATGTCATTATATGCCTAAGAGACCATGCAAGGCCCAAGGCAAAAAATATCTCATGAAATAAATGAAAAAATAACTCCTAGCAGCTAAATTTGGAGTGATTTGCCTCAAAAAACACTAAAACATCATTTTTCCATTAATGAGTGTCTTTTATTGACTTTTGACCAAAAACGCACAGTGAGGTATGAAAGCGTAGTGCCATGCATGGGAGAAACTAGGTCCACTTGCAGCCAAGTTTTGATGACCTTCCCAATGTCGAAATTGGCTCTGTGATGGCCTGTTGGAAAGCCTGCTGAGTCTACTTTCCAAAAATACCCTTGGTCTTGTGATTGAGCTCCAATAACTTGTCCAAAAGGAAAATTTCCCAAAACTTCTCTAGGCACAGCGCCAGTCCTGTAAATGAGGCAGAAAGGTGAAAAATGAGGTGTTTTTTGGCCTTTTGAGAGACAAAAAATGCTCCAAATGCTTTGAATATGCCTGAGATGAAAGCGTAGTGCCAGCGGTGCTGCGCTTAGAGGCCTCCAAATTTGCAAAAAACCAAAATTTGTCAAAATTTTCCCAAATTTGGTGGATGTCTTCCTCATGGGGTTTGAGAGGCCTGTAGAGAAGTTTGACCCAATATTCCAAGGTTTTCTTGGTCTTTTACCCCTTTGAGTTCTTGTATCTTGGCATGGGCCTTTTTGAGTTTAGCCCTTGCAACTTTATTTCTCTGGACATAATGCTTGGTCATCTTCCTTTGGAGATCAACATCCCTATTAGCTTTCTCCAATTTAGCCTCCAAGTGTATGCTTTTCTCTTTCCAACCAAGGCTCCTGATCATGTGATATCTCCATGGCCAACAGATCATATAGAGGGAGTTGCTCTACCAAGCCTGATTCTTGTTCTCTTTTTTTTGCCAAGGCCTTCTTCAAAACTATGGTTCTTGGTCTCCTCCTAGACTGCCCTTTTTCATCCTCAGTTTCTTCATAGGTGCCCATGAATTCCTCTAGCTTTACCTGTGCCCTTTGAGCTTCTTTCTGGGCCCTGATTTATCTCACCTCATAAATGGAATTTTGTGCCCCTAGCTGCCTGTTCTCCATCTCAAGGGCATCGTTCACACTTTTGGCCCTATTCAAATTTGCTTGGAGGTCTTCAATTAGGGAATTTTTTTTTTTTTTTTCCAGATGAGAAAGTTTGAGATCCTTGCTTCATTCTCCTTGTCACTGTCAATATAAATAATTTCAAACTCCCTCTCAACCTCATGTTGATCTTCTTCTTCTTTCTTTACCTTTTGTTTCCTTTGTCAAGCTTCTGAGCTGAGGTGGATGGCATGGTCCCATGCCTTTTAGAGGCAGCAAACACAAGCCTTTGTCCTCTTTGATATGTCAATGGAAGAGGTTTGATGGTGATCATTTCAGTGTCTTAATCATGGCTGCCATCATTTGTTTCCATATCTTCTCCTTCATTACCTTGACTGTTGCTTACCGCTTTGCCTTCAACATCAACCTCACTTTTAGCCTCTTCACCGATTTCATGACTTTCATTTTGTTCATCATTGAAGATGCTTGCCTCATCATTGTTGTGATCTTCATTTTCATTATTAGCTTCTTCATTTCCTACATTATTTTCATGATTGTATTCTTCCTTACTATCCTGTTGGCATCACTCATGCTTGCTTCATTGGTGTCACTACTATCTTTAGCCTCTTCATTGATTTCATTGTTTTCATCTTCATTTTGGCTGCTCTCTTCATATTTTCCCTATTCTATGTCATGATTATGAGCCTCACTATTTTGACTGTCATTAGGGCTCTTAGTCTCATTGTTGTCCTTAGGGTCATCCTTTTTTTCTTTGTCACTTGCCTCATCTTGATCATTATCCACCTCCATGTCTTTTGCTTCATTGTTGAACTCTTCTTCATCACTGCTTAATTCATTTCCATTGTCAGCTTCCTCATTTTCTTCATTGTTATCCTCTTCTTCTATTTCCATGTTTTCTGCCTCTTGTTGTCTCAACTCATCATCACCCTCATTTTCACTTTGGTTTGATTCATTGTCACCCTCACACTCATTGTCACTTGCTTGTTCACTGCCACTTCCTTCTTGATCTGATGCATCAGGATAAGATGAGGAAGGGAGGTTTTCTTGAGGAGAGGATACTTGGGTAGATGATTAGGCATGGTCAGTAGGAGGTGATGGAGGAGTAGAGGGAGGAGGATGAGATGATGAGGGTAAATTTGGCTGATGATGGGGATGCCCAGTTTGTGAATACTTCATGAGATATGAACACCTCCCAAGGTATGCCTTTTTGCTCCAACTGATGTAGCACCACCATATTGATCAAGGAGTGGTGGAACAAACTCTGCATTTGCTGGGAATAACTCCTCCTTCGGACAACAGAAGACATATTGTCGATACTCCTATACAAGTAATAGGGCAAATGAAACATTTTGACCCTAGTAAAATGCATGAGTAGTTTGATATGGTAGGAGTAGAGCCTAGGGTATCTCCCCTCACATGTAAAATATTTCATGATGACCTTCATTAAGGGTGCATACCTCTCTAGTAGGTGTGAGAAAGGGAAAATAGTCTTGCATCCTTCTTTGTACCGAGGCTTGAGGAAAGGCTCATAGCAGCTCATGTCCAGCTTTTCTCTTTTAAACCATTTTTCACCAACATCAGGTATACCTGTAGCAGTAGAAATGGCATCTGATGAGATTTCAAAGGTCACCCTTTCCAAGCTTGGTTGTTTG
The DNA here is from genome assembly GCA_034641835.2 of Pinus albicaulis. Lineage (NCBI taxonomy): Eukaryota > Viridiplantae > Streptophyta > Pinopsida > Pinales > Pinaceae > Pinus > Pinus albicaulis. Next base: position 831,741,341 of record CM076581.1, on the reverse strand, counting down.
TTGTGTAGGTTAGGAATGAATAACTTAGTGAGATCTGAGTGATTTTGTACTTGTTGGACCCTTTCACAAAACTAAAAACACCCTACATTCTGAAAGCATGTGAGAATCATGGGAGAGGTAGTAATCTCCATAGTATCTTGGGGTTCAAATATATTAACCTTCCCACCCTTGTTCTTTGACCTCATATGCACTTGGCCTCCTTCACTGCTCACACTTCCTTCTTCTCTTGACATGGTGATTAGTGTTGCCTTTAAACAACCCTAGGCTTGTTAGTGAAACTTGATAGGATGAGTGAAATGGAATAATGGTGAAAGACAATTTTTTGCAAGTGAGTGAGATGGAGGTGTGGGTTTATGACTGATTCCCCTTTGAGATTTGATGACGGGTTATCTTGAAATCACTGCAGTTACCCTAATGGACACCTTCCTTGACTGATAATTTCTTGCTTGGAGGTCAAAATAGAGTGTTTGTCATGAGGACTTAGGGTTTCTAGTCACTAGGTTTTAATCAATTTCATTTAACCATTAAATCATCAAAACCACTTGGAGGATAAGGATAAGCAGCCACCTACCACATTTCAACTTCTTTGTAGGTCCCTGAATGCAGCTTGGAGGTGCTCCCTAGTGATTTTTGGAAATTTTTCAAGTGGAGGGATGCTTCTGGTCTAGGCGCAGTGCCTGAACGTGCTGTCGAGTCCCTTCTGCCCTAAGCGTAGCACCTGTCGGGTGTACTGAGCACAACGCCGAGCAAGTTTCTGGGCCTGTCGGGTCTCTTCCTAGGCGCAGCGCTGCACGATGCCCTGCCTTTCGAGAAAATTTGGGCGAACGAGTAGTGCCCGCTTGAATGCACAACAAGTTCACCCGAACACGCAGCGTAGTGTACTTTTATACTGCAAAATCTCCCCTTAGTGCAGCGCCAGGTGCTGTAAACATAGCACATGTACAAAAACGTAGCTCCAGGAAAACTTACCCAATTTTCACTAAAACTCAGAATTTTCTCTTTGAAGGTTCCTTACTCTTTTTGCAAGTGACAAATGAACCAAATGATAAATAAAACGCTCTTTTATAGTCTTAGGAAAAAAAATTTATCCCTTGTAAACCCACTTTCTAATGTTTTCAATCCCTTGGTCACTTTTACTGATTTTCACTAATATTTCTTTGTCTTTTACTGCAAGTGACTTGAAAGCTTTTAAGTGGCTTTTTTTCCTTTGGTGGCAGCTTGCTTAGCACTGTCAAAACCTTTCTTGCTTGCATTGTGAATTTGAAATCATGTTTTTACCCCCTTTGAAATTTCTGAGTGTTGGTGACCTGAAAACATGGTTTCTTCCCCTCTCACTAATTTTTTTGAGGCATAATAAATCCATCTTTGACAAATGTCATAGTCTTCACAATCATGTATGTTGTCTCCTCTTTTGGCCACTTCTGATTTGCAGATGCCATGACATACTTATTTTACCTTTTGTGATGTTCTTGGTTCTTGACACATTCAGTTATAAAACAGTAGCAACCTTATGATCAGTTTGAATTTTCATCTTAAAACTCAACCATATGCTTTTATTCCTTTGATCATTGAGTGAAAATGACTAAAAATGAAGGCTTGACCTACCTTATACTGATACTCTTTGCATCCTTTCCCTTTGAGGCAGTAAAACACTTTATCTTGGAAAACCCTAAAAGTCACCTACACAGTCTCTTCAAACCTTCTGTTTGTTGTCATGGTGGAGGCTCAACAACTTCATTTTACCTTCTTTGATCATATTTCCAAAACCTTAGGTTTCTGGGTTGCTTGAGAAGAATTCTTAGTGTATTCTTCTAATTTATGTATATCCCTTTCAAATTCATTCATTTATGTCTAGTTCACCTCACCTTTTTCCTTTGTTCATTTATAATTTCTAAAAATCTTCATTTCATGTTTGGTTGTATTGGTATGCCTCATTCATGTGATTTGCTGCATTAGCTCTTTATTTGGCATGCTACTGGCCCAATCAGTCTTAAAAACCTTGATTTCTCTTTGAACATAGGATGCTTCCTCTTCCATTTGCTTATGTATATCTCTAATGAGGAGTAGGCCTCTTACCTTACCAAATTTCCTACTGATATTCACCTTGACACTCCAGCAGAAATGTCAAAATGAATAGCTATCCTTTGCATAATTTGAGCTTGATAAGGAGGTCTTCCTTGGAGAATTTTCTAATTTACCTTGGACAAACAAGTGTTGAGCTTCTTTCACATTTGAATCAGATTCTGGCACATGAAAAACAGTGATTTATAACACCAAAGATAGCCCTACAACCTATGAAACCATAATGACCTAGTGGGAGGCTCTTTTGACTTGGTCTTTGACTGAAATCTTGGCTTGGGGTCTTCAAGTATAAAAAAAAATAGAATTTTTGACCATTTGATGTATTGAAGACCAAAATCCAATGTACTCGATTTATCTGAAGAACCTAGAGAGATAGTTTTGAGACCGTCAATGCTTGAGACATCTGGTGAACCTGGGAAAGGGTAGGTTGTTTGGAAATCCTAGATGGCACGTGGAGGGGTGAGGCAAAGACAAAACAAAGTGTTGAGATTATGGGTGGAAAATAGGAAAAATATGAGTGGCATGAGCCCATGAGGGGTCTTATAGGAGTGGTATGCTAACCAGGGAATGATAGAGTAGTAAAATAGTGAAAATTTTGTTTTAAGGATAATGAAAGCAGTGAGATTTCTAAAAATCACAATTTACATGAATCTTGTTTTTAGAAATCTAGGACAAGTATTTAGTCATCTACAAATAGAAAAAATTACTGATGACTAACAGAAATCACACCAACTTAAGGGGTGTGGTCTACCCACTAAATTTATTGGTAACAGGAAGAAAAAGAAGTGGAATCAAGCAAGTTAGTGGAACAAGCTAGAATCATAAGCATACTAGATAGATTAACAGAATGCATATATAAACTAAAACTAAACTAAAAAACTAAAACAACTAAACATGAGCTCTGAAAAGAGTCAAATGACAAAAATAATACGAACGATGGTTCTTCGCCCCTCTTATTAAGCGCTGGTAGGAATAAGAGTGAAACTTTACCCTCTTGCCAAAGGGCCCCTAGAACATGGGTTCTAAGTCCCAATGCAAGGATGTTTTTATCCCAAGCTTGCCTCGGTGCAGTCTCCCTCTCTCTCTACTGTGGTGGACCGAACTTTTTGGATGGCCAACAATTGATTTCCCTCTATCTTCAACTCCGGATCACACACTGTTGGTATTGCTTGGGCAATTATGGCTAGCATAACAATGTGTTCACCCATTCTTCATCTCATGGTGGCCTTATATAAGAGATTTCAAATCCTCCTTCCCTCTCTTCGTACATTTTGGATGGTGACCCAAGAGAGGGGTATGATTCCTTTGTGTGCTCCAAATATTCCATTGTGTGCTCACTTGATGTTTAAGGAGGGATTTGTGGCTGTACTTAGGAGGCTTCAAGTGAGGAATCGCTTGTCCTGTGCTCTGTGTGGTCCTAGAAAGTGACATTTCTCCACTCCCAGGATTGCGCGCATTTCAGGTCATAAGGTGCGCAAAGGCACTCTTCACGAAGGATAATGCACGAAAAATCATTTAGGACTTGTTCAAATTTTATTTTTCCTCAAACCTTAGAGATTTTTAAATATTTTCCAGATTTTGTAATGTCTTCAAGCCCTATAAATCCTTCTGCTTGACATTAGATAATGTCATCTTCTGTTGTACGATTTTCCAGTGTTAACAGCAGGCTACGATAGTAAATTTTTTATGAACATAGAAGTTTGTGGCGTGGCATTTCCCTCATCTATGTTTCAGCTACATTCTAATTTTTGGGGACTTTCACATTTCCAAATGTTCTTCACATATATCTAGGCAATAGTCACACCTCTCAAAGTAATTTTGGGGCTATTCATGGAAACTTGAACCTTTCCTATGCATGCAACATGGAAGATCCTTGACGACTATTTTTTTTTGTAACCCAGAGGAACCCAACAGCCCGCCTAACACATAACTACTAGAAAACCTCTGTGGGGCTAAAATATTTCCTCTCCCCACAGCCTGGGTCACAATAGGGGGGATTTGAACGTGGGTCTTTCTAGTTACAACAATTTCACATTTCTCAGATTAACCAATTGAGCTGCTTCCCTAGGACATCCTTGACGACTATTCTATTTAACACTTTATGAGTGGATTTGTTCTTATTTGGAGGGATGAATTGCACCTACAACACACATGGCAACAATTCAGGGTACCTGAATGACTTGGAATGGCTATATGGATGATGTGTCACTCTCAAAGTATGTTGGGCATGATGTGGATTGTTACCCGCCAAAAGTGGGTAACCCCTAGGAGAAGAATTTTCTCCCCATTAGTTAGTAATCCAACCAATAGCCCTATGATGACCCATATATAGTCTTAGATCATAACTTTATACCTATTCTCTAGTCAACATCCTCTGTCATCTGACATGCTTCTTGAGGGGTGGGTCATTTATTGAAAGGAACACTAACCATTTATGTAATCATGTACTTTCATAATATGTTTTTGGGCATACTAATGTGGATCACATGCCAATTTGGATGATTTATTTTTCTCAATTGTACCCTCTTGTTCCCATGCTTCACCTATGAGGTTATCCTTTACCTCTATTCCATTGTGACCTCCTTTGAGGTCCTTCCTTCAAGTGGGGCACTAATAAGAGGCTCTAATGTTATTGTGTGCCCAACATACTCCATAATTTCCATCTTCCCTATTTCCCTTATTATACACATACATTCCTTATGTTGATTATCACTGGTCATCGGAACTAGCACCCTATATCCTCATCTCTAAGTTAAGGCTCGTAGATTTTCCCTAATAGGATGAAGCAATTGAAGGAAATATAAAATCATATGAAGCAACAAATAAAGAAAATGAAAAATTCAAAATGATAGTTGGGACATAATAACCACGTAGATAAAATCCGAACATGAGATTTACCCCCCTCAATAGCCATCACCCAGTTCCTCAACATTTAATGATATATCTAAATAAAGGATATCATGAATGTCCCAACCCTGATGAGGGATAAATTACTACACCTTTAATGGGTATTGGAAAATCACAAATAAATTTGGGCCTCCTAAGCTATGCAAGAAAGAAACAAATCATTAAATTAAAAATCACACCAAAGGAGTAGAAGAAGTAGGACGAGGAAAGGGTAACTCATGCCTCCATGATTGGTCTCTCTTCTTATTGTGGAACATAGATATGTTGAACCTCCTTTAGCTCATACCATGTCTATTTCATGAGGCCTTTCCCATTCCATGACCACCTTTATCATATGCATCTATGGATTGATAGGTCTACCTGAGAAATGTCCTTCCCATTGGGGGCTTGAAGTACCTAATAAGTCTAATGGAATAATCATCCCTACCACAGTTGTGGTAACTTTCTTACAAATACTAATCTAGAAAGACATTAGAAGGCAAGTTTTGTGTGAACTATTTTGTGCCCTTGACATTGAATATGGTCCACTATGATACTTTAATGGTTTTTGTCCTTAATGATGTTGATCTCTCTTGATTTTGAGGGCATGTTTCCAGTAGTTCATTGCACATGTAGGAGAGATCAGTTGGGGGATGGATTGACACCTATCTAGCACCATTTAGAGAACATATAGCCTAGATTGAGAGCACATGTGACTAATAGCCCCAAAATTTCCCTCCTGAGATGAATTAGTAGGATTTTAGGAGCCTCCACATGGTTGTATGCCCCCTTCTACACCTCCATATGTTAAAATGTTAATCCAATAAGCCAAGGCATTGGCTTGATTGATGATGTGCCCATATAAACCCAAGACACCCCTAGATTATCGTTGATCCTATTTGATGGAAGTTTTCGTGTTCCAAAGCCCATATGATGACAAAGACCAATGAGATTGTTTGGGAGGGCTAGCACACCATGCTTAGATGCAAACACTTGGTCTCGAGGTTACCACATCATCCATAAGATGGGTGACATTAGCCTCCTTGTGATGAAAACATTCTGTAGGAGATGCTACTAGGATATATACACATGCAATTTCATGATGTACCTTGGAGTGAAGAGCCTTCTTGGATCGACTTTGTCAATTTCTTGATGGATATGTCCATTTTAGGAAGAGGAAGTCATCTTGGAAACCATTTATGCCTACACACATGGGAGAATTATAATGCATTTTTCATGTTTTATCATTCTATAAACTTATATTAAGGTCAACTTGTGACCTTTATGCCTAATTGAACACTCCAAGCAAAAAATTAGGGTTTTTGTTGTAAAATTGTTGAAAGGACTAGGTTGTGAAATTTTCACTCTATTGCAACAACTAGAAATTATTCTTCTAATTGGATATTATTATGTGCAGTTTATTTGTTATTATGAAAAACAACTAATAAAAACAAAACTACAAATTTCACCAAACAAAAATATGTTGCGGAAATAAAATTGGAATTGAGAAAAATAATGCACACACACAATAAAATTGACACCGTTATTTTTGAACAAATGTCCTTGGAAAAAACAAGTGTGGGAAAACTGGTGCAACAGATGAGGGTTTTATTATTATTATTATTCAACAAAAAATTTGAGTACAATAAAATGGTTACTAAATTAACTATCCTCTCCTGAGAAATCAGTGGAAAAATTACTGACGGAAATTTTCGCTTCACCACAAAAATTCCGGCAACAATCTGGCCACTTGAATTGCCTATCCAAGACCCCTGTGTAGGCCTGTACGTAGATGCCTTGTTGTTAAACACACACACACTCCCTGAATTTGCCTCTGATTTAGACATCATGCCTATTTTTTCCTCTGGAAGTGATTCTTTGGTCCTTTGGAAAATTATCTTATCCTCTGGCACCTAAAACGACCTCCTCTTCAGCTGAATCAGACTGCCTCCTTGAGGCATTGCAGAAGCCCCTATGGAATATCTCAACATTTCTCACTAACTCTTCTGACACTAGAAAAATCTACTGGATCACCCTACTACTTCTTCTAAATCTCTGGTACTGATCATTGGTTCAAATTCTCTTCCTGATTGAATCTGTGCTCTCTGGGAAATTTGATCTGCCTAGATCACCCACTAACTCGATGTATCCTCTTCATCCATTGTCTTGATCTTATAATCTCTAGTTAGTGAACCAACGACCATGATTAGATCCCCATAAACGAATAAGATAATCTCAAACTCAATTTGTGTGAGTTTCTAGAGCATTCTCACACTTCCTTAATTAATTGTTATTAATTAACTAGTTTTCCTAAGTTAGGAAAAAATTAAGTGATGACCAATTAATTTAATTAAGGTGTTTTCCCAACTTATCTTGAGAAACATTTTCTAGATTTTGAATACTTCGTGTTCTTAGCCTGTCTGACACAAATCAAGACTATAAAACCTATTTGATGCTACCCAAGCATCCAAAAACTAACACTCCCTCTGAACGAGGAAGGTGTTCTAAACAATCTTTGTAATTGGACGTCCATGTTGTTGATGTATGAAATTTGTAACAACCTGCTATTGTCCACCAACCACTGCACATACTCGGATTCACCTTCCAACTTTGTAGTTGAACCACTCTACATCTATGTTGTTGCTGACTCTACACTATGCCACCATGCACTGTTGCCAACACTTATTTGTGCTACACTTGATCTCATGTTATTGTTGTTGTTGCAGCTACTGCAACTGAGAACTGATCTATGAATCAACTGTCTCTATACTAGCTCTACAATTGTTTCCTAAGAATCTAATTGCAACTAGTTTCTGCTTTATCTATTGAGTAACTGTCTACGCCCTGATTTTTTTTTCGTCCCTCAATAACTGACTGTAACTAGTTCTACAATTGTCCCTCGGGATTTGACTGCACCATATGACACATATTCAACTACTACTAAAAAATGTGAGTGCATGTAGCTAAGGTAATGTATGTGAGGAAATAATCTTACTGATGTTGTCCTCCATGGATCCTACCCATATTTCTACAACATTGGGAACTAGAGCTCAAGGTCTCCCCATCTCTCTCTTAGAGGTATAGTTTCAGATTGTTGTGAAACTAGCTCCAAAAAGAGAAGAAAAGAGATATCAACACCTTAGAAATAAGCCACTTCGAGGGGGAAACCTCCAATACATTACATGAATGAACAATTCTTGGATGATTCAAATTACAAAACCTCCTTTCTATATATAGGATTCCATGGGGCCAGAATGTAATCCTAGTGGGCCACAATGTAATCCTAGTCGACCTAACAATAATAATTTAAGGGCACAATAATAACAATATGGGGGTTACAAGGGTACAATAATAACAATAAGGGGGTTACACTAACAATATTAAGGGACTATACTAGTAATATAGGGACCTAACATGCTCCTCTCCTTCAAAAAAGTGTTGTCCTCAACGCTTGAGTAGCTCTGGGTGCTTCTGTATAAAATTATCATCCTCACATGTAGAATCTTCAGTGGGTAAGTTCTTCCACTTGATGAGATACTCTGAAATTGATTGATTCTGTAGCTGTTGAGTTCTTGTTTCCGTGACTTCTTCAAGTTCCAATATGATTTTTCCTTCCTCATCAAGTTCTGGCAATATTGTTTGAACTGGAAGATTTTCACCTATAACTTTCTTTAAGCATGAAACATGGAAGATTGGATGCACTCGTGAAGAAGAAAGAAGCTCTAATTTGTATGCCATAATACCAATCTTTTGCAAAAACTTGTAAGGACCATAGTACTTTGGATATAATTTATTATCCTTCTTAGCTTGCTTGAGGGACATTTGTTTGTATGGTTGTAGCTGTAAAAATACCCAATCTCCTACATCAAAAATTCTCTCACTACAATGTTGATCTGCCTATTGTTTCATTCGATTTTGTGCCAAATTCAGGTTGTCCTTTAAGAGTTGGAGAACCTCTTGTTGATGCTCGATGTGATCTTCCACTGCTTTAACCTTCGAATTTTCTCTTAAAGATGATGTGATGGATGGTGGATGATATCCATAAAGTGCCATAAATGGGGTCATTTTTGCTGCAGTATGGAAGGAAGTGTTATACCACCATTCGGCGAGAGGTAACCACTTGACCCATTGTGTTTGTTTATCAGATACAAAACAACGAAGATATCCTTCCAAACATTTATTTACTATCTCAGTTTGACCATCAGATTGAGGATGATAAGATGAGCTATGAGCTAATTGAGTACCCAAACAAGAAAATAACTCCGTCCAAAAAATTCCAGTAAAAATGGGATCTTTGTTGCTCACAATAACCCTTGGTTTCCATGTAGCTTTTGAATTGTGTCCATAAATGTAGTAGCAACTGTACTTGCTTTAAATGGATGAGATAATGCACAAAAGTGTGCATACTTGGTAAGTCTATCAACTACCACCATGATGACACTCTTTCCTTTAGACTTAGGTAAAATTGTGATAAAATCCATTGAAATCTCCTCCCAACGTTGACTTGGAATGGATAAGGTTGTAGAAGTCCCGGGGTCTTAATTGTTTCCACTTTATTCTGCTGGCAAACCAAACATTCCGCCACAAACTTTTGAATATCAGATTTAAGGCCATCCCAAAAAAATTCTTTCTTCACCCTGTGGTAAGCTTTTAAAAATCCTGAGTGTCCTCCTAAAGGAGAAGTGTGCAATTCCAAAAGAATCTTTTGTTTTAGTTGGGAATTCTTACAAAGATATAAGCGATCTTTGTACCATAGGGAATCATTTTTCCAACTAAATGTATCAGATGTACTAGGATCTTGCTGCAACTTTTGAATGAGTGTCCATACATCTTTGTCCTTCTTCCATTCATCTCTTGCTTCAGTTATCCAATCTGGTTGGATAATAGAAATAGCACAAAGAAATGCTTCCACCTCTTCATTCTTTCTTGAGAGTGCATCTGCAACAACATTAAGCTTTCCTTTTTTGTAGATTATTTCAAAGTCATAACCCAACATCTTTGTGACCCATTTTTGCTGCTCTTCTGAAGATAGTATTTGTTCTAAAAAGTGTTTAAGACTATCATGATCAGTTTTTACCTTGAAGTGTCTTCCCATTAGGTAAGTTCGCCATTTCTTTACTGCATGTAGTATTGCTAACATTTCCTTCTCATAAATAGGTTTTTGTAAATAATTTCCTTTGATTGGACGACTTTCAAAAGCAATGGGTCTTCCTTCCTGCATTAAAACTGCACCAATTCCATTTCCTGAGGCATCACATTCCACAATAAAGGTTTTTGTGAAGTCTGGTGTAGCTAAGACCGGTGCTGGGCACATTGCCTCTTTAAGACGTTCAAAGGCCTTAGTTGCTTCAGGAGTCCATGAAAATGCATCTTTCTTCAATAATGTTGTTAGAGGTGCTGCTATTCTCCCATAATTCTTAACAAACTTGCGATAATACCCTATTAACCCGAGAAATCCTCGCAACTGCTTTATGGTTGTGGGGACTTTCCATTCCTTAATGACTTTAATTTTGTTAGGGTCTACCTTAACACCCTCATGAGATACAATATGACCCAGATATTCCACCTCTTGTACTCCAAAGAAACATTTGGATGTTTTTGGATATAATTGTTTCTCCTACAATAGTTTGAGCACCCTGTCAACATGTTCAACATGATTCTTTCAAGACCTGTTGTAGATTAGTATATCATCAAAAAATACTAGCACAAATTTTCTAAGGAAGGGTTTGAAAATGGAATTCATCAACCCTTGAAATGTAGAAGGTGCATTGGTAAGGCCAAAAGGCATGAATAAAAATTCATAATGACCCTCATGAGTTCGAAATGTTGTTTTTGGAATATCTTCAGTCTTCATTCTAATTTGATGATATCCTGAACGAAGATCCAACTTGGTAAAATAAATTGCTCCATGTAATTCATCAATAATTCATCAATCACAGGAATGGGAAATTTGTCTTTAATGGTGAGCTTATTGAGCTCCCTATAATCTGGACACATTCGCCATGATCCATCCTTCTTGTGTACCAATACTACGGGAGCAGAGAAAGAACTTTGACTAGGTTGAATTATACCCGCCTCTAACATTTCTGCAATCATACGTTCAATTTCGCTCTTTTGGACTTAAGGATATCTATAAGGCCTGATGTTTGGAGGAACACTTCCTGGAATCAAATGAATAGCATGATCATGATCACGAATAGGTGGGAGTCCTTGTGGAGTTTCAAAAACCTTGGAACGATTGTCCAAGACTTTTTGGAGATTTGCATAAATAGATGATTTTGATGTTGGAACTTATAGTGAGCATAGTTGTGCAATTATGCCTCGTTGTTATTTCTTTAGAAGCTTTTTCATGACATTAGAGCTTATTATCTTTCCCGGCTTCCCTGTAATACCTCGTAATTCAACTTCCTTTCCTTCTGAAAAAAATTTCAAGAAAAGTTCTTGAAAATTAAAAGCTACCGTTCCTAAAGATTGTAACCATTGTACTCTTGGTACAACATCAACACCTCCCATAGGAATGGAAAGCATTGGACTATTCAATACATGTTCTCCCACGGTTAGCTTGATATTATGGCATTTTCCAGAGCAATTTATAGTTCCTCCATTTGCAACCATCACTTGACATTCTGGTGCTGGGTATATGATCCGGATTTATGCAGGAACGTAACAGAATAAAAATATAACCATAAATACATAGATGCAGCGGAAATAACACTTCATTTCATTAATATCGAAGAACTAAAATTTTCCTACAGACAGAATGGAAATAAAACTAGCTAGGGCGCTGGTAGCTATCTCTGAGAAGAGATGTGGCAGCTACAGGCCTCTACATTGCATTACAATGAGGCTCGAGGGCCTATTTATTATTTAGAAAAAATGGAGAACTCTAAACATCCAAAAACCTAACCCTAGGAGATGAAGTGCCAAAACTATGGGCCCCGTTTCGGTAAATTGGTGTTTCAACTTCCCAAGGACGTAACTTTGGCATACTATCTCCGTTTGATGCCCATGATACATCATTAGAAAGATCTATCGGAGGACTAAAACTTTCACCATGAATATCAATTTCAAAACAGAATCATATTAGTTGGAAAAACGATGCCCAAAAAACGTTGTTTAGGGCCTCAAAACAGCTCCGGAAGTTCAGGACTCGAAAAACTGCTAAAAATAGTAAGTTGTGCCAAAACTAAAAAAATGAAAGAGACAATGGTGGGGCCCCAAGTGGAATAGGTGGGTGGCCACCAATATCCACCTGGATCATTCCTCCCCCTTTAGGAAGTAATGGTTCGCATTGCGTTGAGTTCCTCCATGAGATGAGGAAACTTCTGCTAAACTTGGTCCTTGGTGAACCACTTGCCTTGGTGCAAGAGTTGGCCAGCTTTGACAACCCGATACAGTTGGATATTCTGTTGGTGAGTGCTCTTTATTTTCATGTCCATGTTACAATCTATGGTGGCTTGTTCCATGCAGTCTGGGTTTAACTCTGTTGGTGTGAGTTGTTCTGCAATGTTTGGGGTGTCCAGTAGAGGTGGGAAGTAGGGAAGAAGGCGGTCCACATTGAATACTGGGTGCAAACCAAGGAATGGTGGAATAATAAGCTCGAAGGCATTGTTCCCCATAGCCTTGGTGATGTTGTATGACCCGTATCGCAGCGGTCGAAGCTTACGGTGGGGTCCAATGAGGCGCTCCTTCTGCAAATGTAGTCACACTTTGTCGCCCACCTGGAAGTTGTGTGGCACCTGATGTTGATCATGTCGTTGCTTGTACTTGGCATTGGCTCTATCCAATATATCATGAACCTGTTGGAGGATGTGTTGAATGTGCTCGATGAAGCTATTTTCTTTGTCAACTTCAGACTGGACATGAGCCGAATCGGCCTGAGTAGCCGCAAATGGCATGGCTACGTCAATGGGACATAGTGGCTGGAATCCCAAGCCCACCTGAAAGGGGCTATGGCCGATTGAACTGAGGAGAGCCCGGTTATAACTATGTTGTACATAGGGGAGTCTCTCGTCCCATGTGCGTGGATGCTTTGAATTGTACATGCACAGTATGTGTACAATCATTCTGTTGACGACCTCTATCTGGCCATCTATTTGGGGATGGAAAGTTGTGGACTTGGTGAGTTTGGTGTCCAACATTGACCAGAGACTGGACCAAAATGTGTTGAAGAACCTGCTATCCTGATTTGATATGATAGACTGTGGGATCCCAAAGTGCACCCACACTCGTTCAAAGAAGAGTTTAGCAGTGGCTTCTGTTGTGATATTCTTCTTGCAAGCTACCATAATGGCCATCTTCGAGAATCTGTCGACGACCACAAAAACACAATCATTTCCATGCTTAGTAGAAGGCAGGCCCGACATGTAATCCATGGAGATGGATTCCCAAGGTCGACTAAGGGTAGGTAGTGGAGTATATAGGCCTTGCTTCTTGATGGTCGGTTTGGCAATGGAACAAGCAGTGCAGGATCTGATGTGCTTCTCGACATCCTTTCAAAGGTTCGGCCAATAGAAATAATTCTGCAGTACTGCTACTTTTTCCTCAACCCCAAAATGCCCAACGACTCAACTGTAGTGTGATTCCCATATCATCTTGGCATGCTCGCTTGAAGGAACACAAAGGTGTCCCAACTGACATAAAAGTGCATCTTGGAGGTGAAAATTTGGAACTTGCGTACCCCCCAAGAGTTCCTTGTAAGTGTGGCCGAATTTTGGGTCACTCTCATAGAGAAGCGGCCAATCAAAAGTCTCGTGCCCACAAGAGTTGAGAACGGTAGTGAGCACCACGATCGATGGTCGGCTGAGGCAGTCTGCAACATTATTGGTGCTACCCTTCTTGTACTTGATGTTCAAATGAAACTGTTGCAGATATGTGGACCACTTCTGATGGTGATCATTCTGCAACTTCCCTTGTGTCTGTATGAACTGCAGGGGCCGGTGGTCTGTGTGGATGATTGTTTCCTTCCCCAAAATGTAATGTTTCCATTGTCGACAAGCTTGCACAATGGAGTACATTTCTTTGTCATATGTGGGGTACTTGCGAACTGTGTCAGACAATGTCTCACTGTGAAACGCCACTGGATGTCCCTGTTGAGTAAGAACTGCCCCAATAACATAGTCAGAGGCATCTGTCTCGATCTCAAATGGCTGTTGCAAGTCTGGTAAAGTGAGCACTGGGGCAGAACAGAGGCGGTTTTTCAGTTCTGTGAATGCCTTCTGTTGAGGTTCCGACCAAAAAAAATTTTCTCTTGCTCCTCCCTTGGTGACTTGACTCAAGGGCCAAGTGATATGAGAGAATCCCAACACGAACCTCCGATAGAAATTAGCAAGACCCAGAAAGCTGCGAAGCTCTGTTATAGTGGTTGGGGCTGGCCAATCCCGAATGACTTGGATCTTGGCTGGATCCACATGCACACCCCTTTCATCAATAATGTATCCCAGATATTGAACCTGGGTCATGCCAAAAGTGCACTTCTCCAAATTGGCACACAACTTGTGTTGCCGCAGTGTTTGGAGGACTTGTCGGATGTGGTGAAGGTGCTCTTCCCAAGTTTGGCTGAAGATCAGAATGTCATCCAAGTACACCACTACAAATGAGCTGGTGAATGGCCACAAGATGTTTTCCATCATCCTCATAAAGGTTGCAGGAGCATTCGTCAACCCGAAAGGCATGACCAACCATTTGAAAAGGCCTTCCTTGGCTTTGAAGGCGGTCTTCCACACATTGGAGGGTTCAATTGGTACCTGGTGATACGCAGACTTCAAGTCGATCTTGCTGAAATATTTTGCACCTTTGAGTTGGTCCAGAAGGTCATCAATCCATGGGATCGGGTACCTATTCCAGACAGTGATCTTGTTCAGTGCCCGATAGTCAATACAGAGTCTCCACATCCCATCATTCTTCTGTACCAACACGATCGGGCTCCCACAGGGCGATGAACTTTGTCGGATGTGACCTTTCTGCATCAGCTCCTAAATCTGCCTCTTGATTTCATCGTTCTTCACAACAGAGTGCCGATAGATCAGTCCATTAGGTAGCGGCGCACCTGGGGTCAGATCAATCGGGTGCTTGACCTGACAGTGCAAAGGAACCCCTGTGGGTGAGGTGAAGATGTCCCCGTACTCCTCCATAACCTTATCCATTTGTTGTTGTCATGCAGAGGAGCCATGTCTGGAGGTCATGACCACAATCTTATTCTTGCCCTGGGGGCGGATCATCAGGAAAACAAATTTCTTGGTTTGGGAAATGAGCTTACTGCATTGTTTTGCAGTAACCAAGGAGATAGTGGCAGGAGATGGTACCTCTAGTATCCTGTACAACTTGTTTCCCAAAGTAACAATAACAGCGCGAGGCCGAGACTCATACACAGCATGACGCTTCCACAAGTATGGTTGTCCTAATAATACATCATAAACATAAATAGGAGCAATGTCACATAATACCTCATCCGTGAAGGGCTTGATGCTATAGGGAAGGCGGCACTGTTGGCTAATGCGGAGATCTCGTCCTTGGTGAAGCCACTCGATGGTGTATGGATGTGGGTGAGTTGTGGTCAGCAAGCCCAACTGCTTCACAGTGTCTACTGAAATGAGATTATTTTGGCTCCCATTGTCAACAATGAACTGTACCGAGGAGCCCTTTACCCACATCTGGGAGTGGAAGAGACGTTCCTCCTCCTCTGGATCTTCCGGTTCCTCCTTCTGGATCTTTGAAGTGGCAACAGTGGCATTGGGCTCCAAATCAATAATATGTTTCCCTTTGTCATTCCCCTTGTCAGGTTTTGATTCAGATTCGGAGCATGCATCTGACTCAGAAGCCCTCATCTCTGTCACCAGCGACTGCTTGGCCCGACACTCACTTGTGTTGTGAGTGGAGCTCTTATGGAACTCACACCACTTTCCCGTGTCCTTCTTTGGCTTTACGATGTTGTTCTTTGCTTGTGGCTTCAACAGGTTGTCTTGAGTCGCCATGCCTTGGCTCTGTCCTTTGTTCGGTAGTTTGGGAGCACCTTTCCCTTTATTTTGATTCGCAAATCCAAAGTCTCGCTTCTTCTGTTTGAATTTCTGCTCAATCTTGGCAGCATACCGATATGCCGTACCAAGCGAGGAGATGTTGAGGAACTCCATTTCCTCCTGAATGTATCTATGCTGAAAACTACGATACTTTAGCACTAGATGTTTCTCTAAATATTTGATACCCAACTTGGTGCGGAGGGTATGGAACAGATTCGTCAGCTCATGCACATCTTGATCCCTTTGTTGTCGCAGCGTGGTCTACTGTATGTACTTGTCCTCATAGCTCCCCATGGGATAGTATTATTCCTTGATGGCATCTCAGAAAGAATTCCAAGTGGGTACGGCCGAGAATAGAGAGGGTTTTGTCTTGTCCTTTTTCTCACAGTGGGTTTCCCACCAGTCCTTGACATGGGGGGGCAGCTTTGAGGAGTGGAAATTAATCTTCTCCCTGTCGGAAAAGTCATGAACCGAGAAATATCCTTCTAATAGATTCAACCATCTATCTACGGCATCTGCATATATTTGACCCTCAAATATGGGAATGTCAAAATTTACTTGTACATTAAAAGGAGTGGCACCTCCAGAGTGGCTACTGGATGCAGATGCGCTGCCGGTGGGCAGTCGTTGAAGGATCTGGGCAAAGTTATCCATCATCGCATTCCTTGTTTTTCAAGGGCCTCCTCGAGCAATATTTTGATAGGATCTTCTGCTCCCTCATCTTTCTTTTCGTCCCCCATGGGCGTCCGTCAGGGTTTGCGAGGCTGATCTTGCAAAGGTTCCACCAGATCGAGCCCTAACTCCTTATACCCCGACCTCGTTGGGGACATGCAAAGAGAGATCAAGAAAAAGCAGACCCCTCTAATACCACTGATCTGGATTTATGTAGGAACACAACAGACTAAACATATAACCATAAATACAGAGATGCATCGGAAATAACACTTTATTTCATTAATATCAAAGAACTGAAATTTTCTTACAAACAGAATGGAAATAAAACTAGCTAGGGCGTTGGTAGCTATCTCTGAGAAGAGATGTGGTGGCTACAGGCCTCTGAACTACGTTACAATGAGGCTCGAGGGCCTATTTATTATTGATAAACAATGGAGAACTCTAAACATCCAAAAACCTAACCCTAGGAGATGAATCGCCAAAACTATGGGCCCCGTTTGGGTAAATTGGTGTTTCAACTTCCCAGGGACGTAACTTTGGCATACTATCTCCGTTTGACGCACATGATACATCATTAGAAATATCTATCTGAGGACTACAACTTTCACCATGAATATCAATTCCAAAACGAAATCATATTTGCTAGAAAAATGATGCCAAAAAAACGTCGTTTAGGGCCTCAAAACAGCTCTGGAAGTTCAGGACCTGAAAAACTGCTAAAAATAGTAAGTTGTGCCAAAACTGAAAAAATGAAAGAGACAATAGTGTGGCCCCAAGTGGAATAGGCGAGTGGCCACCAATATCCACCTGGATCAGTATAGGAAACAATTCAATTCCTTGGATACCTTACAATGAATAAAATTATGGGTACTACCTAAATCAATCAACACTATTACCTTTTTCTTCTTGATATGTCCTTCTATCTTGAGAGTTTGAGGAGTGGTAATTCCTTCCAATGCATTACGCGATATGGTCGGACTCATTTCTTCCACTTCTTGGGTTGGTTCCTGGTGTATTTCCTCTTCTTGTTCATTTTCTTCTTCCTGTTCACAATCTATGTAAAATAATTTCTTCTCAGCACACTTATGACCTTTAGTGTATTTGCTATCACAACTGTAGCAAAGCCCTTTTGCTCTTTTTTCTTCCAATTGTTGTGGTGTCAACCTTGTAGGTTGTGGAAATCTAAGTGTAGCAACACTTCCTTCTTTATAGAATTGAGTGGTAGGCTTCCTTGTCGCCATAATTTTACATTCAACTTTTCTTGCCAACCTGAATGCCTTCTCCAATGAATCGGGTTCCAAAACGCGAACTTCATGTTGGATGTTATCCTTTAAAGTGCCTATGAAGAGATCAATCCTGTGTTCCTCTGGAATATCAGTTACCCTTATATTCAATTTTTGGAAGTCCTCAATGTGCTGCCCCACTAAACCCTTTTGTTTGAGATTTATCAATTGGCTAAGAAGGTGTTGCTCTTTGTATCCTCATAATGTGCTATCATTTCCTCTGTAAAAATTGACCAAGTGACAATTTTTTTACGGGAGCAAAGCCATCGATACCATACAAATGTATTTTGTTCTAAATGTAAAGTTGCAATGCGTACCTTTTGTGTGTTTTGCACATTATGGAGATCAAATATTGCTCCATCTGTAGTATCCATGTTACAGGATCCTTTCCATCAAACTTCCTCATATCCATTTTTGGAATATGGTGGTTCTTCCCTCCAATAGTAGAGTTTATGAAATCATGATTAACATTTATTTTGTTCTCATCATGAGTTTCCTCTACTATATTTTCACCATTAGGAAACATTTCTTGTATCAACTTTTCCAAACCTTTGATGTCTACTTTTAGATCCTTCTTCATGTTTTCCATGTTGTCTTTCATTTTTCATCGATCTTAGCTTCCATGTCATCCATCTTAGCTTCCATGCCCACTTCCATGCCATCCATCTTAGCTTCCAAACCATTCATCTTAGCTTCCACGCCTTTATTCAAACCATCCATCTTAGTTTTCACGCCTTTCTTCAAAACTTCCATTTCATTTTTTGTTGTTCTTTGCGAGAGCGAAATTTGTTGCACTTGCTCTTGTAATTTTGATATGTCATGTTGCCATTCTTCGTCTTCACGAGTCATAGTAGAGAATTCTAAAGGCTTAATGGGTGTTGAATTATTTTTAGGGGCCATTTTAGAATCCAATACTGATATCTATTCTACAATATGCCCTTGGAATCAATTCAACTTGATTCTTCAAACAAGACTTATGCAATTCGGAAAAAAAAATACACACATTTTATTTGCTTTTGAGGAGCTTGACATTGAAATTGAATTATCTCTGTAATTGCAGATCTAAATATCTTAAATTCAGCCCTGTAGTAGCCCTCTAAAGTTTCTTTAAAATGCCACAGGTCTGATCTGATTTGGATTCTTCAAGAAAAAGTTATTTCCAATCTCCCACAATGACCCAATTTTGGACTGGTTCAATAGAGCGAACTTGTACGACTTTCCACGTGTCATTGTTTTGTCCTTCAGCTCTAAAATTGATAGCCAAGAAACTAAAGTCCGTGTACTTGCGACCACCTTTTACGACACTCCAATCCGATGCTCAGAGAGAGAGTTATGAATATTTTCCCATGATCACCTCTTTGAGATGAAATTCGGGAGCCTGAAAAAGCACTACCTTCCACAGATCATATCTCCAAAAATATTGTGAACCAAGATCTGAAATGTTTTGAAAATTTTCCTCAGGATTTTTGCTTCGTGCCCTAAAAATTTCAGATTCTGAACCTTCGTATAAAAAAATTTATAGTGAAAATTCCACGATGACCTATTTAGAGTAGCGAAACCCTAGAATCCAAACCTCTGATACCAAATGTTGTGAAACCAGCTCCAAAAAGAGAAGAAAATAGATATCAACGCCTTAGAAATAAGCCACTTCAAGGGGGTAACCTCCAATACATTACATTAATGAACAATTCTTGGATGATTCAAATGAAAAAACCTCCTTTCTATATATAGGATTCCATGGGGCCAGAATGTAATCCTAGTGGGCCACAATGTAATCCTAGCCGACCTAACAATAATAATTTAAGGGCACAATAATAACAATATGGGGGTTACAAGGGTACAATAATAAAAATAAGGGGGTTACACTAACAATAATAAGGGACTATACTAGTAATACAGGGACCTAACACAGATAATGTGAGATCAACCTCTAATATAGAGGGGAAATGTCGATCTCTACCAAAGTTGTTGCCTATTCCTGCTTCTCCTACTTGTCCTTCTTCTTCGTGGGACACTAGGTACTATAGTGACCAAACTAACCACATCTAAAACACTTGATCTTTGACAAATATTTCTTTTTATTTTCTTCTCCCTTTGAGCCCTGTCCTTGTCTAGGACATTTTTTTTCCTTTCCCTTCCATGGAAGGCCTATAATCTCCTTGTCCTTCACACTCTTTGCTTCTCTTCTACAATTGCTGTTGATTTTAATCTCAACAAGAGAAAGCGTCATCTCTTCCTGAGTGAAATAGGCCCACACTTGATCTCAACTAGGTAGTGAATCTTGTCCAATGATTCTTTGGATGAAATTTTCCCACCCGGTAAAACCATTAAGAGTTGTACGAACTAGCTCACCCTCATGAGGTGTCTCTCCAACTGCTGCAAGCTCATATTTGACATTATGAATTCTAGTGATATAAGGAGCGACTCCTTCACCCTTTTGCATCTTAGGGATCCTCAACTTCTCTTTAAAGAATATATTCTAGCTAAGGATTCTAGAAAAGCGTTGTGAGTGCATCCCACTTTTCTTTGGAAATATTCTTGCCAGCTAGATGTGAGACAATGTGATATCTAACTCCATCTAGAATCATCATCTTCACCTTAGCGATCTCCCTAATATAATTCTATAGTTGCTGCAGATCTGTAGGTATGGAAATAACTCTTTCTACATATGGATTTAGACCATGCTCATCTAGCAAGAAAGTCATTATGACTTTCCAGATACAATAGTTAGAGGCTCCATCAAGACTATCCTGATCTTGAAGTCCTACTGAGGCCATTTATACAAAACTCGAATGTGGGAAAGTAAACAAGAATCTCCTTTTCCTGCCTAGATGCCTGCTCTACTACCCGCACTCCCTCCAGTAATGCACAGATCTACTCGGCTACTTCCTATGCAACTGAAATTCATGGATTTAATCATAATAAATATATATAGAAACCTTGTGAGAAATTCCTCTGTATACATTTTCCATTTTCTGCCCAGTGGTGATCTGCTACTGCTAGACTAGTTGCAAATCAACTGCGGCTAGATCTGCTCAAGGAACTCATGGATCTGCTCACAAGAAATGCTTCCCGAAAACACCACTACATGCTGGAAATTATCTTAAGTTATTCGAACTTTTCCTGCACTTGCTATTGGAAACCAAACCCTTCTGCCCAAAAATTTTCACTGCTTGGATGGGCCTCTGCATAGATCCAAAAAAAAATCCCAAAAAATCCCTTTGAAGTTGCAAAATTTCTCCTTCTCTACTGAGCTTTCGATCTGTCTTCAACACCACTCTGATACTATGTGAAATTTTCACTTTATTGCATCAACTGAAAATTATTATTCTAACTGAATATTATTATGTGTAGCTTATTTTTTATTACGACAAACAAAAAATAAAATCACAACTGCAATTTTCACCAAAATAAAAATACGCTACGAAAATAAAGTTGGATCTAAGAAAAATAATGTACACACACAATAAAATTGACATCATTAGTTTTCAACAAATGTCCCCGAAAAAAACCAATGTGGGGAAAATAGTGCAAAAAATGAGGGTTTTGTTATTAATATTCAGTAACAAATATGAGTACAATAAAATGGTTGCCAAACTGACAATCCTCTCTTAAAAAATCATTGGAAAAATTACTGAGGGGAAATTTCCCTTCTCCACAAGCAATCCGACAGTAATCTGGCCACTTGAACTGGCTATCCAAGACCCTTGCGAAGGCCTCTATGAAAATTTTGTGCAGTCCCTCACATTCACTCCCTGGATTTGCCTTTGATTCACATGTCCTTCCTGCTATATCTTTTGGAAGTGATTCTCTGGACCTCTAGAAAATTATCTCGGCCTTCGACACCTGAATCGACCTCCTCTTTCGCTGAATCAAACTACCTCCTTGAGGCTCTATGTAATCCCCTACACAACTCCTATGTAATAACTCAGCCTTTCTCACTAACCCTTTTGGCACTGAAAAAATCCACCATATCATCCTGTTGCTGCTCAATTTATGCTACTGATTTCTGGCTCGAATTCTCTTCTTGGCTGAATCTCTACTCTCTGGGAAATTTGATATCCCTAGATCACCCAATAACTTGATGTATCTTCTTCATCCTTATTGTCATGCTCTTATAATCTCTTGTTGGTAAACCAACAACCATGATTAGATCCCCATCAATGGCTAAGAACACCTCAAAATCAATCCATGTGAGCTTTTGGAACATTCTCACATTTCCTTAATTAACCAATTTTCCTAAATTAGGCTTAGGAAAAATTTAAATGATGGCTAATTAATTTAATTAAGGTGTTTCCCAAGCTTCTCTTTAGAAACACTTTCTAGATTCTGTAGATATCGTGTTCTTAGCCTCTCTGACACAAATCGATACTAGAACACCAGTCCGATGTTACCCAACCATCCAAAAACTAACATAGGTTGCCTTCATGTAAGTAAAAGGAAGTAACTTTTATTTTATCATAATCATATTTTCACTCACTTCTCTCAAAAATGAGTGTGCACTAGTTCTCTTCTTCTTTCCTCTTGGATGCAATGGATATTTAGTGGAGTGAATTGCCTTGGGAGGGAGAATTTTTCATGGAGAATTTTTTTTGGGATTGATGAAGTGATTCTTGATGGAATAATGCAAGTTTATTGACATGTTCTTCCATTTTGCATGATATATTTCAAAAATTAGGGGTTTTGTTGTTCCATAATAAAATGTACAATTTTTTTGTGAAATATTGATATTATCGTTATGGAAAATGTCCTTCAAGACTCCATCAAAGGAACTTGGTACATGCATGCTTTGAACTTAAATCTATTACATTAAAAATTCATTGGGGTTATTAAGAAAATAGCTTTAATCTTCCACCCTCTTCATCAAGGCTCTTTTTCGTCGACTTTGCCCTAAATGACTCCATTATCATCATTGAGTGAGGGCACTATTCTAGTAGTGGTGATCATTTTAAATCCTTTTTTTTTTAAATTCTTGGTAACTAGGGTAAGTATTTGGTTTTAATTTGCATTTTATGGTACTTTTGCATTTAGATGTCATTGTCTTATTGAAAAAAGTTGCATTTAATTAATTAAAAAAGAAAAATATAGCATTTACTACATTCTTCACCCAGAAAAATAGGGTTGACATCTAAATTTTTATTGTTTTAGGCATATAAAATCATTAAAAACCATAAACGCTTCTTCTCCCTAGCTTACATCTTGACAACCTTTGATCATCTTTTGAATCTATCATTTATAAGCTATTTATTTTCTATTATATGCTATTGTATGTTGTAAATCTATATATTGCAAAAACCCTATTTTATAACAACCCTCTTCTAGTCCATTGGGGTTGGTGGAAAGTGTGTTTGATAATCGATAATTTGAATCATGTCCATCAAGGTCTTGCCAATAACTTCTTCCATAAAAAATAGAACTTTGACACACTTGGGTGCTTATTTATTGAATATCTTATTGGATGACATTATCTACAAGTTCCTTAGATATTCATTTTCCTTATGTAAATACCCTTTGAGCCCTATTAGGGAATCCTGCCTTGTTGGGATAACATACACTACTAAATGGCAAGAAAGAGGTTGCTAAGTGTTAGTTTATGTAGCTTGGACAACTGTTCTAGTCTCAAGAGGTGTCCATGAGGTCGAGAGAACAAGAGGATAAGTTACCTCCAAGCCCAATTTATTTTCATAAGGGAAAATGTCTTAATTATATTATTAACCATTTTTAATTATTTTCCTAAGCCTAACTTAGGAAAACATGTTAATTAATCAATATTAATTGAGACAAGTCTATTTCTCTCTAGTGACTTCTAGAAAAGTGATTTCATGGAGTCAAGATGATCTTAGCCATCAATCGAGATTAGATCTTGGAAATTGATTTATCAATGAGAGATTTAAGAGGAATTTGATGGGCATCTTCAACACAAACACAAATAGTGAATGAGAAAGGGCGCAGTGATAGCATGGTTAGACACTTGCAAGGGCTTTAGCAATGATTGAGGAGAGGATTTTCGGAGAGATTTCTTCACAATGATTTCAATTTTTTGAGAGATAGGAGGTCGAGTTATTTTGCAGAGTGCCTATTTTCTCCAATGGTGCGAACTACCAGAAGGAGGTTGATTTTCCAGAGAGAGGATGAAATTTCCAAAGAGGTCGATTTGTAGGAGGAAAGTTGAGTTTGCAGAGAAGATCAATTTTCCAATGGAGGTCAAAATGTTTTTCGATGGGTACAAGTTGCCAATGGAGGTTGATTTTTCTCTAGGACACACGTGTGGGTCAATTCAGTGTTGTGCAGGAGGTCCGAATTTCTTCTAGGTGGTCGAATTTACTTGTAGACGTGAATAAAATAATATGTTGGGGCTTTGTCATTTCATGGCAATAAATTTATGTAATTTTCAAGTACATATTTTTTGAAGAATAATAAAACCCTCATCTGCAGAATTGGTTTTCCCTGCATTGGGGTTTTTCTAGGGACAATTTGTCCAATTATATTTGTGTCTATCTTTTTGTATTTTTGGTTTTCTCAATTATTGTAAATTTTTAATTGGTAAATATTGTAGTAGTGTTTTTATTAACTATTTGTCGTAAATAAATTATATCGAGTCAAATAATCATTAAAATATAGGAGAATAATTACCAATTAATTGAAATAATTCTAGATTAGATTTATATATATAATTTCACACAAGGTGACAATGGTGGCTAATATCATTATTTCCATAAGACCTACACTTCCTAGTGAAGCTTTGCACTATGACTGCTATATTTTGTGGTAGAATGGACATAACTTGGTTAAAGTATCTTGAAGAATAAGTGAGCTAGAGTGGAGATAGATTTCATTATATTTGACCTTTCTTAGCCATATGGGTGACCCAAATTTTGACTTGTGCAAGAATCCACCATGCTTCATGGAGTGCCTCGACCCAAGGTATGGCCATGGTCCTTTGAGACATGATTGGAGGCTTTAATTCATTAATCAACGTGATTTTTGGAATTAATATGATAATTCCACCCCTTTGATGGAGTTCACATGAGGTCGTCACAATAAAGGAGAAACATTGGATCCCTTTGACTTGGGAAGATACTTCACCATGTTTTGAGGATTAACTGCAGATCATCTGCATCAACTTTATACCATTTTGGAGTCTAAGAATTCACATCTTGGAGAATTTATCTTCTCATGGGTGGATTGACCCCCATTTTGGGGAATTTACTCATCAAATTATTGTACATGTGGCATGAACAATTTATCTTTTATGTTGTGTTTGTTTACTAGATTTTAGGAGTTAATTAGATTTAGCTTTAGTAGACTGGATCTAAAGAATTAAATTAAAAAATGATATTTTATCGTAAAGGAAGTTAGATCTCACTCTATAAATAGAGGAGAGATTCCTTATTGGTACTCATGGTTGGATTGTGAGAGCACTTCTCTACTTGGAGCTTAATGGAAATATCATTTTGGATCATTTTTTCTATTAAGGGCTTATTTGTGTGATGAATGTTTTCAACTTAGAAGCTATTCTTTATTGGTTATTTTGTTTATTTGGGGTAGCATCAGATGTGATCTAAGTCTCAAAATTTGCAAGGAGACTTAGACACATGTATTCCAAATAACCTAGAAATCGTTTTGGGAAATTCCACCCAGATTGTATTTTATTAAAATAATTAACTATTTCAAAGGGACCCTAAGTGTAAACTTAGGAAAATAAAATAATTAAAGTGAATTAATAAAATATGGGTGTGAATGTTCTAGAAAAGGCAGATCAAGTCAAAATTTAATCTTAGCCATTTATTAGAGATTTAATCTCGGCCGTTGAAGTTTCAATGCAAAGATTATAAGAAGGGCTTGAAGGGTCATTTGGAAAATACACAAGACAGAGTAAGGATCAAGAGATCGATTTCTTTAGTGAGCAATGTTTAAGGAGAAACTTCGATCTAAATATATTTTGCAGAGAGGGGAAAGGATAAGACCCAAAGAGAAATATTTCTCAGTCAAAGAATCATCAGTAGATAAGGTAGAGAGAGATCCAATAGAGACATCACAGAGCTAGAGAGTATGACTCAGAGCCAGAGAGGCTGCCTCAGAGCCACGTAGGGCTACACAGAGGTTGCGCGGAGGCCAGGATGGAATCTAGAAATTTGCTGAAGGAATCGATTGCAAAAGTCAAGAGCCGAGGTGTGAGATCGGGAGGCAGAAATCGAAGTTTCTGGGCAACAAATCGATCCACAGAAGGGGTGATGATGTACCCAGGAGGGTTATCGCTGGGACTGTTGTAATGTTCCAAAATGGAAAAAGCAGAAATACAAGACATAATAATGTAGGATACAACAATTCTAAACATGTCATAAGAGGGTTCAATATGTAGCCATAATTTTATTAAGATATCGGCAACAATATACAAAAATATCTTTAGGGTCAAGCCACTCAAGTAATAAGAACAAGCCTCCAATGATCATAACAATCAGCACATGAGTTGTTGCAACTATATAGAATGCCAAAGAGAAGTGACAATGATGTCTATATCAGTGTAGTTGCTACTATAAACATACATAAATACAATATGGCTAATAGAAACAAAAGAAATGCCCAGAGAAGAAGATGTGGGCTCTAATACATGATTTCTAGCCAACCCGGAAAAGATTGCTAGAAATACCAAGAAATGTACAATGTGACAAATAAACCTGGGGTTAAAATATCACTGCAACTGGATGTGTATAGAATGAGGCTATGAAAGATCTGAAATGATAGTTTCCTCCTCCAATTTTATTTCTCAATAGAAGGTTGATCCCTCTATTCAGAAATAAACCCTCCTGATCAGCTCAGTGAACCCTCCCAGCAACTGCCTCCAAAAATAATGCAATTATGGTTTGTGACTACACCGTGAGGGATGGTATATGGTTGGCATGATGAAAAATATGTAAAAATATTCCCAGGAGCCCTCCTTGCTGATCCTCCAATGGATAGGCTACCTCTCCACTTAAAAACAAGCCCAGAAATGGTTCTATGTGATCCTCCTTTGCTGCACCCTGCAACACAACCCAAATCTAAATAGAAACTGCGTTATAGATGAAGGACGTAGCTTGGCCAAAATTTCAGAATGAGGTAATTCAGCCCAAATAACCTCTCCTTCCCTGAGGATGACGTAGGCATTCCCGATAAGGAACACCCATATGCTAAACAACATAACAACCCTGCTCAACAGAAAAAGGATGCAAAGTCTAAGCAGACCAATATCAAATGATAATCTAAAACATGAATAAAAATGGCTGCCATCCCCTCCATATATAGTGTGTGAGCCTTCTCACATTGGGTCCCATCCGTACTTGTCACTAAGCTCATGCAAGTTGTCCTCCACTAAAACTACGCTGTCTCTTCATGAATGCCACTCCTCCATGACAACGCTGTTGACTTGGTCAAAGTTGACTCATTCAACATGTTTCTCCTCCAATTCACACCCAAAGGTGCTTAATCCAGCTGCTTGTTCTTCCTTCTTTCAAATTAGGAGTGTTATTATTCCTCCTAAAGAGATTTATGGGCCTCCCTACCCACTTATTCACCTACCTAGTGATAAAACAACTATAATATTCCATTTAGATACCATTTAGATGTAGGCTAAATTTTTGGAATATTACAGTCCTCCCCTCAAAAATTTTGCTCGTCCTCAAGCAACTGTAAAGGTGGAGAAAAATTCCTCTCTTTCTATTCTTGTGACCCCCTCATCAATAGTCCCACCACTGCACAAAATAATCTACAATAAATCTGCCCTCCAATGGTTCATCCCAAGTATGCAAACCCAAATGGCTCACATGATGAAAAAGTGGAAGGTGTAAGTGGAAAACTTCTTACTGTCTAATGGCCTCCTCAGGGTAGGAGTGATGACTAACATAGGGAATTTCATTCCCAATGAGAGACTCCCATACCCATGCTATCATCCAAATGAAATGAGCCATTCTAGGTAGCTCATCAAATAAATCCTCAACCCCTGGTTTATTCCATGTATTGGGGTTGCATGGAGAGATTAAATTTTTCCACCCAAGTTGTTTCTCTCTCCATTTATGGTATGTATGGGGTTGATGCTGATCTTGGTCTGAAATATTATGGCCTCCAAGAATGACCCAAGTCACCCCACCAAACAAAATATCCATGAATTTCCTCTCCCAAGAACTCAAGTTCTCCAAATGGCTCCCCCCACATGAAGACAAGAGATGTAGTGTGGCAATCATGGTTTTCCCATTGTTTCTCCTAAAACATGAAATATATAAATTATGTAGAATCATACTCCTAATGGGCACCTTCAACTCTTGTGCCACTCTCCCAACAAAGCTTCCCATACACAAAAGAAAACCACCAACGTATGGAAGCAAAAACAAATGAAAACAAGTTGCCACATGACAATCGGCAGGTGGGTCATAGTTCCACATATGGAACTAGCGCAGAGCATCCCCTGCCTGCCTCAAAAAAAAGAATAACAAGTGTCCTTTCAGCCACTTGTTTGCTGCCACAATAATCCTACAATATAGGATCATAAAAGTAACATGTGGTGCCAATGGTGCACACCAGGAATCATGTCGCCTCCCCCACAAACCACCAATATCATGGCCATCATCAATGATGAAAATGGCCTCAATTACATCACAATACCATATGCAAGAAGGAATGACCCTCCTTGGTACACCATGCTGCTCATATAAAGTAAATGAGTACAAGTCATAATGCAAAAATGTACCATCTCTACTATGTACTTTGGTCATTGAGATGAAATGGCTCAAATGAAAGCTCTCCCTCACTCTCAATGAGTAGGGAAGTGGTTGTGACAACCTCTCCATCACCATTCAGGCTATGCATTTCTCCTCATGTTGATATACATCCTGATAAATGCCCTCCCAAGTGAACTCCTTTATCAAGGAATGATATGCATCAAAGTGCATGGAAAGAAAGTCCACATGTGCTACATGTAGCAGCTTCTCCTTGAGCTCAGAAGCTCTAGTCAATAAGAATTTTTCATAAGAATAGATGACCTCATCATCCACCAAGTATCTATCATCTCCCTCCGGGTCATCAAGAATCATGCAATCACCAAGATCCTTGGAGTACTCTACCAAAAGTTGAGACCTCCAATATGGATCAACCCTCCTAAGAGACAGCGCTGAGGATCTGAAATGTGAAGCTCCCCACATGTTTTTGTCTTTTCATTTGACATAACTCATGCCAAATTCATCCTCCAAAGTGCTGCCATGCCCATCATGCAGTTGCTCATGCTCAAGTAGAAGTGGTGAACTTTGGAAGTTGGCCTCCCATGAGAAGATACCATCCAAAAAGAACCTCCTGATCTTGGCAAATGTAAGCATGAATGGTCTCCATATGCTCCAATATGTGGAGGATTCCTTCCTCAAGGAAAGTACCCTTTGTTTCTCCAAATCCATGGAGTGATCTCCTTGCACCATGGTGGTTCCATCATCCATCACTGCAACAACTTCTAAAAATAGGAGAATGTCTCCCTCCTCCTTGAGTCTATCCCAGACTCTCTGCGTTGTACTAGACCCCTCCAAAGTATCCACCCCTCCAGGATCTAAGAGTGGTGAACCAAATGGAAAGATGTCTCTCACCAACTCTAGATATGGTGGCCTCCCTGGTGGAATGCCTCCATGTAGTGAGACATCAAAATCTGAAGTGGACTGTATATATGAGTGGACTGATTTGTCCCTCCCTTCACTTCATAATACAGTCTCCTTCTTCTATGTAGAAACCTCCTGAAATAGATAAGGGTGAATTCTCATCATCCCTTGATGCTGATACTTCCTTCCTTCTCCTTCAATCTACCAAGATTCACAATCCATAATAACTGATACATGTTGCTTCAGAATTGTGCTTTGGTTCCCACATGTTAGATCATTTGGAACTCCTTGCAAATACACAAGGGATCCTCTAATGGAAGCAATGGCTCCCTTCCCATCTCCATGTGGTGATGGATCTCCTCCTGATGGTACAACGTTGTTAGCTCTTCTTTACTCATCCTCTTCATCAATATTTGAAAATGCCTCGTCACCAATGAGAGACCCTTGATCTTGGTCTTCCTTTGAAGGAGGAATTTCCATGTCCTCATCTATAGAAGAGGGCTCTTCAAGAAGTAGGGATCTTGCCCTTGGCAAGGTTTTATGCATGTTTTTAACCCTTTTAATAGAAATGTGGAGTGGATTTGGTAAAATAGAGCTCTCCAACTCATGCAATGGTTTTGAGTTTTTGGGTTCAACAAAATATGTTTCACAATGTTTGATATCAAATATTTTCACTAATTTCTTAGTGAAACCTGCATAAGTATTTACATTTGCATGATGAAAGGAAGCAGAACTATAAAACCACCAATCACAGGCCATACCTTTAAGGTGCAGTGTTGCTACTCTAATGGCCTCCTTTTCTGAAACTTGGTGTAGCTGAAAATAGGAATCTAGCTCCTTCACCCAAGCCTTGGTTGTGCAATTTGTTGATCCATCAAAGTCAAAGTTAGATAGAAAGATTCTACCTCTCTTTCTTCTATTATGGTTTCTGGATCTTTGGTCTTCCTTGAGTTGAAAAAACCCTTGGAAGTCCAAGTGCTCCTTGAATCTCCATGATTGAGACTCATACTCCTGAAGATAGTCACTCAAGGCCTCCTCCCTTGGTGCATCCTCTTCCTCCATCCTTCTTGCAGTGAATGTGGGCAATAAAATGTGCTGTGGATATGCATGTGTGGCTGAATTCTCACACCCATCATGTGAATACCTAGGGCTTGCTTCTCCTTCAAACCCTCTTGGAAATTCTCTACACCTTTCCCCTTTCATCTCCTTGATATCTTCCTTGATATTTTTCACAGTTTGGAAAAGAAGCTAGGAGATCCTCTCTTCCTTCATTTCTCCAAATAATGGAGCCATGCCTTTGTTTTTTTTGTATAACTTCTCCTTTCTATGAGAATAATTTTCCCCTTATAATGGCATAATGTCTTGAATGCACAGGCTGAGCCAAGATTATGCTCCGATACCACTGTAATATTTCAAAATGGAAAAAGCAGCAATAAAAGACATAATAATGTAGGACATGGAAATTCTGAACATGCCATAAGAAGGATCAATATGCAGCCATAATTTTATTAAGATATCAACAACAATATACAAAAATATCTTGAGGGTCAAGCCACTCAAGCAATAAGAACACGCCTCCAATGATCAGAACAATCAGCGCATGAGTTGCTGCAACTGTATAGAATGCCAGAGAGAAGTGAAAATGTTGTCTATTTCAGTGTAGCTGCTGCTGTAAACATACATAAATAAAATATTGCTGATAGAAACAAAAGAAATGCCCAGAGAAGAATATTTGGGCTCTAATACTTGATTTCTAGCCAACCCAGAAAATATTGCTAGAAATACCAAGAAATGTACAATGTGACAAATAAACCTAGGGTTAAAATATCACTGCAAATGGATATGTATAGAATGAGGCTATGACAGATCTAAAATGGTAGTTTCCTCCAATTTTATTTCTCAATAGAAGGTTGATCCCTCCATTTATAAATAAGCCCTCCTGATGAGCTCAATGAACCCTCCCAGCAACTGCCTCCAAAAATAATGCAGTTCTGGTTTGTGACTGCGCTGTGAGGGATCGTAGATGGTTGGCCTGATGCCAAATATGTAAAAATATGCATAGGAGCCTCCTTTTTTATCCTCCAATGGATAGGATACCTCTCCACTAAAAAACAAGCCCAAAAATGGCTCTATGTGATCCTCCTTTGCTGGACCCTGCAACACAACCCAACTCTAAACAGAAACTACGTTGTAGCTGAAGGAGGTAGCTTGGCCAAAATGCCAGAATGAGTAAATTCAACCCAAATAACCTCTCCTCCCCTGAGGATGAGGTAGGGATTCCTGATCAGGAACACCCTTGTGTTAAACAGCACAACAACTCTGCTAAACAACAAAAGGATGCAAAGTCTAAACAGACCAATATCAAATGATAATCTAAAACATGGATAACAATAGCTTCCATCCCCTCCATACATAGTGTGTGAGCCTTCTCACATTGGGTCCCATCCATACTTTCCACTAAGCTCATGCAATTTGTCCTCCAATAAAACTGCGTTGTCTCTTCATGAATGCCACTCCTCCATGACAGCGCTGTTGACTTGGTCAAAGTTGACCCATTCAACATGTTTCTCCTCCAATTCACACCCAAAGGTGCTTAATCCAGTTGCTTATTATTCCTCCTTTCACATTAGGAGTGTTATTATTCCTCCTAAAGAGATTTATGGGCCTCCCTACCCACTTATTCACCTACCTAGTGATAAAACAACTACCATATTCCCTTTAGATACCATTTAGATGTAGGCTAAATTTTTGGAATATTACAACTGCGTAGAGGTAACACAAAGGTTGTCAGGGACAACTCATTCAGTCGCTGGATCAGCTGGTATTTCCTGTCATAATGTGAGGTAACCTCACTAATCTTTCCATCAGTGATATTCTCTGTAACTGGATTGTTGAGAGAGGCATCCAGAGATTGTATTCAGAAATTACAACTACTTAATAATAAAACCCTCAGTTGTTGCACCAATTTTCTCGCATTGGGTTTTTTCAAGGACATTGGTCCAAAAATAACTGTGTCAGATGTGTCTATGATCTGCTCTTGTTCAGTTTTGTTTCTGTACATATATTTTCCACAGTTTGTTTAGTGAAGGTTGTAGTGTGTTTAATTTGATGTTGTCATAGCAATAAACTGAATAATTAATTTATCAGTTAGAAGAATTAATACCAGTTTTTTTTTTTTTTTTGGGAAAAATCGAAATTTTTATTCATATAAAACAAAATTTTACACCATATATGTCGCAACATTCCATAAGGACCTTTTCCTCCATAGAGAGCAAGTGATAACCATTAGTCCCTAACTAAAGGGCGACACATGCTGCAGGACCTGAACTGCTCAGTAGGCTATTTATAGAAAAAAACTGCTAAAAAGGTGTATGAGTAAAGAAAAATAAGAAATTCAGCTAAATGGGCCTCCGATCAAGGAGAAACACCCGACAGATAGTGACAATGACAAAAAACTACAAAAATACGACCTCTCCAAAAAGGAGAAAACAACCAAAAAGTATTGTATAGAAAAGTTTTTTATAAGGGTCCAAAAAAACCTTCAACTTCGAAGAAAGTTAAACTATTAAATATTATATACATCAACTCTAGGAGATATAGCAATGATGGAGTAAACTTTAAAAATATGAAAGATGAAGTGATAGATGTATGATGAGGGGAGGCCCTCCATCAGTATGGTTTGTTGTCCGACACACGGAAAGCCGAGCCATTTTTTCTTCTATCGTCCATGAGCCTTGAATCTGTTTAAGACCGATCTTGGATAGATTGTCAACATGTTGGTTCTATTCCCTGTAAATATGGCAAACAGTAATCCATGTAAAATATGTGACAATGACAAAAAACTACAAAAATACGACCTCTCCAAAAAGGAGAAAACAACCAAAAAGTATTGTATAGAAAAGTTTTTTATAAGGGTCCAAAAAAACCTTCAACTTTGAAGAAAGTTAAACTATTAAATATTATATACATCAACTCTAGGAGATATAGCAATGCTGGAGTAAACTTTAAAAATATGAAAGATGAAGTGATAGATGTATGATGAGGGGAGGCCCTCCATCAGTATGGTTTGTTGTCTGACACACGGAAAACCGAGCCATTTTTTCTTCTATCGTCCACGAGCCTTGAATCTGTTTAAGACCGATCTTAGATAGATTGTCAGCATGTTGGTTCTGTTCCCTGTAAATATGGCAAACAATAATCCATGTAAAATATGTTTTTAATGACTGAATCTCATCAAGAATTGGGAGTAATAAATAATTTTGAGATCTCTGTGAGTTGTTAAACCAATTTATGACATTCATAGAGTCCCCAAATATTTGTATCGAGGTTATGCCCAAATGTATAAGCCAGCAGATCAAGATTTTTAAAGTTTGTAGCTCTGAAAAATTATTAGTCCCCTCTCCAACACCCACTGAGGCCACAAGGGTTCAATGCTTGTTTTTATGAATCACCATGCCCGCCCCACATATACCATGATCTGTAGCACCATCAAAATAAGCACAGGGGATATCAGGATTTATGAATTCTACCTGCACCCGTTTAGGACGAGTGAAGAGGGGGTCGAGAAGATAGCCACACATTCACCCGCCACCAAATCCGGAGAAGAAGGAGTATCTTTAAACACACTTTTGTTCCTGGATAGCCAAATGCCCCAAGAAATGATGAGAGGAATATGTTTTTGGTCCTGATATTTACACTTTTTTCACCAATGTTTCCATGCCTCGATACATTTGTTCCCCTTCCAAGAGGACTCAACATCATAAAGAATTAGTGTGAAATCCCAAACCTTCTTAGTGAAATGGAAGGAGATAAATAAATTTTTTATTGTTTCCTCATCCTTTTTGCAAAGACAACACTACCCAGTTCCTAAGAGGAAACGTTTATGGAGAGTGCCCCAGGTGGGTACCTTCCATCGAAGGATGTTCCAGAAGAAAATCTTAGATTTTGTAGGGAACTTGAGTTCCCATAAATCCTTAAAACACCATTATTTAATCCCTCTCTCTTTGGAAGCCATAATGTGGGAATAAACGACTTTAGGGGAATAAAAACTAGATTTAGAGTATACCTGAACGAGTGTGTCAATTGACTCCTTTAAACGAACTCTAGTATTTTCCAGTACTTGTATATAGGCCTACCATTCCTAAAGCCACTAGATTTCTAGTCCAATATCATCTGCATTTTTCCATGCCTGAAACCAAATGGTTGAGTGGCCTGGTGAGTTGATCTGATCAAGTGTGCTAATGCCTTTAAGGCTGAGAGAATCCCTTAGGTATGTAAAGAGAGTGAAATTTACATTGTAGCCCACCCAAGGATCTAGATCAATCCTGCATCATTCCCCATGTCCAAAGTTCCAGGTAAGACCGTGACCCACTAGATCAAAAACTGGAATGGTGGCTTTCCATATAGTGGAAACTTTTTTTGTCTCTTTTTCCGGGGACCTAATCCAATCATCTAGGGGGATGGGATCAATATATTTCCGTCTGAACACTGAAGTCTGTAATTTATTTTCAGTTAACACCCACCAAACAGACTTTTATGCCAGTGCCGAGTCAAAAAGGTTGAGATGTTTGATGCTCCAACCCCCCAACTCTTTTGGTTTTGAAATCTTTTCCTAATCCACCCATGGAAAGGTTTTCTTATCCTCCTTCCCTGACCATAAGAAGTTGTTGCATATACTTCTGATTTTATTGATTATGCCAATAGGAACCCAAGCCAAAGTGATCCAATAGAAAATAATGTCCATTAAAACAGACTTTATTAGGACCAATTTCCCTACCCTAGAAAGCCACTTATGACTCCAAACATTTATTCTTTTCTCAATTTTTGAGACCAGCCATTACCAATATTGTTTGCGGTAACAATAAGGTTTTAACAAGAATCCCAAATATTTAATACAAGTCCCAAATGGAGCCTAACTGAAGGGAAGAAGATTGAGAGTCCATAAAAGATCAGCATCAGAGATGCCCTCGTGGGTGAGTGATGACTTTTGATTATTGATAGACATGCTCGTCGCCTTCATAAAAATATTCAAAATGACTTTTAGGGTGTTAAATTCATGCTGATTCTCGTTGCTGAATAATAATATATCATCCACAAAAAAGAGGTGGGAAATGTAAATATTTGTAGCCACTTCAATGTCCCCAAAGTCCCCAACTCTCTGGGCCTGGTGGATGAGTTGACTGAGACCTTCAGCAGCCAAGAGGAAAAGCAAAGGAGACAATGGACATCCCTGTCTCAACCCTCTTTGATTTGAAAAGAATTGTGAGGCTGCTCCATGAATAAGAACAACAAAATATATATTAGGGATACAACTCATAAACCAAATAATAAATGCAATATGGAACCCCAATTGAGTCAGTAGTAGTCTTATATAGAGCCAATTGATCCTGTCATATGCCTTGGATAGATCAATCTTGACAACCATGCATCTTTTGTAAGATAATTTAATATTGTGGAGAGTCTCCTGAGCCACCCCAATGGCTTCATGAATTTTCCTGCCATCCAGGAAACCAAATTTTTCTTTAGATATGGAGAATGATAATATAGGCTTTAATCTATTGGAAATGACTTTTGCAATGACTTTGTAGATGCAATTACAAAGGGATATAGGGTGAAAATCGTCGAAAGATGATGGGGAATCTTTTTTAGGAATGAGGGCCAGGAAAGTAGATTTGAGTACATCATGAATGTATCCTTGAGAGTGAGACCCCTCCACCACATCGGTAATGGAGACCCCCATCAGATCGAAGAAGTGTTGAGAGAATTCTACAGTCCAACCATCTAGCCCAGGAATTTTTTCTGCTTGCATAGCTTTCTGAATATGTTCAAATCCTTTTTTTCCACTAGAGCCAGGAGATGATTATTTTCACCCTCATCAGCGTATCGAGGGAAAATTTGGGCAACCTGAATGATTTCCCTGATATTAACCCCTCCCTGGGCTGAATGGAGGCTCTTGAAATGATTTATCCCCATGGAGGAGAGCTCTTTGAAGGTATTTGCCTTAAACCCCTCTTAGTTTTCCATTTCCCAAATGATATTAGAGTTCTTTCACCCCTTTGCGTAGTTATGGAAAATTTTTGTTTTTTCATCTCCTGCAGCAAGCCAAATGGCCTAACTTCTTAACCTCCACAATTCTTCTTTGTCACTTAGTATATTCCTTCTTCTAGATTCCAACTCTTTTATCCTGTTCCTAGTAGCCTCATCCATGAAACACCCCTCCCCATCATTGTATAAAGAACCCAAAGACTCATTAATATCCTTTATTGCTTCCATATATTTTAGGGCCTTTTTTTTAGCCCAAAGAATATTGGCTTTTTTAATATTTTTCATATTATCAATAAAGACCTGTGCATAGGAGAGGCCCTCCTCAATCTGGATGGGCCTCCAGCTTTCAACCACTAATTGGTGGTATTTCGCCTCTTTTAGCCAGCCAACATTGAACTTGAAGGGTTAAAGAGGCTTCTTGTGTGGACCCGCTAGCTCGAGAAGGATTGGGAAGTGGTCAGACACCACCCTCCCCCCCCCCCTGATCTAACCCATTGCCAAAATCCAATAGTGTTATTTGAAAAATCATCACTTAAAAGGAATTGATCCAATATTTTTATGATTCGTGCCTCTCCCACCCGGTTGTTCCTCTAAGTGGGGACTAATTTTGTAAGGTTGGGGTTGATCAGATTTCCTTCCCTCATCTTCTTCAGAAAGTAATATTTTAATGGGTCTCCACGAGCATTTGGGCCCCAGGCTTCTGATCGGCCCAGTGAGAAATTTAAATCTCCCCCCAGGATCAAATTTGTGCCAGCCATAAAGGACTTACCCAATAGCTTATTCCATAAAGTAACTCTATCCGCACACGAGCCATAGATGTTGATCACAAAGAAAATAATGCCTAGTTCGATGGAGAAAGCCTCCACTCCAATCAATAATTCCGAGATCTAGCAACTAATCAGTTTGAAAAAATTATTCTTGAGTCCGATCGTCAGCCCACCAGAATACTCTCTAACATCAGAGGTGACAAAGGACCAACTCGAGAGAATAGAAGACAAGAATTTGGAGATATGATCCTTGGATCTCAGATTTTCTTGAAGCAACAATACATCTGGATGACACTGATTTACAAGGCTTT
Source organism: Pinus albicaulis (assembly GCA_034641835.2). Lineage (NCBI taxonomy): Eukaryota > Viridiplantae > Streptophyta > Pinopsida > Pinales > Pinaceae > Pinus > Pinus albicaulis. The sequence continues at coordinate 831,703,666 of CM076581.1, read as the reverse complement.
TAAAAGCTAGTTTTTATGTTCACTAGCCAAACCCCTACAATTTTAAGATAGCACAATCATTTTGAAACATGGTCCGCGGAATCCACTGCTCTAAGCGCCCCTTTAAGGGACCATTGCCTACCATCAACAATGTCTATTATGGCCTTTAATTGAGCTTTGGATAAATATGACTTCCTAGCCCTTAGTTTTTTAACTTTCTCAATATTAGGCAATTTTCCCAACCCCCCAAACAGTTCCTTGTCCATTAATTTCTTTTCTCTCGGTCTCAAATTACAAGGGATAGTATCAATGGATAGTTTAGGAATAGTAATGACTAGTTCCAAGGATAGCCAAGGATATGTTACTAACACTCAAAGTTGGGACTAGTTCCAGCCTAGAGGGTCCAGGCTTCTTCATAAAATTGAACAAAATATCAAAAGATTTTAAAAGAGGAGAGGAGGGAAAAGAGGAATTACTCGCTAAATCCGATGCTAGATCGGCAAGGGGATTCATCGACTGCTCCTACACGATTTCTATCTCATTCTACAAGGAAAACTCAACTCTTTCTGTCCTATTCTCAACCATCAACTCTTCGTCCACTAAAGTAGGATCAACCTCCATGCCATCCATGTCCCTGTCTGATACCTGAAGCTGAACCTGTTGGTGGTCTTGTTCCTCCGACTGCCTAATTTCTAGATCATTTGCTCCTCCGCCTTTGAAGCCTCCTGTATAGACCTTGTCGAGTGTAGTTTGCCCATTTTTTGTTTGCGGATTTTTTTAAAACCCAGTGAGCAGTCACTGGCTAGGTGACCCAACTTGTGACATCTATGGTAGTGAAAGGGGAGATTTTCATAAGCGTGTCCTTCCGTGTTCAGGACAATTTTTGCTATCAGTCCTTCCCTCGGGGTCAACCTTACCATAATTCTCATTGTATTCCTGGATCTAGATTCCAAGAAGAACATATCATCTTCCAGGAAATTCCCCAAGCTGTTTCTGATCACCATAAAAACTTCCATGATCTAGAAGTGTGGCGGAAGCGCCGAGAGTCTAACCCACACCGAAAGTTCACCCACTCTTTCCCTATTTGCATCAAATAAAGGGGACCATCTCTTGAAAATAATTGGAGTGATACTGAATCCCCATTGTCGAGAAAGGACCCATTCTAGTGTAACAGTGTTTTTAAAATTCACCATGAACCACCCTTTTGTCAAAGTAATAACCTCAACATCCATATATGGGGCCTCCGACCAACTATTTTGTAACCATACCATAAAGTAATCAGTAGAGAAGAACTTTGCTCTAGCCCTTGCCACAAAAATAAACTCAGATGTCGCCATCACACTGTCAAAATGTAGGTCAACCCCAAAGACCAGATTCAGGCATTCTGAACTCTCCTTTATAGTTTTACCTTTTTTCCTCTTACTTCTGGCCTGCCCATCAAATTTTACGGAAAATTTAGATGATCTTGCAACACCACTAGAAGACCCTCCCATATTTCAAATATCTTCATTGCCTCACTGACCCAGACCAATCCCCAAACCATCCAGACCGTGAAGGTGTTTTGAACAAACCTGAGGCGGAGCATCGCTAACCCCCGTCCAAAGACCATGGTTTCCATTCCCACAAATGTCGTCCTCTTTTTCTCTGAAATCCCCCGAGAATCCCATAAAACCCCCACTCAGACCACCCAGGGTAAAGCTGCCTAGACCCCCAGATGTGTCCCAGTCCGACCTTTTGAGATCCGCTGCCCTCGACTCTGTCGTTACCCCCACCACCAAAGGAGAGACCGAACCCTGGGTCAGGTTAACATTAATATCATTTTAGGATGGACCGCCTAGTTTAACGATGCAAGATTCTAGGGTCCCTATGCCACTGAAAGCACTGAAAGTCAGTTTTCCTTCAACCCTCACCCCGACGATGATATCCTCCAACCCAACAGAATGAATATGTGCATGGGAAACCCCAGGGCTTAAGTGACCGAAAGAGTCAGCTAGAGTTACAAAGGAGGGTTGTTTAATAGCCCCCAACCCCAAGAACGATTGTTGAGAGACAAATCCAACCCTATCCGAGGACCAAGGCTGATAGAAATGAGTTCAACTCCCTTGAGGGGGGAAAACCCAACCACCGAGTTCCATATATATTTCCCTCCCCTACCTTCACCTCATGTGACTGAGACAAAAGGGAGACCTTCACTAAGTTATAACTCGTAGTTTCCAAACCCCAGATAGAGAGAATATCCTTAGCCTCCAGCTTCACATCAAATTCCTTTTCCTTGCCCATAGTGAAAAACAGTAATAAACCCCTTCCCCAAGCACCGACAACAGGGAACCTCAATGAAACAATTGACCAAATAGTCACAATGGAAGACCCGGAAACCCAAAGATAACAAAACAAAAATAATAACTTTGACAATAACACCAAGGGCTAATAGCACATGTCCCCGACAGTCCAACTGCTATGAAATGACTAGAAGGAAAAACACAGCCTAGGGGATAAGCCCCATAATACATCATAGAACAAACCCGAAAAAGGCGAGAGTAAGTGAAAAACGGCTTAGAAGAGTACTTATCACCATGGTAAGAAAACCACTCACCCCAGGAATGAAGGAAACGCTAAAAATCCCGACACCACAGCAGAGGGAGTCCCTTAAAAACCTTTTCACACCTTTCCCAAAGACAAACAGAGGTAGCACCACCCTCTATGTGAAAAGGACAGAGAATAACCGTGCACCTTCAAACCTCAATACCACCAACACCATTGCGAGGTGAACAAAAGCTTAAAATAATCATGCCGAACCCCAAGGGAAAAAAAACATGTGGTGACTTGCTCAAAGGAAAAATGTGCCAACCTGACATCTCTGGCCTGCTTGTCAGCCCCACAAGCATTCACCGTGCTTGGAGCCAAGAGTTTTCCTGCTACTGAGCTGATGCATTCACCAATAGGAGCATGAACATTGTGAACTAGGGTTCTGCCATTACTGATACCCCTATCTTGCTCCCGAATTAATACCAGTTGTTTTGATAGGATTCCAAATTTAATGGGTTTTCACATGGTATCAAAGCTTGTATAGTTGAGTGCAGGAGGAACAGAAGAACAAATCCAGTAGATCCAACAGTGAAGCATAAGCCGGGGATCAAAGAGTTGCATAAGCAGTAGGTCGATTTTCCTGGTGATTGCGCAGTCCAAACTAGGAGAGCCAAAACCAACAAGGAACATCTCTCTCTGTGTGAGTTGACAGAGGAAAGATTTTTCCAGATTGCAGTTTGGCAAAGGAAAAGGGAGTAGTGTAGATTAACAAGCTAGAGTGACACAATTTTTGTGAAGCAGTGATTTCTGGTGCAGAAAGCATGAGAAGAGTTGTTGAAGACAATTTTTGGGGATTTCTGACCTTAGAGAGTTTCTTGCCCAAGAAAATCATATTTCCCGTGCAGAAGAAATAGAGTTTGTGGCTTGCTCTAGCAGGGAGCGTGTAAAGCCAGCTGCGCAGAGGGTAAGAAGCAACATATCGACAGTGATTGGGTGAGATGGCAACCAGTGGGTTGTGTGACCGGGACCAGTTAGAGGGTGCCTCCAACTATGTAATATAGAAGGCAAGGATTTCCTTCCTTCTAGATGAACATGACATCAAGAACCTTACTGAAAATGCACAGGCTGAACCAGTAGATGTCGCACCATTAAGAGCCTTCAAGAAGAACATGGCTAAAGCCAAACATTTGATCCTCGATGGAGTGAGGGATCATATTGTTTCACACATTTCAGGAAAAATGATAGCTAAGGAAATGTGGGATGCATTGGCCACACTATATCAAGGGTCTTCCAAGCAGAGGAAGATGCTTTTGGAGGAGAAGAGCGGACCACCAGGATGCAGAAAGGAGAGCGCATTGATTTGTTCCTATCTAGACTTCAGGAGAATCAAGATCAATTAGAAACTGTGGGAGAAACTACTCAGGACACAGAGATGGTTAAAATCTCCCTTAATTCAGTGTCCGAAGACTATCAGGTCTTTGTTCAGAGCATCCTGGGTAGAGAGAAGTTACCAAATAGGGAAGCAATGTGAGAAGCTCTTCAACAAGAAGAGATGAGGAGATATCTACTCAAGTGAAAACTTGATGGAAAAAAAAGCAATGGGTCGAAGCCCAAGGATGAGAAGGAGGAGAATGCAACCCTTGCATCAAAGGGGCAACAAGAGCATTGTAGGAGGAAGAAGGATGTTTCCAAGATCAAGTGCTTTTGGTGTGGCAAAATGGGACATTATACCACACACTGTCCTCTCAGGAACAAGGCAAAATATGAGAAGCATGATCCACAGGCCGCAACTGCGAGATAGAGGAGGAGGAATTCGTGATGATTTCCCAAATATTCCTAGGAGAGCGTTGGAGTGATCTGGAGCTATAGTTTATTATAACTACAGATTGGGTAGTATCCTTAAGGAGTCCACCTCTCGGATCATGACCTTGCTGTGGGAGCCCAAACCAGAAGTGGTAGGATGGACGGGTGCAAGTTTGTGCAGAGGAGTGCATAAGTGATAGTGCAATAGTTAGTAGTGCTAGATACTGAGTAGTGAAAAGAAGAGTTGGAAAAAATGCATGGAGGCATAGTGCAAAGTTAGTAGGAGCAGAGAGGCTTCATAGGGAAAATGAAAAAGCTAGCAATAGTCAGGTCTTCATCATCGAGATGCATCATTTTGAACACTTTGTTCAGTTTTGGATGATTTTCAGTTGCAATAAGCAATTGTATTGCAGTGCAGTAGCAGTTGGCAGTGACAAGGTCAACAACAACGCAGATGCAAAATTGAGAGGGATTTGAAGTACAGATGTAGTTTTTGATAGTGGTAGTGTCAGCAGCAGTACAAATGCAACTTTGTGCAAAATTGACGGGAAGCAGTTTCAGACATTAGCAGCACAGAGGGTTGATGTTGGGACTGGTTATAGCTTTTACCATTCTAACATAAAATTTTAGCTGTAATAGTTCCCACGGTGAGCATTCCACAAGAAGAGTGTAATGCTCCTCCTCGAAAAGGCCTCCAATGCTCAATGGTCCCTCTTAAGCCATGTGTGCCTTTGGGTCCATCACACCTACATGAAGCAATGCTCAAACCTAATGTCCTCAAGTCAACCACAAGAATTTCTAGAAGTAGGCAAGTGCCCACATGCTACCTAAGGCTCAACACCTTCCTCCTAGATGCCCAACACTCCTCCAAGTGGGTCATCCTCACAAGGACATAATCAATACCTCCATGTGAGTGTGGGACAAGGGGAACTTAAACCACCCCATTTTTTGGATCAAATTTGGCTCTAAATTTGGTAGGAACTACATTAAAAGTTATAATTCCACCTCTATGTTGGGAACTTTTCCCCTGGGGGTTTTAGAGAATTTTAAGATGACCTAGATGGTTGGTTTTAAAAAAATGATTAGAATGCATGAAAATTTGACTTGTTGAAAAGCAAACCTCACTAGAAATGGGGAAATTTGAGTGTCTTATTACTGCAAAATCTCTCATCCTAGTGAAAAGCCTCACTAGGCACTCTAGGTGAAGGGCAACCATGAGACCAACCACCATTATCACCTTAGTGGTTATTCCCCTACTATTAAATGGATGAATATTATCCCCACAAGGGAGGCCTTCGAAACATGTATCAAAGAGTAAGTAACCCAAGGATTACTAAGTTAAATACCCTCTAAGGAAGTTCAAAGAACTTATGTCTAAGTATACAAGGCTAAGATAAGTCCATGAGATGCTCAAAAAAATTCCAAACGCATGATACCTTACTTAAATAATTGTTATTATAAATTAGGGTTTGAAATAAAGACAATTTAGAACCTACAAAATTTATGACAACAATAATAAAATTAGCCCACAAGTGATGATATAAAATACAATATCAAAGGGCATTAAATGGGTGTACAAGAAAAGGCCAAGGAAAATTTTAAATGGTTGAAAATGCAGAAATAAATATGAACACTAGACATCAACCCTAGAATTATAGTTGAAAATGCATAAAAATAATGCCTTTCCTTTTTTAGTTTAATAGATTCAAACCCTAAACTTAAGAATATGACATTTAAGGTAATTTATGCTATCTAATACAAAATTTCCATAACCCAACCCTAATTTACCATGAAAAAGAAGGAAAGATAAAATTCTAAAAATTTAACACAGGAAGTAGTGCCTTTTACCATTTGGGTATATGGAGTAAAAAAAGCAAGGTCAATGGTGGAAGACCATTAATGGAGCAAGCAAGAGAGATAAATATGTATCAATCTAACCCAATTGACTTTCAATACATAGGAGATTTAAGGTCAAGGAATGTTATTCTAAGTATCCTTGATGGACACATGGTGAAAAATCTTGCAAATGGAGAATTTAGAATCATAAAATATTCAACATATCATGAAGACTTCATAAAACCCTAATTATACAACATTTTCAAAATGGAAGAAAAATAATCACAATAAGATACCATCATTCACCATATAATCACTTCATTAATCCAAAAGAAAATCAATCCATGCAAGTTTATCTTCCCCAAGATGATTCACTAGCCTAGCGATCCACTGCATCAAAGATAAAAAAAGGAGCTAGTGCACACTCTGACAAGAGAAATTGTAATATTCCAAATGAAAAAATATTGTAGATAACATAAACAATGAACTAGCTACAATTACAAAATTAAAAAAATGCATAATCATACACATTTTAATATGGAAACATGAGCAAAAACTCTCATTCATTGTATTCATTTTGATAAATATGAGTATAATAAATGAGATCTGAGTAACCTGGGCTTGCTACGGCAAGAACCCAAGTGTGACTACAATGCTAAAATACTGGAAGATCCCCTAAGAAGAATTGCTAGCAATTTCTAGAAGGAAACTGGAGGAACTACTCTGAAGAGTGCCCATAATGAGCTAAAACTCTGATGATGGCCTCTTCACTAGATACCCGACAAGACCCATAAATATTTCACAAACCTAATGTGAAAATTCCTATTACTCGAAATCCTACTACAACAACTAATGAGAATTATTATATTTGTTAATTCCTTTGAACAAATTATTTATGGTGTTCTACTGTAAATATCAAAATCTCATACACTACAACCTTTACAAATTAACTACGAAAAATAATACAAGTGCGGAAAAAAAATATGAGCAAGAGTAAATCATAAACACATATGACATTGTTATTTTTGGACTAATGTCCCCGAAAAATACCCAATGCGGGAAAATTAGTGTAGCAACTGAGGGTTTGTATATTATGTAGTAATTTCTGAGTACAAATATATGATTTGTTGGCATTATGATACATGTGTTGTCCTTGATGGGAACCATCTTTTTTAAGACCAAGTATATGGTAACTAGATGAGTTCAAAGGTGACAAAGTGATGGAACAGAATGTCAGAAAGTTGGGACAGAGGTTTGCAGATCAAAATCAGAAAATGGTAAAAAATAATAATTAAAGATCTATACACGAGTTAGTGAAGGCAAAGTCGCGTATACACGTGGGTATGAAGAAACAAAGTCGCGTGTGTGCTAGCGCACTAATTTTATAATACTAGGGGACTTTACCGTGATATTAGCCAAAAATATTGAGCACAACAATGACTATTTGATCCCATCCAAGAATACCATCGACACTTTTGTGGTTTTTTATCATGGTATTGGCTAAGGCTCAAACTATATAATGAGGTGAAGATCAAAGTGCTACATGTGCATGAGTAAGGGTATTGAATGAATACTTCAATATGAAGTATATTTGTATGGAACAGGCTATAGTCAATTGATATATCTGATATAATGATGCACTCATGAATACAATGATGAATCAGGATCTCTAGACCTAAAATGACTCTGTACTTGCATGATTTGTTTATATCTGTGGTCTGGGCCATGTTTTCTGCAGTGAAGGGTATGATCTGAGTAAGTCTACAGTTCTGAATTTTTGCCGAGTCCTGAATTATTTACAGATCTATACGCAGGTTCGATACAAGGAAGATGTGTATACACGTGGGATCAATTCTGTAGAGGTGCGTATATATTCAGTAATATCTTGAGATCTATATGCGAGTTTGTTTCAGAATAATCACGTACATATGCAGATATGTCTTATGGAAGGCATGTATGCAAGCTAGGGTTTTGTTGAAGAATGATGAAGAAAATGTCTGATCAGTTTTGTTGTCTTTATGTTGTCTGTCAATGATGTATTCATATAGATTTGGGTTGTTTGAGTATTGATTATAATGTTAGTTGATGATTGGTTAAGTGACTGTTTGCTTTAGTGGTTGGTTAAGTATTTGCATGATTTAGTGGAGGTTTTCAGTAATAAGGTGAATGCTTTGGGGACAGTAATCAATTTCAGTTTTTATATTTGGCTTATATGATGTTGAAGAGTTCAACATGAATTATGTGATGAAAAGTGGTCTACAAGTTGTGATGTATTAAATTAGGTGGATCCAGTGTGAAAATTTATGAAATGTGGCCTGCAATGGTGTTGAGGATTGAAGCCTTCAGTGAGTAAGTTGAAGCTTCTTGTGAGTAGGATCTAGTGATCAGATCAGGGGTTTGTAGCTCCCTTCTAGTAGTGACCGGTAAATAAGATCAGGGGGTTGGAGCTCCCTTCTAGTATCAGCTAGAGAACGAGTGAAGGTTGCAACCTTCTGCATGTGAGTGCCTACGTGTTGGTATGAATCTACACCAGTACAAGATTGTAAGCCGTTTTCTATATAATAAATATTGCAGACAAAGATGACAATAGTGGTGGTTTTATCCCACATTGGGTTTCCACCTTAAATCCTGATGTTCATGTGTGTTTCTTATGTGTGATGGTTTATTCTATTATTAATGCACTGGTCTAAGTAAAGCTACTGAAGATTTATATGAATTATAAGTTCTCTGGGCATACACTAGTTTCCTGAATGAAAGTCGCATATATACGCTAGTTGGCTCAAGTACAGTCGCATATAGAATATAGTATAGAAAATTAAAAGTTAGTGTGATTTTTAAATACTGATTCACCCTTCCCCCTCCCCCCCCCCGCCCCCCTCTCAGTATTTTTCCCAACATGATTGTCGAAATTGAAAATTCATACAGAGGAATCTGACAAATAAAATCTTGTGAGACAAATCTCACTCTTCCATGGGAATCCGGCATTGACCTGAGCTCAAGACGAGTTGATCTGCACTGCCTCTATGGAGTGAATACATCACCCTATGCAGTCTCTGTGTCACAGTTGTAGCTGCTCTTTGTCTCTATTTTGGATCTCTCCGCTGGATGGAAACAAGACCCTTTTGGCCTCCAAAAACTATCTCCAAAAATTGGCACTGACCCTCGACAATATCCTTAAAAGAATATCAAACTCCCTCTGAAGCTCTACACAGTCCCAGTGTAGCCTCTGCGTGTCTGTCTCTATGCTTCTCCTTTGTGGACTTTACTGCCTCCTCTTTTATGCACTCTCTGAATCAGGATGCTCTTCCAACAGGAAATTATCCTTGCCCCTCTCTATAAAAAATATCTTGATCGATTTTCTCTTTGAGCACTACTCACTTCAGAAATTTGATCTCTTGATCCCCACAATGTGTTTTCCAAATGACCCATCAAGTCCTTATAATATTCTTATTGAGACTTCAACGACCAAGATTAAATCGTTAACCAATGAATAATATTATCTTGACTTGATCTCTACCTTTTCTAGAACATTCACACCCATATTTTATTAGTTCACTATAATTATTTTAATTTCCTAAGTTTATACTTAGGGTCCCATTAAAAAAAAAAAAATTATTTCAATAAAATACAATTTGGGTGGAATTTCCCAAAATGATTTTTCGGTTATTTGGAATACATGTGCCTAAGCCTCCCTCCAAATTTTGAGAGTTAGAACACATCCAATGCTACCCCAAATCAACACTCCCTCTTAGCAAGGAATGTGCTCTATCAATGCAACCCTCTGAAGTACTAATTTGATTTTGAAACATCTCCCTCCGCGCTGTTGATGTCTGACATTACTGCCCACCAACACTACGATGCTACATCCGTGATGCTGCTAACCCTGCATGTTGCTTCCAACTGCCACTGCACTACAACAAAAAAACATCCAAAACTGAACTAAGTGTTCAACATGATGCATCTCGGTATTGAAGATCTGACAACTGCTAGTCTCTCCATTGTTCCTTTGAAGCTTCTGCGTTGTAGCTGACTTCTACACTATTTCCAACTCTGCTCTGCACTGCTTAGAATCTAGCCCTCACTAACCATAGCTTTGTCACTTCTGCACTCCTCTTCACCAACTGTAACTCGTCCATTTTGCTACTTTTGATTTGGGATACTATAGCAAGGTGATGATACGAGAAGTGGGCACCTCAAGGATTTCGCCCAACCGCAACTCCACTGAGCTACAACTCTAGATCAACCCAACGCTACTCTAGTGATATATGGGAAATCATGGCAAACTCCTCCCCATCGATGCTTGTAGATGCAGCCCACAGATCATGCTTCTCGTCTTTTTCCTTCTTCTTGAGAGGACATTATGTAGCATAATGACCCATATCGCCACACCGGAAGCACTTGATCTTTAAAACATATTTTGTTTTCCCTTTGATGCAAGGGTTGCATTGCCCTCCTCCTCCTTCAACTTCTTCCCACTATTGTTGTTGCTCTCAAGTTTACACTTGAACATGTCTCGCCTCATCCCTTGCTCCTAAAGAGAAGTCCACACTGCCTCCTAGTCCGACAACTTCTCTCTACCCAGGATACTCTGGACAAAGAACTAATAGTCTTTTGACACTAAATTGAGGGCCAATCTGACCATATTTGTGGCCTAAGGCGCATGCCCCATAGTTGCTAGCTGATATCGATTCTACTGAAGTTTAAATAGGAATATATCCATGCGCTCACCCTTATCCATCCTTGTAGAAAAAAAATTCTCTTCCAAGAACATCTTCCACTGACCAGAAGATCCATGATATAGTGTCTCCAAGGCCTACCACATCTCTCTAGTGGTCGCTTTTCTTGTGATGTGACATACGACATGATCCTCACTCTGTCGAGGATCAAGTGATTTTCCTTTTCCATATATTTCTTGTATGCCTTCAGCGGATATGTGTCTATAGGTACAAATACCACATCATTAATGAAGGCTTTGAGATCAAGTTCATCTAATATGCATCTAATCCTTGTCGGCCAGATCACATAGTTGGAGGCTTCTTCCAACCGATCTTGATCTCTCAGCCTACTTGCTACCATCTCTTTCGTCTGAAAATTGTCAAACTAGCTCCCTCTCTCTCCTCTGCACATCCTAGCCTATTCCCTCCCTACTGGAGATAGTAGATCTGCTACTCAATACTGTTGCTTGGCTACCGAGAATTAGAATTCCCCGACTAGGAATTCTATGAGGAAGAAATTCCCTCAAAGTGTCTTCAGTGACTCTTCCAGACGCTTTTTGCACCAAAAATATGAACAAGAGTAAATCATAGACACATATGAAACTGTTTTTTTTGGACTAATGTCCCCAGAAAAACCCAATATAGGAAAACTGGTGCAACAACTGAGGGTTTGTATATTATGCAGTAATTTATGAGTACAAATGTATGATTGTCGAAACTGGAAAATCATACATAGGAATCTAACAAATAAAATTTCGTGAGACAAATCTCACTCTGCCATGGGAATCTGATGTTGACCTGAGCTCAAGACGAGCTACTCTGCACTGCCTCTACATAGTGACTACATCACAACTCTAGCTGCTCTATGTCTCTACACTGGATCTCTCTGTTGGTTGGAAATAAGGCCCCTTTGGCCTTTGGAAACTCTCTCCGGAAACTGGCACTGACCCTCAACAGTATCCTCAATAGAAAATTGAACTCCCTCTAAAGCTCTGCGCAGTCCCAGCGTAGCCTCTACGTGGTTGTATCTACATTGCTCCTCTATGGCCTTTACTACCTCCTCTGCTATGCACTCTATAGATCAGGATGCTCTTCCAATAGAAAATTATCCCTACCGCTCTCTGCAAATAATATCTTGATAATTTTTCTCTCTGAGCACTACTCACTTCAGCATTTCGATCTCTTGATCCCCACAATGTGTTTTCCAAATGACCCATCAATTCCTTCTTATAATCTTCTCGTTGAGACTTCAACGACCGATATTAAATCTTTAATCAACGACTAAGATTATCTTGACTTTATCTCTACCTTTTCTAGAACATTCACACCCATATTTTATTAAATCACTTTAATTATTTTAATTTCCTAAGTTTAGACTTAGGGTCCCATTAAAAATAATTAATTCTTTTAATAAAATACAATCCAGGTGGAATTTCCCAAAATGATTTTTGGGTTCTTTGGAATACATGTGCCTAAGCCTCCATGCAAATTTTGATACTTAGAGCACATTCGGTGCTACCCCAAATCAACACCTAAGTGGTGGAAATGGTCCTAGGGTAAATTATGCCCTCCTTCAATAATTTCTATTGTTTGCTATTGGATGGAACTAGGAATTTTTCCCTTAGAAGTGCTTAGAAAATTATGCAAAATTAATCATAGCCTCCTCTCACCAAACTCACAAAATCCCAAAAAGGGTTTGGGCTAAATCCACAAATCACCAGTGACCCCAAATTATCTGCGTGTTACTCCTACAAGTCCACCAGTGAAGTTACATAAATCAAACTGCTGCAAAATGGACCCAAACTCACTCAAGAAATCCTCCCTATCTCCTATGGAATTTCTCTCCTGATCTCGAAGTGATTTCTAGCTCCCCAAGCCTCCAAAACGCATGCTGTCAAGAATTATGTAGAAGCTTCCAATAAACCCCTACATAGGCCCTAGATAGAAAAATTCATCCCCCCCAATTGGCGACATTTTTTTCCCTACAAATCTCCAAGGAAAAAAATCATCCTTGTGGGAAATTCCCTGCAAAATATCCAACGCAAAATCCCTCACTTGTGGGCACTTCTCACCCACACGAATGTTATTTTGCACCGTAGGAGAAGCACACACCAGTTGAAGAATTACCTGCAACTTTGGCACCTCAATTGCAGAACAAACTCCCATTTACTCTCACAAGGTGACACTTGAAGTTCACCGAAGGTAGAGGTGGAATTCTTGCTTGGTAACTTCTTATGCTAAACAACACTGGTTTACTTGGATAAACAACTCAAGGAAACTTGTGTTCAGAAGTTATATTGTCAAAAGATGCAAATGAATGTCTCTTCTCATTATTTATAATTGTTGGTCTCCTTATCTCCTTTGGTGACCCCACACTTTCTCTCTCCTAATTCGCACCCCCTCTTCTTTTCTCTCTCCTCCAAGAGTGTGAGTTCCCTTCTTGGGCTAAATATATCTCTTGTGGGCCCTATGTTTCACTAAAGCTACAATTTTCCTTTTTCCTCCTAATTACGATCGCCAAAATTTCCTCCTCTTCCAAAAATAATCTCTAATGCAAAAAATAAAAATTGGGGATATTACAGTCCTCCCCACCAAAAATTGGTTATCCTCAACCAATGCTTGAATAAGATCCCCCTCTAAATGTTGATCACGACTATCACCACCAGTAATATGAGGGTCCCAAATGTGCCACTGATTCATCCCCGATCTCTGCATTGTTTGTTCATTAAGGAATCCCTAGATACCCAGATCCCAATCTATCCTGATCATCATGAAGCACCCCTTGCTCTGCTCTTTGTCTAGCTAGGTATAGGTACAAGAATCCCTCTACATAATATCAATAAGTAGAGCATCATGATAATGTAGGATTTTTTCCAACTCCCCATAAATCTGCCCTACGGAGTAGTCCACCTCCTGCACTCCAAGAGTGAAATCCTGAAGATGCAACCCAATCCCCGTGGGGATGAAGTTTCTCCCGCATAGGATTCCCTTGATATCCTCCCATTGACCAACCTACCATGTTGATGAAGTCCCCCAACCATTAACAAGTAAAAAATTCCCAATGGAAGATCTGGATGATCTCTCCTTGTGGTAGCTAACTCATCCCTAAAGGTTGTTGAGTTTTCCAATAATATGATGCACGGGTTCCATGCTAGTCTCATAAGAGTGCCACTGTGTTTTCATTGCACTACTCTAGCTCTGATAGGTTTCCCACCATGGGTACATTGTATCCTCCTCCTCTGAAATCGGTTGGTGAAATATCGACGAAGATCAAGAATATCCTGCCTAGGTATCTCTATGATGTCAATATCTACCCATCCATTGCAAATCCCTATCCTGCACTGCAACTGTAGACCCCTACCTTGACAAACAATGGAGGTTTCCGCAATTCCCCATGTGTCAACCCCAAAGTAAGCTAGATCACCCCTGGCTATGGTCCCGCACCTCACGAAATGGGGTGGTTTGTTGTCCAATTGAATCCCTAGATCCCATAGCTAGATCTGTTGCAAGGTAGTCCTGACAACCACTGAAATCCACATGCACTACCTATATGCTCCCTGCATGTAAGCGATATATAAAATCCACACAATAGGAATCAATCTAGTGCACGAAAAACTACCTTGTGCATGTTGTTGTATCTTAAGAGACAATTCCTTGGCTGTGAAAAGGATTCAGTGCTTAAGACATTTTTTAATAATGTGTCACAGAAGTAATTATATCAGGTGGTCTTCGCTCAATCCCTTTGGAAAATAATTATTTAAAACTCTTAATAATCTGGTATAATAAAAGACTCTACAATGTCATTAACTGCTGATATCTGAACAGAAAAGAAGAACTGTGGAAGAAACTCAAAATGATATGTTATAATACATAATCTACCACTTTAAATTTCAGAACGAATTTATGGAGAGAGATGAAACTCAAAATAATATGTTGTAAACACAAAATCTATTACTTTTAAGTTCCAGAGAGAATTTGTGAAGGGAGAGGAGTTGGAGTGAAGGAGCGCAAATTAAGGTTATTTAACTCTTACTCACAGATGTAATTAAGATATCGGAAACTACTTTACTTCACTTCATTCCAGGAAGAAGGCACACAAAATGGCACAGAAAAACCGAATCGCCATCAATGGTTGCAGGAAAATTGATGCTTCTTTCATTGATTCCTCAAAAAAGTAAGTACCAAAGTTTTAGTCTTCCAGAGGTCCAAAACTCGGAACCTCTCTTCTTTCTTTTTGTCTTGCTTAAATACATCAAAAACAATTTGTAACTGCTAGAACTTATTGAAACTACTTTCACTACCTAAACTGTTAAAAATACTTATTACATGTCAATTGAGGACATCACTATAGCTTCGATATTAACAAACAAAGAAAACAAATTAAAACTGGAAATATTATTCTTTCTGCTGAATTTGATTTGTTGCTGATGCGTCTTCCTGAACTGCTAATGTGTCTCCCTGACAGATCTGACATTCTTTCCCTGCGTTTCTTCTAGAGTTCAATATTTTGTCTTTTCTACTTGCTGTCATGTCTTTTCTATTTTTGATGTGGTATTCGAATAGCTCTGCAATAACGCCTCTTTGCCTGACTTGACCCAGTTGTTGTGTTTTCAACAATGCCACCATATGCTCCCTTTGCCTGACTCTACCTATGTTTCTATGTTTCAAACAATGTTATCATGTCCCCTTCTGCCCAACTCTACCTCTTCTGCTCATGCCTGTAAAGACAAACCCTATAATTTACTAGATGAGCGCTAGGCTTTAAATATTTTTTTTTACACAGTAACTAGGAAATGAAACCATAATCATACAAGTTGAAACTCAGTAAAATTAAATCACGTATATCAAGTCCATCAATTTAACTTCATAACACATACATATTTTTAACTTGATTATAGGCACAATGAAATCATCATAATTAAAAACAATATAACTAACACATGTACCGTTCACCCTTGGACGAAAACAAAACTTGACTTGCCACTACTTGAGCTCCCTTGTGGTTGTCTACCTCCAAGCCTGAAGGTTTTCGTGCTTAATTCGAATGTAATGACCCACCGGTTGACCTCCCAGCCTATTCCTTGGGCACTTTCCTTCCCTGCGGACCCCCGAGCTGCAATGGGGTTGTACAACAAAGGAATGTGCTAGCTGATAGAGGTGAGCCCCTCTTGGCTCAAGAGTCCCCTCTCTATGATCCTCTACCTCACCAAACTCAACTATAGCTCGTAACCACTCAAAATGACATAATCTCCTCCATCCAACAACAGGGTAAAACAAAAAGGTCCTTTTCCCTTCCATTTCCCTTTCTTTTATGGAAGGCTTCATAGGTGACACTTGGAATTTCATGCATAAACAATTATTTTTTAACTACCCAAAATTTGATTATTCACCCACCCATGTGTCACCCTCTCATCAAGACTCTCCAAAATAATTTTACTTAATTATTCATTTAAAAATAGTGTTTCCCTCAACCCAACAAGGCTTCCTATTTCTTCTCCTAGTTGTCTCTTAATTCCCCCTTTTTACTCCTTACTTTGTGTTTATTACTGAAGTTAATTGATAAGTCTCAAATTTGGTCCCCTAACTACCTCAATTTTCCCTTTAAGATGAATATTATTATGTTGGCTCTTGCCACATGGAAGTTCTCTAAATTTCTCTTATTTATTAAGTTTTTAATAAATCTTTATACTTAACTCTATGTCCCTCTTTCCCCCTTTTTCCTAATTAAGTTACTTATGTACATTATCCACTCAATATTTTGGTTTAATCATGGAAAAGGTAGAGTTATCATGGTAAAATATTTTATCTCTTCCTATTCCTCCCTTACCCTAAGTTTTATTCTTGATTTAATTCCTTTGGTTCTAACATCGTATGTCACTTGATATGAATTAGTTGGATTTTCATATATTGATTATATTTATTAGTTTCTTTAATGATATCGAGGGTGTCAAGTTGGTCATGCCCTTCAAGAACTTCCATTCAAAGTTCCAAGGGTGCCATGCCTAAGAGTTTATTTTTTATGCCAAGGGTGCCAAGTCGGTTGTGCCCTTCAAGAATTTCTCTTGAAATTCCAAGGGTGCCACGCCACTTGCCCTTCAAGTATCCAGTGGTTATGAGGGGAAATTATATGTGCAATGCCAAAGACCCCTATCATCTCATATGTTGCGGCCCGCTATAGTGAGACTAATGGTGCTGGGGATCAAGTAATCCACCTTGATACGTGCCCCCAGAAAATCCTCGTGAGCGAACCAAATTTGGGACCTGCCCTCACGACATTGTGATCTTCAAGGCAAAGGTATTTGGACCTTTCCATCCTAATTCATGGCGGGAGTTCTAGCGGGTGAGATCAGGAACACTGTTCCGCCCCTCCCATGTTGTTCCATCCAATTATACAACCCCATCACCCATATGTGAGTTATTCGGCCAAGCAACTAACATGTTTCTGAAACCACTGGCATATCATCAAAGTGTATATATATATCAAGTTTCAAACTGAACTTAGAATTTCAAAGACAAAATATTAATTTCTATCAAACCAGATGTTGTCAGCTCATCATATGCGAGTGCCTCTGGTGGTTTCCTATCATATTCAATAATCATCAGTAACAAAGTTTCTCATTGTTCGTCATTATCATAATAGAAACTCAACATGACCGTCATTCACATCGTTTTTTATTTTGAATCAGAACTAATGTAAGTAACTACCATAGGGGACATATCCGTCATGGTTATCATAATCATAATATCAATGAGAAATTAACATATCCATCGAAGCCATCATCATTGTAACATCAATAGAAAACATACCTATCCATCAAGTCTATCATCATCATGATATCAATAGAGAACATACATATCCATCAATGATGTCATCATCACAATATCAATAAAGAACATACATAACCATCAAATCCACTAATAATAGAGTCATGTGTCTGGATCCTCGACCTGACGTCCTCAAAGAATAAAGCATGAAGGATCAGTGTCCATCAACCAAAGTGGGGCACTACATTCACCCCCTCTTAATAATGGACTTCACCCCGAATTCCTTAGGTTAGGAAAGGAAATTAATACAGGGGATGCATATCCTTAATATCCTCTATTAAAATCTTGCTATCCTCATTGTGATAAGTATCCTCAATTTTAAAATCAAGCAATTTCTCCCTGATTTTTGTCCATTAAGGAATACCAAAATATTTGAGGGTCATACTTAAAACATCTTCCATCTTCTTTATGGTTCCCTTTACGCAAGTAATATAAACATCATATTTACTTGTTAAATTTGATTTCCTCCCTTATATAATGTTTAAATGGTCTTGGGTGATTATGTGTCGCATGCTTTGACGATCAATCCCCACAATTATATTTTATCATTCTTGATGCCAATGCTTTTAGGGCACACAACGTCATTCAACAATGTATAATATGTGTGTGGATATGCCTAATACATTATATCAATATTCATTTTGTAACAAATGTGGACTACTTGGGAACCATTAGTTCGTATAAACACCATCCCAAAATAAGTTAACAAAATATCTACAACTTATATATGTTTATTTCTCAAATATTAACACAATTGATTTCTTATGAAATTAAAATGATCATAGTTATATATGTTTAACATCTATCACCATGAAATATCTCACAAGAGAGTGTACAATTAGTGAGTGACCATTAACTCAAACCACATGTGTAATGAACCTACGTCAAGGTGTGTCAATTATTCTTGTGAATTAATCTCAACTACATCACTTACACCACTTAGGTTTAATTAAATAAATGGATTTTAGGCTAGGAATCGTCACATAGTAGATATCCTTTAACATGATATCCTTAATATCATTATATGATAAAGCTCCAACAAAAATAAATAAAACCATACAAGTATATGATAGGCTCCAAAAACTAGTACTCAATATCAACCTACATCAAATTAGTAATAATCCTTTTGAATTTCTTAGCTGTCACATATATGAAGCTAAGAGTATGGTAATTATCAATTTCAATGTGTCTAATCATCATTGTCTCAACAATTACCTAAGCTAAACTCCTTCATAAAGGAATCGACATGAAAATTTAATTCAATACATTTATTCCCTGACGTGTGCATATATATATATATGTATGTATGTATAATGTAAGTAATCTCTAAGTCATTATTGGGTCCATCAACATGTTCCTAGGTGTTCCAAATCACTTGTAATGGCTAAGCATTCCAAAAACCACTATGTCATGAACCATATTGTTTTATAGTAAAGGGGTATGATCATATGAGATTGACTAACTAGGTGAAGAACCACGCACATGAACACATACTTATGGCCTTCCTTTGGCAAAGTATTTGGTAAAACTATATAAATACTAAAAACCTAATATAAGAAAAGTGATAGACTGTCATTCAGGATTTCTCAAGATGAAAGGATGAAACACGCTTGTTACTATTCTCGTCATTATTTTGTCCCAAGTATGAAATGAAACTCTAACCCTCAAGAGTTCTTGTTTAATTTCAGGTGGATGATTCCCTAGAAGGAGTCACCTCCAAATAATCTTTAGGTTGACATGTTTTCTATCCATATTCTAAGGTCATCATACTCTATTTCCATGGGCTCTAGACTCAATAATTGTTTCAATATTATCTATTGCTATCAATCTATTGGTATTGGATTCCTACGTGAATGACTATCTTGTTTCATTGACTCTTATCAATTATATAAAGGATCTTGATTCGCTTTCAAAGAGTGAAAAGTTTTCTTGCCATAATTTAGGAAACCAACATCCTTACCAACGTAAACATCAATTTACACTCTAGTACTCATATCTCATAAGGAATTTACTACTTTAGTATTATTATTAAATAACATAACTTATTTATTAAGTATCACAACATGTATGATTTACTAACTTTCAAGGATACATCTAATATGCATGTACACTCCATTCTAACTTTCAGATATGCATTAGCCATGATGCAAATATATTAAATTGATGTATGTGTTTCAATATATCACTTTGTCTAACCCAAGATTTAAGGATAGAGTATTATAAGACTATCCACTTTAATTTAAGTGAACCTATAATTACCTTGAAATCCATTTTTATGTTTCAGTTTCTTTAAAATTTTACAATATTTATTCTATAACAAGTGTTGCTCCTTGTCATTTAATTTACAAATTAAGATATGTAAAAATTTTGCATAAAAATTATAACCTATTTTTACCAATGTCAAATTAATAATGGTGAATAGGAAAATCCAATCTTATAGTTTTGCTTTCACATAAACTAATAATTTGAGATGCGAAGTGGATAGATTTGCATAAATTTTTGTGAGTTATAAACATTAATAAGTCTACATAAATTTTGGTTACTCTACACCATTTCAGTCTTACTCCTATCTAAGTATTGGGGAAAACATAAATAAAGGAGGGAAGTAACTCCTTTTTTTTCTTTTTTTTTCTTAATTCTATAAAATTTCCTTTTTGAGCACAGAGGTGCTTAAATTATGGTGAGAAGTAAACGATAGTGAATATGTTATTTACTAGAGTATGGACTATTTTCAAGGATTTTTTTTTTTTTTTTAAGAAATGCTTACTCTTATCATTCAATTTTATTTATATATAAAATAAAATTGTATTATAATTAAATATTTCGTTATCAATTTCAATACACTTAATATGTAGAAATTCAATCTCTAATTTATTTCATATAACTGATATCTAATAATATGTAATTATGCATTTGGAATTGCTTTCTCAATTTTAGTCATATGTGAAATTGCTTCCTCAATTTTAGTCATATGCTTTAACTCCATGAAATTTCAACCTCATTCTATATATGATAAAAGATAGGGATTAACATATGTAATGGATTAATTGTTTCTTGATAGTATGTGCTCTCTGGCATATCAACACTTCCTTAAAGTTAAAGTAGTATGTGCTCTTGGCATATCAGCACCGGTTCTTTTTAATTTTCAAATGCATCACCAAGTTAAAGCAAAATGAGGTAATTTGGGTTCGAAGACTTTGTAGATCTTGTTATCCAATATCCCACATAATCCCTCCCACATATATAAGTGTATATATAGTATTTCAAAACTATTTATATATATACATTATTACAAAAGAAACTTTCTTCAAATTGGTATCTCTCATTGTCTAAATATTATAAAGGAAATTCCAATAAGTAATCATAAATTTAAATATTGACAATCAACCCCAATCCTTTTAAACAAGCCAAACCAAAAATATCAATACTATACCCTATGCTACTAGCAAAAATTACAATAAATTATGACATTAAACTATAATAGATTATACATTTAATACGATAATCCCCACTCAAATACTTTCCTTCTCCTTATATTGGTAAAATATAAATTTACATGTCATACAAAAGGTTATCTTGATAACCATTGTATTGGAAAAAATGAAAAAACTCAACTCGCTAAAGTACGATGGTAAAATAAATAAAAAAACTCAACGTGTTAAAGTATCCAATCCTAATGTACTCGTCCAACACACTCCGCGTAGTCAAAGATGGGTTGTCTCCTTTTGATAAAGTTTGGAGCAATAACTGTAGTGGATGGTTGGTTGTTGGCTCTTATGTTGCTGGAATTGTTAGTATTTTTTATTAACCACAAATTAAAATTCATTTTTGCTTGGCATAAAACTTAATTTCATAAGCATGTTTAATATTTATTGAGCTAAACCTGACTTCGATGTGTGCTTTTGATCCTTTGCAGGAATAAATGATTGTTTATTTAAAAAAAACTTCCCTGCAGCTCTTTGATCTAATCTACTTAAAACAACGCAAAGCATGTTGTTGGTTAGGACTTGTCCTTGATTTGTTTAGTGTGTTAGGGACAATGATTGCGAAGGTAGAGCTTACCCTCTCCTCAAGGCAGACAAAGGTAGAGTACTAGAGTTCTATTTTTGAACCCCAACCCCTTTTCAGTAATCTTATCGGATCTTTTACTTGGGATGACTAAGAGACTTTACAGGGACACAACAAAACTAGTTCGAGAAAAATAATAAGCATATAGACTATGATCATAGAGGGCTGCCCAAGTTGGAGAGAAAATACGAGTGCCTATTAAACATGGAATTGTATTTAAGCCCTGGGAAAAATAAAATAATATATTGTATTTTAAAGAAAATGTGAGTAGTTTACCTAGTTCATTCAGTTCTTTAGCAGATGCGAGTAGTTGGAAAGTATTTCATTTCTTACATTTGGGGCTCACATGAATTAACAGACTAACATAGAATTGAGAATTGCCTAGCCCCTTTCCTTAGAAAATTTCCTTGTTCCTAAACTAAATTCTTGATACAGATATAACTTACAGGACACACCAAAGTCAATCGAGTTATGAATCACTATCTGAACTTACAAGAAACGTTTGATCTCTGGTGGCATATTTTGAAAAGGGTCTACATTGTCTGCATTTTCACCCACTTCTTCCAATCTCTGTCTCATTAGGATATCATAATCATCATCCCTTGCAATAACTTCAGTGGGTTCGGGCAACAACTCATCTATTGCTTCCGCAAAAATGCCAATGTACCGACGAGTATTTGTTCTTACTCTATCCAAGAATTCCTCATCCAACCCTTTGTAGCTATTGATGTCGTCGAGCTCAACGTCAACAGAATGGATCTTTCTATTTGCAACATCTTGTAGCAGATCCATGTACTTCGTTACTCCATTCTCTGCTACAAAATTCTTCAAGAAGTTCTTGCAGAACTCTTTGTCGGCTTTGAAGTCTAGATCAGGCATTTTCAGACCAACTTCAACAATGCAAAAAAAAAACCTAAATCGATTAAAGATCTCTTGGAGTGAACTGTTTTCTACATAGAGAAGCGTATTGTGGCTACAAGAGACATGGAGTCCATGATTGGAATTATGAGTTAGATAAGGCGGGAGATCTGGAGTCCAAGATTGAAATCAGGAATGGAATCTGATGAATTGGAGGATTTAGTTGTTGTCATTAAGAAGACAATGCAGCATCCCGCATATCTCGCGGAAGCCTCTGTCAAAAAAAATCCAGAAATAGAGAAACTCTGAGTGGATGAGAAGATTGCGGAGGGTTTCATAAGTCTGGAGATCAGTGCCCAAATGAACCGCCGAGAGATGTTGATGAGAAGCGGAGAATATGCGGTTTTAGTGGTTCAGAAATATGTATTGATACTAAGGATGATCTGTTGTGCCACAAATGTTTCCTTTTCGTCCTCGATTCTGCCTCTGACGTATTTGACCTCAGACGCTCCATAGACACCACTGAAATTTTTGCCAACTACCATGTGACTACCTCAGAATGGGATTCGCGTGGATACCAATTACATAAAAAAAAAAAAATCAGATTTGGTTCAAGGTCATTTCTTTGCCTTGTTTTCTCCTAGAGACGTAGAGGCTGCTAAATGAACAGGAAAAAATGCAATGAGACGCAGAGGCAAAGGCACAGGACCATTCACAGAATGCTGAAGTATATTAACTATGTGGCAGAGGACGATGCATATTAGAACAATAAAGTATATTCATGTTGGGGGCAGAGGATTACCGTCACAGAACGCAGAAGCGCCCTGACTGGAAAAAGATAGGTTAAGACATCTGAATGACATGATTAACTAGAGACGAAGGCAAAGGCGATGCCTAGGCACAATCTTAGGCAGAGGAGGCAGACAAACATCCAGTCAGCAACGTGTGAGGATGTCCATTTCAAAACAGATGGGCCTCAGGTCATATCTGAAAACACTAGAGGCAAAGCTACAGAAAAATAACATCCAGCTCTTGGATGAATGATACACCTTGCCACAGAGTTATTCGCTCCTTTGAAACACAGATATTTATACAAATTTCCATAGGGCTTGACTACCAACGATCTATCCAGAAATTATATTCAAGTATTTTATAACACAGATTGAAAACATGATGACTAAAATCTCCCAAACAAGGATATTACTCATAAAGCAATGCGAGGTGTTCAATATTTTTGTGGAATGTCATGGTGTTTTCCTCCAATAAATGTTACTTTGTTGAAATCTTAAAGATATCTTGCAGGTTCACAAGATTTTAATCTCATTACACAGCAGACTCTTGTGACAGCGCATCTCGTGGTAAGAGTAACTATGGTTTATGAACAAGTTTTGTTATAGTTTTAGATCTAATCCATAGTTTTGGAAATATTTATTCACAATAGTGGCGTCGTTTTCATGATTTCTTATTGCATAACTAGAACAACACTCAATGAAGTGGATAAATTTTAGATATCA
This sequence comes from Pinus albicaulis, assembly GCA_034641835.2. Classification (NCBI taxonomy): domain Eukaryota; kingdom Viridiplantae; phylum Streptophyta; class Pinopsida; order Pinales; family Pinaceae; genus Pinus; species Pinus albicaulis. Next base: position 831,679,542 of record CM076581.1, on the reverse strand, counting down.
TGGTGCAATTAAGCACTTGCAATGGATGGTCTGTAAAAGTTTACACGTATGTATGCATTCAAAATAGAGGCTAATACAGATGAAGCATCTGCCAAATGTGCTTTCTTGAATGCATGATTCTTTTCCATGAATTTTGCTACCAAGTTCGCTTCGATTAGTATGACATGAGAGGAAGATAAAATAGCTCCGAAAATCTAGGTCATGGCTATGATACAAAAATGTCTAAGGAGAAATCTCTACAAGAAGAAGATTTGTACAACAAACCAGAAGAAGGTTCCCGAGACCCACGTAGTAAATTTTTTTTTTTTTTTAGAGTTAATTTATAAAATTACTTTAGAAATTTTATGATCGAATGGTTAGTTATAATCTTATAGAACCAAAACATAATCAAGAAGGTTTCTAAGTCCACAAAGACTACAAAACTCATGGCTCACAAAAAAATAATACAAGGAAAGCCTTAATACTTTATGGGCCTATACGTCCTAGAGGTTGAACCTGGCTTTGATACCAAGTGTAAATACCAACCCTATAATTTACTAGATGAGCACTAGGCTTTAAATACTTTTTTTTTACACAGTAACTAGGAAATGAAACCATAATCATACAAGTTGAAACTCAGTAAAATTAAATCACGTATATCAAGTCCATCAATTTAACTTCATAACACATACATATTTCCAACTTGACTATAGGCACAATGAAATCATCATAATTAAAAGCAATATAACTAACACATGTACCGTTCACCCTTGGACGAGAACCAAACTTGACTTGCCGCTACTTGAGCTCCCTTGTGGTCGTCTACCTCCAATCCTGAAGGTTTTCATGCTTAATCCGAATGTAATGACCCACCAGTTGACCTCCCAGCCTATTCCTTGGGTACTCTCTTCTCCGCGGACCCCCGAGCTACAATGGGGTTGTACAATGAAGGAATGTGCTAGCTGATAGAGGTGAGCCCCTCTTGGCTCAAGAATCCCCTCTTTATGATCCTCTACCTCACCAAACTCAACTATAGCTCGTAACCACTCAAAATTACATAATCTCCTCCATCCAACAATAGGGTAAAACAAAAAGGTCCTTTTCCCTTCCATTTCCCTTTATTTTATAGAAAGCTTCATAGGTGACACATGGAATTTCATGCATAAATAATTATTTTTTTATTACCCAAAATTTGATTATTCACCCACCCATGTGTCACCCTCTCATCAAGACTCTCCAAAATAATTTTACTTAATTATTTATTTAAAAATAGTATTTCCTTCAACCCAACAAGGCTTCTTATTTCTTCTCCTAGTTGTCTCTTAATTCCCCCTTTTTACTCCTTACTTTGTGTTTATTACTGAAGCTAATTGATAAGTCTCATATTTGGTCCCCTAACTACCTCAATTTTCCCTTTTAGATGAATATTCTTATGTTGGCTCTTGCCACATGGAAGTTCTCTAAATTTCTCACATTTTAATTTATTAATCTTATTTTAATTCACCACCCTCTTCTCTTAATGAAGTTTTTAATAAATCTTTATACTTAACTCTATGTCCCTCTTTCCCCCCTTTTCCTAATTAAGTTACTCATGTACATTATCCACTTAATATTTTGGTTTAATCATGGAAAAGGTAGAGTTATCATGGTAAAATATTTTATCTCTTCCTATTCCTCTCTTACCCTAAGTTTTATTCTTGATTTAATTCCTTTGGTTCTAACATCATATGTCACTTGATATGAATTAGTTGGATTTTCATATATTGATTATATTTATTAGTTTCTTTAATGATGTCAAGGGTGTCAAGTTGATCATGCCCTTTAAGAACTTCCATTTGAAGTTCCAAGGGTGCCATGCCTAAGAGTTTATTTTTGATGCCAAGGGTGCCAAGTCGGTCGTGCCCTTCAAGAATTTCTCTTGAAATTCCAAGGGTGCCACACCACTTGCCCTTCAAGTATCCAATGGTTACGAGGGGAAATTATATGTGCAACACCAGAGACCCCTATCATCTTGTATGTTTCCCGCTATAGTGAGACTAATGGTGATGGGGATCAAGGAATCCTCCTTGATACGCGCCCCCCAGAAAATCCTCATGAGCGAACCAAATTTGGGACCTGCCCTCATGACATCGTGATCTTCAAGGCAAAGGTATTTCGACCTTTCCAGCCTAAGTCACGACGGAAGTGCTAGCGGGTGAGATGAGGAGCACTGTTCCACCCCTCCCATGTTGTTCCATCAAATTGTACAACCCCATCACCCATATGTGAGTCATTCGGCCAAGCAACTGACATGTTTCTGCAACCACTGACATATCATCAGAGTGTGTATATATATATATATGAAGTTTCAAACTGAACTTAGAATTTCAAAGAAAAAATATTAATTTCTATCAAACCAGATGTTGTCAGCTCATCATATGCGAGTGCCTCTAGTGGTTTCCTGTCATACTCAATAATCATCAGTAACAAAGTTTCTCATTGTTAGTCATTATCATAATAGCAACATCAACATGACCGTCATTTGCATCGTTGTTTATTTTGAAACATAACTAATGTAAGTAGCTACCATATGGGACACATCCATCATGGTTATCATAATCATAACATTAATGGGAAATTAACATATCCATGAAAGCCATCATCATTGTAACATCAATAGAAAACATACCTATCCACCAATTCTATCATCATCATGATATCAATAGAGAACATACATATCTATCAATGATGTCATCATCATAGTATCAATAAGAACATACATAACCATCAAATCCACTAATAATAGAGTCATGTGTCTGGATCCTCAACCTGAGGTCCTCAAAAAATAAAGTATGAAGAATCAGTGTCCATCAACCAAAGTGGGGCACTACAATGCCCAAAACGTTTAGTCTTCCATTTATTTACAAGGTGCCACCACATACAACACTGTTCTTCACAGGGTTGAGTGTTACCCGAGCCTACTGCCCGCGTTCACATTTCTTCATAAAACAAAGCAACTACAAAAAATCTTGGACTTTAAATAAAGTTAAATTAACCTTTGAATGGTATCGCATCCACCTTTCCTTCGCATTTCAGCTTTCCATGGTGCTCCGTTATAACTCCTCTTACCTCTGATGTGATTTCTCAAAAGAAAGGCCCTTAATTTCGGATTTGAAATCCTTTGCAATTTAAATATGAAACTACATCGCATCCAACCCTTATCGCATTTCAAATTTCGGCATTCATAACATATTACTTAGTGCCATTCCTCCTGAGCTTGCTATGTGCGATAAATTCAAGGATGACATGGCAACTGGAGGTGGGGCTGATCGGAAATCGTAATTGGCGATATGAAACCTTGTTGCAGTTCGCATTTTAACCTTTATAACCTATTCGTTAGTGTCGTTCCTCTTGAGCTTGCGATGTGTGATGTGCAATAAAGGAAGGGATGATGTGGCAAGTGGAGATGGGGCCAATCGTAAATCACAATCGGCGATATGAAACCTTGTCGCACTTCGCATTTCCGCCTTTATAACATATTCCTTAGCATCGTTACTCCTGATCTTGCAATTTCGATTTGTGATATGTGGGAAGGCCTTCCACATGCAATTGTGATTGAGCCTCCAAACATTGTTCTACACGTATATTTGCACAACTTGGCCTTCACCTGTGTGCAATGTTCTAAACGCGTCAATCGGCCCGAGTCTTGAATTTCTCTGCATGCGAATAAGCCTGACTCAACCCACCTTCACATCTCTGCACATAATGTTAATACATCAACATATAAATCAAAAATTCTTTTTTGGTATACAAATTTTTTACATTTTCTAACATATATGCTTTTTTTTGGTGTTTTGAGAAATATTTCAAAATTAAATGCAAATGAGCCACAACATCTGGCTCCACCTAGGGATACTGATTTTTTACATGAAAGCGCTAAGAACTGCAGATTAGTGTCTTATCCATTGGGCATGGAGTCAAATATTTCTTGGTGACATGTGAACTATGAGCAATCTAGTATTTACAATGGTGGAATGTTGTCTTTTAACGCTCAAAATAATGCTTCAAATATTGTCCATTCACAGGCAGCTGTAGAGATTCTCCATCTAAATCTTCTAGGATGAAAGTATTGTTTGATATGGCTTCAGAAATTCTGTACGGACCATACCAGAGAGGGTCAAACTTACCATGCTTTCCTTTATCCTCCCTTCTGGTGTCCCATCTTAATACTAAATCTCCCACCTAGAAAAGGATTTCTTTTGCTTTTCTGTCAAATATGGACTTCATCTTTTCCTGATAAGAAATCAAGTTATCTCTAACTTTTCTTCTATTTTCACTTGACTCAATCACTTTTTTCAATGTTCTCACTAGAGAATTAGGTTCTTCCTGAGCTTCTTGAAGGAAAGCAATCACTAGTTTGGCCAACTGGGAAGGAAATAGTGTCTGAGTTCCATAAACCAACTCAAAAGATGATTTTCCAGTGGACCTTCTAGTAGTTACTCGAACTGCCCAAAGAGAAAATTTTAAATTTGAGACCTAGTCTTTTTTATTTTCAGTGATTGTTTTCTTCAGAATCCTAACCAATGTCTTGTTTGAATACTTTGCCAATCCATTTCCTTGTGGATGGTAGGATGTGGAATGTGACAAAATTACATTATATGTTTGGCAGAAATTAATGAATCGAGCAAGATTAAATACCTGAGCATTATCAGTTACAATCTTGATTGGACAATCAAAATCTACTGAAGGTGTTCTCCTCTAGAAACTTCATCACTACTTGGTAACTTTCTTTCTTGGTGGGGATTACTTGAACCCACTTTGTGAAGTAATCAGTAGTAGTCAGAATCCATTTGAACTGCCCACTTGATGGTGGATTGATCTTTCTAATAAAATCCAGTACCCACTTCCTGAAGGGCTCTTCTATGAATACACAGATAAGAGGTAATGGAGCAAGTCTTTTCTTCTCAGCAAACAACTGACATTTCTGACAACTTTTGATCAATCTATATACGTTTGTAAATAGGGTGGGCCAATATAAATTTGACTTGAGGATTTTATGGGTTGTTACCTTCCAACTATAATGTCCTCCACATAGACTTTCATGATAGTCCTTGATAACCTCAATGGATTCACCTTCTGTTAAACACAATAGAAAAATACCAACAGGATCTTTCCAGTACAAATTTGCTTCTACTATGACATATGGCTGATATTTAAGCTTGAGAGCTCTGTATTTGGTTCTATTCATTGAAAATGGGTAAGAAAAGAAACATAGGTAATGAAAAACATCCTTATACCAATCTGAACACAAAAATTTGTATTGAATACCTATTTTGGGCTTATCCTGACCTTCTTCATTGTCAGCTCCATCCACAGGTGCCAAGAGGTTAATTCCTAATGCTTGAAAAAAAAAAATTGTTAGAAAATTTTCTAAACTCCATCCTTTGATTAACTTGGTGGGTTTAATGTCCAAATCATACTCCTCGATTTTAGCTATCCATTTTCCTCTTTTTCCTTCCTTTGATTAGGTACATAAGTAGTTATGTAGGATTGTAGCACATAAGTCCTGAAGGCTTTGAGTGCTTTGACCAATGCATACACTTGTTTCTCCAAAAAATTATATTTGAGCTCCACATCTATGAGAACTTTGCTGAAGAATGCCACTGGTTGTTCCTTACTATCCTCATTTTTCTGCAATAACACAGCAGCAATAGTAGTGGGGGAAGCAAATGAAAATATTTGAAATACCTTTTGATAATCAAGACTTATTAAACCAAGAGCTTCCTGGAGTGCTTCTTTTATTTTGGCAAATGCTTCTCTTGCTTCTTTATCCCACCTCACTTCCACATTTTTCTTCAACATGTCAGTTATATTTCTCACAAACTCAACATAATTTGGTACACATATTCTCATAAAGTTTATTTTTCCCAAAAATCTTTGAATGTCTTTCTTGCTTATGGGTAAAGGAATGGTCTGAATTTCCTGTTGGCCCTTGTTTTTTATCTCTTTTTGTTTAGGAAATACACTTTATTTTTCCACATTATCCATCTATTTACCATCATATTCACCTTACATTGACCCAAAGATGCATATACAGGTATTTAATTTATTTTTTTCAATTATTAGATGTTTTTGTAAAAATTGGAATTTAAGTGCATTTTTGGACAGCAACAGAAATTCCCGTAATAGAATTATGGTTTGCATATGTGCAGGACACTTGGGCTCGCACTGGTATGTTTCTAAAAATCTCGGGAACTAAAAGTAAGAGTACACTTTTTGGCACAGTCAAATTGAGCTTTAATAGACCCAGTCAAAGGCGGTCAAACAGGACCAGTCTTTATGGAAGATCCCTAGAAACTAGGTCAAAACTCTTATTTTATGGGATTTTCCAAATTATGATGGATATGATAGATGAATTCGACCTGATATGATAGGATAATGATATTTATTATTACTTGAGTTATTTTAGATGAGTTTTTTATATATTTTATCTATTTAAGCCTCACACTTTGAAGGCTTTGACAATTGGGAACTTGTATGACTTACTATTATTATTTCTGAGACTTGAAGACATAATTTAAGATCTTTTCTATCATATTTTGATATTGTTACATGCTAGTTGATTGCTTGAAGTCTTAAGTAGCTGAGTTTACCTTTAGTGTGCAAAGAAAGGGTGGAGGGCCCCCACACCGAGCTAATTGCACTTCTTAGTTTATTTCGTAGCTGTACTTTCTGAATTAGTTTTCTTATGTTTGATTTATTTATTGATGAATCTAATGATCAATCTTAAACTGCATATGAAAGGAAAAACAAGTGTTTAAGTTAAGCACTCTTTCTATCGACTCAAGATTTTCAGTTAGAATTCATCATAGTTGTAATTTCTGAATTATTTTGATTATGTTTTATTTTTAAGTATTGGTGAATCTAATGATCATTCTTAAACTGCATATGAAAGGACAAGCAAGTGTTTAATTTAAGCACTCTTTCTATCGACTCGAGATTTTCCATTAGAATTCATCTTTACATGCCTTTACATGATTTGATTGTTGATGGATCTTAATCTTGTTTCTTTCTGCATACGAAGAGACAAACCGGTATTTAAGTTAAATACTTATTCTATCTGATTAAGAGCTCAAAACTAAGATTCATCTTTTCCTGCTTTTTTGAATTCCTGTTTTCACAATAGCATTAATGATAAAATGAAATCAATGATGAAGGACAACCAGGACCTCTTTTAGTGAAGAGCCTCTTCAATTATTATTTCATATATCTTGATATATTGTTTATAATTTAATTAAGTTAGATTTATATTTGTAATATGCATTTTCCGAATCATCAATAAACCATCTTCTGAATTGATCATAACTGAAACCCATATACTTTGGGGATGCTTCTAAGTTCCACTAACCCGTATTGATAATAAATAATTGCATTAGTTTACAACATTAAATTGACCAAACATTGCCTCCACCCTTGCTGGATCAATCTTTACCCCTTGTTTTGAAACTATGTGACCCAATAATTTACCTTCCTCCAAGGCAAAAAAATATTTTTTGGGATTTAGTGACAGACCATACTTCTTGCACTTTTTGAAAGTTCTTTGCAAATGTTCTAGGTTTTCATCATCTGATCCTGAAAAAACAGTTACATCATCCAAATATATAACCACATACTTGCCTCCAACAAACGCTATGTCCATGGCCCTCTGAAAAGTTGCAACTGCATTCATAAGACCAAATGGTATCCTTGCATACATGAAGGTGCCCCAGGGGGTTGTGAAAGCTATATTTTTTTGATGTTCTCGATCCACTGCCACTTGGTTATATCCAGAGAATCCATCAACCATAGATATCTTGTAAGCTCCTGTCACCTTCTGTAATACATAATCCATTTTAGGTAAAGGATAATTATCCCTTAGAGATGCTCTGTTCAAATTCCTGAAGTCCACACAATCTTATCTCTCCATTTTTCTTCCTCACAAGAACTAGATTAGAAACCCAATCTAAATATTTGAGAGGGAATATGATTTTTGCTTGCAGCAATTTATTTACTTCCTTTTCAATTGGAGCTAACAATAATGGCTTAATCTGTCCAAGCTTTTTTCTGTGTTGTTTGATTCCTTCTTTCAATGGGATCTTATGTTGTATTATGCTTTTATCATACGTTTTCAAGTCTTAATATGACCAATAAAACACATCCATATACTTTTAAAGAGATCAATATATCTTTCTTTATCATTTTTGGGAACACCTTTGAATAATTTCACCATTTTTGGCTCCTGCTGAGTTCCCAAATTACAATCTTCCATCTCTTTGAATTAACAACAACGTCATTTGAATCAAACAGTCTCTCAAGAGGAACCAAACCTTTAGGGAGTACATTATCTTTAAACTGAATAATCTTCTTATCACCTATTGAATTTTTGAAATTTATTACCTTTGTTTTTTGCTCTGTTTGTTCTCCTTCTTGATCTATCTCAGCATCTTCAAAGTTTCCAATCATTGTCAAGAAATGATATATCTGCTCATCATCTTCAAACACCTACCAATGTTTCATATTATCAGGAATAGAGGGTTTATGTCTAATTTCAATCTCATACCTTAACCTTGGATTCATAGGTGGCTTGAAGGTGCTAGCTGCAACTGCTAAAGAATCTGCCAATCTATTCTCCTCCCTCGAAATAAACTAAAGATTTAATTCTTCAAAATAGTTCTCTATCAGATCCCAAACTTCATTCCTATATTACCTTAATCTCGGATGCTTGGTTTGACAATGATTTTTAATCTATCTTATTATCAATTCAGAGTCACCAAAAATTGAAATACACCAAACTCCCATATTTTTAGCAACTTGAAGGCTAATGATCAAGGCCTCATACTCAGCTACATTTTTTTTTGAATCAAACTCTAACTTGAAAGAAAAAGGCATGAGGTTACCTTCTGGAGATATCAGCAAGAATCTAGGTCCCATGCCTTCCTTGGAGTTGGGACCATCAAAGTAGCATTTCCAAATATTTCTTGAGTGCAAGTCATTATTTACAACTGCTGAAGAGGGCTGCTTCCCTGTGTCTTCAGCAAATTCCGCATCTTCATGCAGCGTGACACATGAAAAAAAAAATTTCCTTGACTATAAATAGGGGAATTTCCTGCATCTTTCTTGGTGGTGGTCTTCACGAACCTTGTTTCCCTGTATAATCTCCTTTCTTCCCCCATTAAAAACAAGAATGATAGCTTAAGTGAAATATTATTTTAGAACACCTCCCAACTTTTCTCCCCAAGATCTTGATAGGAGCATTCCAAATCTGGTTGGAATGTCAGCAACAACTACATCCATGACTATACTCTTTGCTGGAATTTGTGCAAAAGAAACTACTACATATTTAATTAACCCAACACATTTCATCCTTTTGGAATCAAATGAATACAGATCCCTGTAAGGTTTGGTAATTTGCAAGTTTAGTTCCTTCATAATAGACAATGGCATGAGATTAGGGGATGCACCTGAGTCCAACACACAATTATGGATAGTAAAATCATGAAGCAACAGAGAAATATAGAATGGTGGAACAAACGGATCTACTTCTTCTACATGAGGACCGAAGGTGACCATTGGATTTTATTCTTGTAAGTTCACAATGTCACTTATATCTTCAATCAATGTGAGATTACTAAATTATGAAATTTCTTTCTTATATACTGGTATTTTAGCTAATTCTAGAAGAGGTACCTGGATTTTTACCTTCTCCAACTCTTTTGTGAAACTAAAAGCATGAGTTTTTTTAACATTTCTTTTCAGGTTCTTCTTCACTCTTTCTAGAATTTTCAGCTTGTTTGGGTACAGGAACAACTCTCTCCAAAATATTAGTATCAATTGATTTGCTCTAGGAAGGTTCACCCTGTTGCACATATGTTTTATTAATTGAATTTACAGGTTTCTTCCCATTACTGACTTTATTTATAGGGTCCTTTTGTTGTGCAGTAGCCATTGGAGGAGGAATATAATCTTGTTGTTCACCTTCGTTGTCTTGTAGTCTAGATCTCTTTCTAGACCTTAAATCATACTTTTTATGTAACTCAGCTTGCATGAAATCTGTGAATTGCCTACAATATTCATCCATTTCATCTTGATCAAAAGATACTTCAACTTCAACGTATTCTCCCTCACAATCTTCCTCTTCATCCTCTTCTATTGTGTACATAGCAAATATTTGATCTTCAACTTCATTTTGGTCATCTTCTGTTGACTCTCTGGGTGCTTCTTCTATATACAATGGTGCTTGAACCTGGTCTTGATATTTTCTTTCCCTTTGCAAGATTGCAGGGATTGTCTTATGAATTGAGGGTTAAATCCTCCTCGGTTTGTTGTACTTGTCTTTGGGAGTTTTTACTTTCCAATTCCATCTTAACAAGCTTATTTGACAATTTTTTTATCACCTTTGTCATATCTTCAATTCTTTGATCTTGTGATGATTCTTCTTTTGCTTTCCCCTTCTCTTGGATTGACTATTTCCCTTTCGCCTTCCCAGGTGCAGTCATATTAGCTTCAATTTCTAAACCATTTGTCTGTATATGCTCTAGAGTAGGGGATCTCCTTTCTCTAAGTGTGAAACTAAAGTCGACTTCAAAATCCCTAGCAAAAACCACCTTTGCTCCAAAAAGAGGGGGCTTCATTTCTACAGGAAAACTGTTATACAATTTATTAAATCCTTTGATAAAATCGGATGTATTCTCATCTGGTTTTCTTTTGATTGGATTGAATTCTGTTAGTGAATATCCATAATCCCTTTTTTCACCCCATCTCAGAGTGAATTGATTTTCCAGTTCTTCCCATGTATTAATAGAATCATTTGGAAATCTCTTAGACCACTTTCTAGCCTCTCCATCCAGAGACTGAACAAAAAGCCTCATTACAGCATCAAGATGTTCTACATTCATATTTTCAGCAAAAATACAAAACACAGGCAACTATTTTTATGATTTTATTTCATCTTCTCCAGTAAAACGTGGGAGTAATTTAAGGTACCCTTGAGGCATTGCATCCATTGGTTGTGGAAGGTTAAGTGGAGCATATCTGTTCAACAAAAAGGCTGGTGCTGCCATGTTTGCACCTTTATTGGTTGTTCCTTGGTTAGATGCAATTTATGAACATGCTATGAAGATGAGCGGAGGTGGAGGGAAAACTGATATGGGAGTGGGTTGATGGACGATGGCAAACGGACTAGCAACTGGAGTTTGTTGAGCTTGAGTAAAAGTAAAAGAAACAGAATCAACGGAGTATTCTTCCAACTTAGGTTCTTGACAATAAATTGGTGTTGAGGGGGTTTTGGGTTTTCGAACCCCTTTAGAAACCAATATTTCAGGGTCTAACAAAGCAGGGATCTTCTGCTGTGAGGTATCTGACCTCGTGTGAGGCCTTTTGTGAGCCAAAATTCCGAGAATAACAAACACAACCAAATATTTACTCCTCACCGAACAACCAGAGGAAATAATGTGAAAAACCCAGGGAAAATAAACTTCGTCTCTCTGTCCCCGGCAACAACGCCAGAAAATGTTTTATCTTAAGAGACAATTCCTTGGCTATGAAAAGGAATCACTTCTTAAGAAATTTTTTAACAATGTGTCACAAAATTAATTATATCAGGTGGTCTTCTTTTAATCCCTTTGGAAACTAATTCTTTAAAAATCTTAATAATCTGGTATAATGAAAGACTCTGTAATATTCCCAATTAGCCCAAGCTAATGGGAATGTACAATTTTGTTTCATTTTTCTTGTTGCTTGAATAAAATTTTAAAGGAGGCTCAATAAGCTCCTAAAACAACAAAATAAATCAATGCCCCATGTGAACAAGGATAAATATGGGTTGCCTTAATAAAAATCCCTTATGTGTGAAAGGGATTGTGACAATTGACTGGGTCAATAGGACCAAATCCATAGCAATGTCCAGATGCAATGTACCTCCTAGCTGCACAACATAGATCTAGTTGGAGGCTACACATGTGAAAGGAGCTAAACCTTTGAGATGATTTAGGGTTTTGCAAGGCTTTCATCCTATAAAAGAAAGAGGAGAACAATAGAAGAGGGTTGTTGAACCTATTGTTTTGGAAGAACATGTATGTTTATACATTTCTCATTCTCTTGGTTGTTTAACAGAGAATAGTGTTGTTTAGCACTAGGTGTTCGTGATCGGGAATCCCACCTCTTTCCTTAAGGGGCCTCTTGGAAGAATCTTGCATTTCTTGTCCACTATCAGGCATTTGGCCAAGCTTCTACTTCCAACTACAACGAAGATCATGTTGAGGGTTTGGTTGTCTTTGTAAGCTGCAGCAAGTGGAGGCTAGATCTATTCATATCTAAGCCATTCTAGTGCCTCTTTTCAGTGGGAAAGCCTTCTATCCCCCTGGAAAGAGTGTATTGGATCATTGGAGCTTCAGATCCATACGTTGGCATCAGGCCAAACTATTCATCAAGTCTACAACGCAGTATATCTTCCAATACTGCGTTATCTGCAAGAGGAAAGTTGCAGGGAGTTTTGGAAATCTTTGAGGAGTGATCTCTACTGATGGGAATCTTCCTCTCACTCTGGTGATCCATGGATTTCTGTTCTTATCCATGTCATATTCATATCTGATCTGAATACTCCTATATAAGCTTTAGGAAATCTGCATAAATCTGCAGATCTGTTGTATGAGATCTCAAATCTACTCCATATGCTTCATGTTTTGCCGAAAACCCCAAGGGTATGTAAATTAGAGACAATCTAGTGTACATTTCTTATATAGATATAATATTTTGTACACATATCTGTTCTAGATCTGAGTTTCAACCTAAAACTACTGTATGCTCAATAAAATAATGTTGTCAAGGCTTTTGCAGTGAAATACATTGTTGCAGCACCTCTTTTAGAGGGTTTTCTTCATAAAAGTCTTCCATCTTTCTCTTGTACACTAAATGGGCCACATTGTAAATTTGATTTACTGTTGTATAAGCTATTTTTGAGCTACCATATTGGTCTTCTACTACTTTTTATTAAAACTGCGTAATAGTGTTGCAGTCCCTTCTTGGGAAATTTTCAAGCCATATTAGGTGTGGGAGGTCTGTTTACCTCACCTAGTTTGATTTGTTTCTGATTTCCTCTTGGATTTGGGTCTTAGATTATCAGATCTAAGGGATCCAAGGGCTGATCTTGGTTGCTATAGCATACATTCTTGAAAAATTCATTTTTTAGGCATGCCTTGGTAGCAGTCCCATTTTGGGGATATTACAGTGGTATCGGAGAAACTATCTTGGCACAGCCTGTGCTTGCTTAGTGAAGAGCCAATATGTCTTTTCATGGAAAAAAATATTGATGAAGAAGTGTAGTTACACTGAAGACACGGAAGATAAGGGTCCAAACCCTTCATCTGGAATATTGAAAGGGAAAGAGTTTTAAAAAACTCTGTTCCAAACTATTCATGAGCTGAAGAATGAAATCAGGGGAGTGAGGAATGAAATACAAGTAGATCTTTTGAAAAGGTTTGCACATGAAGGAAGCCCCACTACTTCATATGATGTGTGTGAGCATTCAGCCACATAATCTAATCTACAACGTTGTAGCATGCCTACATTCCTTGCAAGAGGAGAAGAAGAAGGAGAGACACCAAAAGAGGAGACTCTTGGTGACTATCTCCGAGAATATTAATCTCAGTCTAAAAGATTCACAGAGCATCTAAGCTTCCTATAGTTTTGTCAACTCAAAGAAGAAAGAAGATCCAACAGAACTATGAGAAGAAGAGGGTGCATGCAACACACCTTGGGTAGAACTTTCCTACCTACTTTTGATGGGTCACCTGAGAGCTCAACCAAGTCTTGGGTAAAGAAGTTGGACACATATTTTCAGTTGCATCAAGTTTCTAAAGAAGATGCCATAAGAGTAGAAGCGTTGCACCTCCAAGGTAAAGCATATTCCTGGTGGTTATTTGATTCTTCTTCATTGAAAAAAGTAAACATATCTACTTATGCAAGGTTCACTAGGAGGTTAGTGAAAATATTTGATTCTATTCCGTCTGTAATTTCTTTGGGTAAACAAACTAAGCCCAAGAAATCTTAACCTTTGCATGAGATGGAAAGGTCCACGAAGATAACTCCATTTCAGAACATTGATGAATGGGTTAAAGATCTGCTACATGATTTTCCAAGGGAAAAGGCCCCACTTCAGCAAGAACCTTCTTCTCAAGAAGAAGACATGAGTGTTCCTTTTTCAAGGAGAGATCAAGAGAAAGGATCTCTTATTGATGGGGCATACTCCATTGATGAGGAGAAGAAAGAAGAGGAACTGAAAGGTTCCTCCAACACTGTGACAGTAGGAGGAGATCTAATTTTATTGAGAGATGGAGATGAAGCCATTGCTTCCACTAAGAGGGATCTTGTATCTTTGCAAGAAGGCCCCAAGGATCCTATACATGAAGGGGATGAGCAACATGTGTCTATGATGATAAACAAGGAGACAAAACAATGGAGGAAATGTGTTCCAACACTGCATCCAATTTTTGGAACACACACTATGATGGATCAGTCCTTTGTGATCAAGACTCTTGACACCAAGGAGATGATGCGTGTTCATGAGTTAATTGCATCTAAAGGGAGCACCTTATACTGTGAGATCTTTTAGAAGGCGGGTGATGAAGAAGAATATGGGGGAGTTGCTCCAACTTATCCTTATCATGATACTTCCACACAACAATCAGAGATGGATTTGCGCAGTGGAAGCAGTCATAATATGTTCCCATCTATTTTTCACATGGGAATGAGCCATGAGACATCATTATCTTGTGGTATACCACCTAGGAGACAACCTAATTCATATTTGATGAAATATGTTTCATGCATTGATGCTCCTTTCATAGATCCAAGGAGGGAGGGAGCATTAGAAGACCATGCTTCAGTGCTGAGAGTATGGGGAAAGTACAAGGAGAGGGAAAGAATTTTTCCCTTAACATCACTATCCATTCTCTCATCTCATGCTGCGTTGAGAAAAGATGTTGCAAGAATGAAGAGTGACACCATCATGAAGCAGGGAAGGCAATCCTTGAATCAGAAGACAAACTTGTTTGGAGGATCCTCTTCCATACATGATGAGAGATGGTGGTCACACATGCATACTTTGGCAAAACCAAGGAGGTTTTGGATAGATGATAGCCTTCCATGGGAGACTAATTTCCAAGAACTTCCATTTTCTTTTGAGCATGTGCATGAGAAAGGAGGGCAGCAAGGAAGGACTGGAAACCTTCCACTTTGTACCTTTGGCATGGGAGATGTCAAGGAGGAGGAAAATGGGAAGATTGGCTTTCCAACATACACCTTTGACATGGGAGATGTCAAGGAGAAGAACAACAACATGGCAGACACTTTTGATGACACACTATCAACGTTGTCATTGTTGGGCACATTAGATCCCTATTGGAAATCCCAGCTGCTGGTGGAATATTCCAAGGATCTTCATACTTGCATGATTCTCGATGATTGGCTTCATGAAGAGAGATATTCAATCCTTGATGGAGTCGTCTATAATCATGGTAGGATCTTCTTGTCTAGAGCTTCCAAGCTCAAGGAGAAGTTACTACAGAGGGCTTATGAAGAGCTCAATTTCAACCACACCTATTCTATGAAGCTCAATAATATCATTTTGAGGAGCTATTATTGGGAGAGCTTTGAAAGAGAACTATATCAGCATTGTTAGAGATGCATGGACCTTGTGGAGTTGGAGCAGCAAAATGACTTTAAGGAAGAGTTAAATCAGCCCTCTCTTTCTTCCTTTGAAGGAGAAAGTAGATCTATGCACCACTCCATTGTTAGGAGGAGGATTGTTGGTGAAGAGCATGTTCTTGGTACATATGTTTTATATTCTGATTTCATGCATTCTTACACCATGTTTTTGCAGGCCATGACTCCAAGGAGGAGTAATATATTTTTTAAGCCTCATGGCCAATATTGGGTCCCAAATTTTTTTGAATTGGGCCACTCCCTTGGAAGAACAAGGGAGATTTTTCATCACGATGGGTGCTTCCCAAAGGCACCAAATATATCTCACACTTTCAGCTGTGGTGAGATGGTATGGGCAGCAAGTAAGTGGTGGGCAAACCACTTACCACATCTTGATTTGATGCAGGCAGGGGATGCTCTGTGCTAGTTCCACATGTGGGACTATGAACCACCTCCATGTGCACAAATTTCTGATTGTTTGCACATTGTTTTGATCCCCTATATTGATGATGTACTTGTTATTTTTATGGGGATGTATGGAGGAAGGAGGGAAGGCATGCATGTGCCCTATGGGATGAATACACTCCATGTACTTTCTGTCTTATATTTCAGGGAGGGTATTGGGCAAACCATGGTTGTTTCATGTGATTTATTGTTTCCTTATGGAGTAAGATGTTTGCATCTCATGAGAACATTGTTGGAACAAGTCATGGATGGATGGTTTGGTGATCACTTAGCTTATGAGAGAAGCTTATCCTTTGTTTGTGTCACCAATGGAGGAGGAGATGAGTTGCAACACTCACCTTATCAGTTGCTTGAGGACAAGCAACATTTTGGAGGGGAGGATTGTAATATTCCCAATTAGCCCAAGCTAATGGGAATGTACAATTTTTTTCATTTTTATTGTTGCTTGAATAAAATTGTAAACAAGGCTCAATAAGCTCCTAAAATAGCAAAATAAATCAATGCCCCATGTGAACAAGGCTAAATCTAGGCTGCCTTAATAAAACTCCCTTATGTGTGAAAGGGATTGTGACAATTGACTGGGTCAACAGGACCAAATCCACAACGTTGTCCACATGCAATGTACCTCCTAGATGCACAGCACAAATCTAGTTGGAGGCTACACATGTGAAAGGAGCTAAAACTTTGAGATGGTTTAGGGTTTTGCAAGGCTTTCATCCTATAAAAGAAAGCGGAGAACAACATAAGAGGGTTGTTGAACCTATTGTTTTGGAAGAACATGTTTGTTTATACATTTCTTATTCTCTTGGCTGCTTAACAGAGAATAGTGTTGTTTAGCACTAGGTGTTCCTGATTGGAAATCCCACCTCTTTCCTTGAGGGGCCTCTTGGAAGAATCTTGCATTTCTTATCCACTATCAGGAATTTGGCTAAGCTTCTACTTCCAACTACAACACAGATCCTGTTGAGGGTTTGGTTGTCTTTGTAAACTACAGCAACTGGGAGCTATATCTATTCAGATCTAAGCCATTCTAGTGCCTTTTTTTAGTGGGAAAGCCTTCTATCCCCCTGGCAAGAGTGTATTTGATCATTGGAGCTTCAGATCCATACCTTGGCATCAGGCCAAACTGTTCATCAAGTCTATAGTGCAGTATATCTTCTATGACTGCGTTATCTGCAAGAGGAAAGTTGCAGGGAGTTTTGGCAATCTTTGAGGAGTGATATCTAGTAATGGGAATCTTCCTCTCACTGTGGTGATCCATGGATTTCTGATATTATCCATGTCATATTTAGATCTGATCTGAATACTCTTGTATAAGCCTCAGAAATTTTGTAGAAATCTGCAGATCTACTGCATGAGATCTCAGATCTACTCCATATGCTTCATGTTTTGGTGAAAACCCCAAGGGGTATGTAAAATAGAGACAATCTAGTGTACAGATCTGATATATATCTAATATTTTGTACACAGATCTATTCTATATCTAAGTTGTAACCTACAACTATTGTATGCTCAATAAAATAACACTATCAAGGATTTTGCAGTGAAATACATTGTTGCAGCACCTCTTTTAGAGGGTTTTCTTCATAAAAGTCTTTCATCTTTCTCTTGTACACTAAATGGGCCACATTGTAAATCTGATTTACGGTTGTATAAGCTATTTTTGAGCTACCATATTGGTCTTCTACTACTGTTCATTAAAACTGCGTTATTTCTGAAGCAGTTTTGTTTAATAGTGTTGCAGTCCCTTCTTTGGGCAATTTTCAAGCCATATTAGGTGTGGGAGGTCTATTTACCTCACCTAGTTTGATTTGTTTCTGATTTACTCTTGGATTTGGGTCTTATATTATCATATCTAAGGGATCCAAGGGTTGATCTTGGTTGCTGTATCATACATTCCTGAAAAATGCGTTTTTCAGGCATGCCTTGCTAGTAGTCCCATTTTGGGGATATTACAGACTCTACAATGCCATTAACAACTAATATTTGAATGGAAAAGAACTTTAGAAGAAACTCAAAATGATATTTTGTAACAAAAAATCTACCACTTTAAATTTCAGAATTAATTTATGGAGAGAGAGGAAACTCAAAACAATATGTTATAAACACAGAATCTATTACTTTGAAGTTCGAGAAAGAATTTGTGAACGGAGAGGAGTTGGAGTGAAGGAGCACAAATTAAGGTTATTTAACTCTTACTCATAGATGTAATTAAGAGAAATACAACTAATTTAATTCACTTCATTCCATGAAGAAGGGACAAAAAATTGCACAGGAAAAATGAATCACCATCAATAGTTGCAGGAAACTTGAAGCTTCTTTCATTAATTCCTCAGAAAAGTAAGTACCAAAGTTTTAGTCTTCCAGAGGTCCAAAACTTGGAACCTCTCTTCTTTCTTCCTATATTGCTTAAATACATAAAAAAATAGTTTGTAACTGCTAGAACTTCTTGAAACTACTTCGACTACCTATACTGTTAAAACTAATTATTACATTGCAATTGAGGACATCACTATAGATTTGATCTTAACAAACAAAGAAAACAAATTAAAAATAGAAATATTATTCTTTCTGCTGAATATAATTTGTTGCTGATGATGTTCCCGAAGTGCTGATGTGTCTCCCTGACAAATCTGACATCCTTGCCCTGTGTTTCTTCTAGAGTCAATATTTTGTCTTTTCTTCTTTCTGTCATGTCTTTTTTTATTTTTGATGTGGTATTTGAACAATTTTGCAATAATGCCTCTTTGCTCGATGCTCCTTTTCCCTGACAATGCCACCATATGCTCCTTTTGCCTAACTATGTCTATGTTTCTACATTTCAAACAATGTTATCATGTCCCCTTCTGCCTAGCTCTTCCTCTTTTTCTCATTCCCGCAGCATTCAATCTTCCATTTATTTACAAGGCACCACCGAAAACAACATTGTTCTGCACGGGGTCGGGTGTTACCCGAGCCTACTTCCCACATTCATGTTTCTTCATAAAACAAAGCAAATACAAATAATCCTAGACTTTAAATAAATTTAAATTAACCTTTGAATGGTATTTCATCCGCCTTTTCATCGCATTTCATATTTCGATGCTGCTCTGTTATAAGTCACCTCTTACCTCCGATGCGATTTCTCAAAGGAAAGGCCCTTAATTCTAGATTTGAAATCCTTTGCAATTTAACTCTGAAACTACATCACATCCACCCCTTATCCCATTTCGCATTTCGACATTCATAACATATTCCTTAGTGCCATTCCTTTTGAGCTTGCGATGTGCGATAAAGGCAGGGATGACATGGCAAGTGGAGGTGGGGCCGATCGCAAATCGCAATCGACGATATGAAACCTTGTCGCACTTCACGTTTTGGCCTTTATAACCTATTTATTAGCATCATTCCCCTTGAGCTTGCGATGTGCGATGTGCAATAAAGGCAGGGATGACATGGCAAGTGGAGGTGGGGTTGATCACAAATCGCAATCGGCGATATGAAACCTTGTCGCACTTTTCATTTCGGCCTTTATAACATATTACTTAGTGGCGTTCCTCCTGAGCTTGTGATATGCGGGTAGGCCTTCCACATGTGATTGTGATTGAGCCTTCGAACACTGTTCTGCATGTAAATTTACACGACTTGAACTTGACCTGTGTGCAATGTTCTGAATGCGTCAATCAGCCCGTGTCTTGAACTGATCTGCATGTGAATAAGCCCGACTCGACCCGCCTTCACATCTCCGCACATAATGTTAATGCACCAACATATAAATCAAAAAATTCTTTTTCAGTATACACATTTTTTTACATTTTCTAACATATATGTTTTTTTTTGGTGTTTTGAGAAATACTTCAAAAGTAAATGAAAATGAGGCACAACACCTGCCATGCTATACTGTGGGACCTGTCATCTAGCCTCTTGAAAACGTGCCCCGATACTGCCTGGAGACTAAACATATGCCCGTAAGTAGGGTAAACCGCCTACTGTATATGTTCCCATGACCCATCGGAGTGCCTCACCCAAAATGTGTCATGCATCCCCTTAAGTGTGAATTGAAGGGTGGAACATACACTACCTATGCAACATCTCATGCACTCCCCAAACCTATACCTGCCATCTCGTGCACTGAACCAATGTCACCACTGAGAAGTCTCTCCTTTGGTGCGTTGAGTCCCATCCAAATATCTTAGGTGAGCTCCCCGCACTCTGCTTCTTGTGCCCAGAGTGTCAAGGGAAAAAAACTAAATCATCTGTGTTTGCAAGCATTGTAGAAGAGGTACATGCATGTGATTCCCCATGGATACCATCAAGTGTCACTCATTTTCATCTTGGTTTCCCCATCCATAAGTCTCCTTAGAGGCAACACCTAAAGACCCTATTGTGTAGCACCATATGCCCATGCATACCAATGAGTATCCTTGTACTCCTCACCATGCCACTGTACACAGTGACTTATCCCTGTAAAACACTGGATACCCCTCGCTACTGATGTACCACCTTGTACCGTATTGTATCCTATCTATCACTGTACCTGACACTCCCCACATGTACTCAATGTGATGTGAGTCACTCCTACTTAATGCAATCCAACACACTATGATACACCACCACGCATCTCCATGCCCACCTGCAAACCACCGCTCAAAACCATATGCTCCTTCACGCCACTAGATTCCATAGCCTAAAGTTGAGACAATACACATTGGCCCGCACCTTATCGACATCACCACCTCCATCATCGCATAACCATGCCCTCTAATGGATGGATTTCCCCTCCAAATCCTCCCAGAAGGAATCGAGAGGTGAATCTCCCTAGGTACTAGTAGTGATGCCACCATTGCTCTTCTCCTCCGTGTCCTTTGTGCCTCACATAACTGTGGAGAATCCACAACCCCAAAAAGGTATTGTTTGGTGGCCTACCAATGCCACCTCCTCCTACAATATCCTTCCTGAGTACGTTGATCATCCCACGACCAATGCATAACCAACATACCAAGATGGTACATGGAGTCCCCTCACAAACTGACTGGCTGTTGGTTTTTATTGAAACTCCCATAGCAATTGCGTGCACTCAATTGTTGGGTCAACTATACCACCAACTCCATAGTCACCCTGCGTATCTGGTAAATGGTAGGTAGAACCACCTAGATCCCAATGCCAACCTGGGCCTCCAGTATCCCCAATGCCTGAATGTGCCTGTTGACCCCCACTCTGGTCTATGATCAACTCCATATGTCTAACCCACTCCACTTGGTAGCAACTCAAAATCTCTCTCCATCTAACCCCAAGGGAAGGATTGAAGGCAAAAACTCCTGTACATGAAGCTAGCCCCCAATCCTACGAATTTTCCCCCCTTCATAGCTTATGTCATCTCATCTCACTGATTTGGTTGTCACATAGGATCTGTCTAGGGGACGTGGCTGCTCTCTCACCAACGTGCAGAGGCAACCTACTAGTGTTACAAGCCCCATCTATGTATGTTTGAAGAGGGTTTCCCTGATTCCCCAATGTGCACTCCAGCCATACCATTAGGGAGTCCAACCATTCCCCAAGGTTATTCAGCTTGGCCATTGACTCGACATAAACCGCTCTCATTCTCTTCAGCTCCCCATTCTGCTGCAGAATGAATTTCTGGACTATCTTGACCTTCTTTCCCAATGCTAGAAGGTTGACACTAAATTGTTGGATCTCTTGTGGGTAGATATCATCTTAAAAACTCGGACATGGTCTTGGATTTCTCATCAACAGATGGCAACTCATCAATGGTGGATACCCCTATGTCTCCCGTCACCTCATAAATCTGTTGTGGCTAGCTATCATTTGGAAACTCAAACATGGCCCTAGTTACCTCATCAACTGAAAACACCTCAACAATGGGTGGTACCTCATCAATAAATGGCCCTCTCAGTTTATGCTCTACTCTCTCCACTAAGGTGTCAACCAAAGATAGCAAAGGGATCTTCAAAAATGGTGACTCCTGCACCACACTGAGTATATCGATGTGCCCTCACCATCTCGCATTTCCTCCTGTCTAAGCTCCTCCTCAAGCTCTTGCATTAAAGGCCTGGTCTCCACCAACAAAAAACATACAAAAACACTCCTTGGTCTCACCATATAACTGTCCTTGTCCTGTTCACTCCCTTTGAGGGAATTGGTTTCCTTCGATCGAATCTCTCCACGAGCCTCCGTGTGAACTCTGTGTAGGATGTGATACATGCATGATCCAAAGGGACCGACCCTCGGTACCACCACTCCATAACATCTCCATCTAAGTGCAAATTGGCATGTCTAATAACATCCGCCTCTCTCATGGGGTTTAACCAAAAGTATGTGTCCAATTACTGCACCCATTTTCTGATAGAACTCCTAGTTGAACCATCAAAGTTGGAAAGGGTCACTTGTCCCTCAATGCTACTCACTCTCCCTTGAGCCATGACTTTGTCTATGGTTTCACTAGTTGTAGTACATATATGCCCAAATATTCCATGATCTTGTTGGCTACCCCACAACTAGCCAATATCATGCTCTGATACCACTATAATATAATAAATGGAAAAATATCATAGATAACAAAATCATTGAAATATCTACAATTACAAAATTCAAAAATGCATAACCATACACATTTGAACACGGAAATATGAGAAACAACTCCGAGTCATTGCATTAATTTTGATAACTATGAGTATAATAAATGAGATAAGAGGAACCTGGGCTTGATATTGCAAGATACAACAAGAACCTAGGTGTGACTACAATGCTCAAATATTGGAATATCCCCAGGAAGAACTGTGCATGCCAAGGAAGAATTGCTAACTGTTGCTGGAAGGAAACTGGAGGAATTTATTTGAAGAGTGCCCAGAATGATCTAAAACTCTGATGGTGGCCTCCTCACTAGATACCTGACAAGACCCATAAATATTTGACGAACAAAAGTGGTGCACAGGGTAAACTGCACCCTTCTCCAATAATTTCTGCTACTGGTTTTTGGATGGAACTAGGAATTTTCCCCTCTTAAGTGCTTAGAAAATTTGCAAAATTAGTCATAGCCTCCTCTCACACCACAAAATCCTAGAAAGGGTTTGGGCTAAATCCACAAGTCACCTATGACCCCAAATCTGTGTTGCTCCCACAAGTCCACCAATGAAGCTACAGAAATCAAACTGCTGCAAAATGGACCCAAACTCCCTCAAGAAATCCTCCCCAACTCCTATGGAATTTCTCTCCCAATCTCCAAGTGATTTCCAACTCCTCAAGCCTCTAAAAAACTTGCTCTCAGCAATTACACAAAATCTACCAATATACCCTTGTGCAGGCCCTCGATAGACAAATTCAGCCCCCCCAATTGACGACACTTTTAGCCCTATAAATCTCCAAGGAAAAACTCGTCCTCCTTGTGGGAAATTCCTTGCAAAATATCACAGTCAAACTCCCTCATTTGCAGTCCCTTCTCACCCACAAATTTTATTATGTGCCCTAGGAGAAGCACACACCAGTTGAAGAATTACCTGCAAATTTGGCACCTTACTTGCTAGAACAAACTCCCAATTACTCTCCTAGGGTGACACACAAAGTTCACCGAAGGTAGAGGTTGAATTCCCACATGGGAACTCCTTGCGCTAAATAATATCGATTTACTTAGCTAAATAGATCAAGGAAACTTTTGTTCAAAAGGTAGATTGCCAAAAGATGCAAATGAAGGCATCTTCTCCTTATTTATAATTGTTGGCCTCCTTATCTCCTTTGGTGGCCCCCACTTTTTCTCTCTCCTAATTTGCACTCCCTCCTTTTTTCTCTCTCCTCCAAGAGTGTGACTTCCCTTCTTGGGTTTAATTTCTCTCTCTTGTGTGCCCCACGTTCCACTAGAGTTGTAATTTCCCTTTTTCATCCTAATTCCCAATGCCAGAATTGCCTCCTGAGGAGGCCCTCTTCCAAAAATAGTCTCTAATGCGGAAAATCAAAATTGGGGATATTACAGAAATAATATGTGTGTGGCGAAATTCCTCCTAAATTGGCTTCCCTCTACTCATATGAGGAAAACAAAGTCAATTTAGGGAAAAAAATTAGATTAAAATCCATAACAATGATATTTTAAGTGTCTACAAATTAATGGGATCACGGGATAACCTAAAAGATAGCTCTCTCAATTATAAAGCATAACAATTAGCCTCTTCTTAATCCACAATTGTGAGAAAAAATGCCTCTAAGGGTGATATCATCCTCTAAAAGTGAATATCTCCATGAAAAAGGAGAAAAATATGAGTCACATGACTTCTCCTCATTCAAAGCCATCTCCTCATCAAAAAGGTGTCAAATGATTAAGCAAAACCCTCACCATCAAGATATATCCATCAACCAACCCCACATCATCACTCTAGGCGTCATGAGGGTGATGTCACAAGGCTAGGGCATGACATCATTATCAAGAAAGGTATACCATCCCTTCTAAAGGGATCTCAAGTCACCATCATTCTTAAACTAGTCCAGGAACAAGGAAACATCCATCAAGAAGTTGCAATTCTAGCCTAGATGCATCCTATGGTCTTTGTGGTACATCATCCTTCCCAAAAACATCCTAACTTCATTGGGTAGTATTTTAGTCTCTAGAGGGAGAGGATAGGGCCATCATCAATGCCATATCACCCTAAGGTAAAAATATTTTCAAAGAGGTCAACATCCTAGACATGGTGTCGAAAATTGTTATCAAGTGGGGCTAGATGTCCTCTTGGATGGGTTAGATAAGCCTCAATCAATCCCTAAAAGGATAACAGTTATATCTAGGATAATACATCTAAAACATACCCTCAAAATCAAGCGAAACCATCATCACCAGAGGTAAAAAAACCATAAAAGTATCACAGTGGGACTATATTTAATGCAAAGGACACAATAGTACCTCACACTAACATCATCTTCAAATACATTTCTAGCTTTGGCTTTGTAAATAAGTTAACATGCTAAGATATGGGAGGGTTATCTAGAGGTCCTATTAGGTGCTTCCAACCTCAAGGGGAGGAATAGTTCCTAGGCTGACCCATCAATCAAAAAGTGCAAGTGAATAATGGTATGGTGGGGGTTTACTTCATGGAGGATGACACCATTTGTGTACTAGCTATGAAATACCATCATTCTCGAGTGTTAATATGTGAAGTGTGAAATTTTCAATCTAAAAATCTACAGTTGCAGTGATAGATTTATTTCTCTTACTTATTACTCCAATAAGTTATTTACAGAAATCTATTAGTAAACTTCAAAATAAATATTACTGCAACATTCACAATTATATATGCAAAGAAGTTAACAGTAAAGGACACAAGCATAAGAACCAATCACATGTACCCAGTTATTTTGGACAATTTTCCCCAAAAAAACCCAATGCGGGAAAACGATGCATCATATGAGGGTTTTATTCTTAATATTCATCAAATGAATCTTTACAAGGAATACACTGACAGATATAATCAAAAAACACCTAAGACAAAATTCTCGGATCCTCCGACAATTTCCTGACACCCGAAACAACATCGGCTTCCCTCTATGCATGTCTACGTGTTTCTCTGCGCAGTCCCTACGTTTGACTACGTAACTCTGCATAGGCTCTACGTGGGTTCACTGTACTACCCCTTGTGGCCCTCTGCGTCCCTCTATCCTCGAGCTCAGTCACTGTTGACTCCCCCCTTCTCCTTCTACTTATGCAACTCTCCACATTGCAACTTTCCCACTGAGATCGAATTCTATTCCTTCAGAATTGATCTCCTTCGGGTACTGAATGTATGCCCGACTTACTTTCCAAATGGCCTTCGAGCCTTCTTTTATAATCTTCTCATTGGTGAATCAACGACCCATATTAGAATTCTAATCAATGGCTAAGATTAAAACTTGACTTGATCTTTGTTTTCTAGAATATTCACATTCTGTCTTATTAATACCCTTTAATTATTTATTTTCCCTAAGTTTAGACTTAGGGCCACCATTAAAATAATTAATTATTTTAATAATACATGAACCGAGTGGAATTTCCACAAACGGTTTCTGGGTTCTTTGGAATACTGATGTCCAAGTTTCCTCATAAAGTTTGAGACTTGGAACACTTTCTAATGCTACAAAAATCAACACTCCCTCTTGGCGAGGAAAGTGTTCCAACAATATGCTTGCTGCATGCTTATAAGGACCTCAATTTCAAAATTAAAAAAGATTAACAAAATTTATACTACACAATCCAGAGTGGGATTTTTGAAGAAAAATATAAATCAATTGACTATTTAATACTTACCTAGAACCGTGTTTGAAGATGTTCCTGATCCTCCATGGCTCCAGCTCCCGTTACCAAACCACCGTTTTCCTCCCAGCGTATCTGAGGTCAACCTCTCCAGTCCCCAAATCCAGAAGACAAGTCTTTTGGCCCACGTGCCCAAAACTCCAATAACAATCGAGATCACTCCATGACTCTATTAGAATTCACTTCTCATGTCTCCCGCAATTAGAACTCCTTTGACAGCATCCAGGTTAGTTTTCCCAGCTCACTACCCATGCCCATCAAGTTCCCCCCCTTCTCCTTTTATACCCAAACTCCTTTCAAGATATTTATTAAAATATCCTCTTTTAATAAATATCTTGGATTTAAAAAAATATCTTAGATTTATTAAAATATTATTATTTAATAAATATCTTAGATTTATTAAAATATTATTATTTAATAGCTATCTTGGATTTCTAAAATATCTTAGATTTATTAAAATATTATTATTTAATAAATATCTTGGATTTATTAAAATATCATCATTTATTTGCATAAGTAAATGCTTTTACTTTTCTTTGAACAACGTATTAGTTTATATTATGATAGTGGTAGGTATAAATTTTACCTTACAATATATTCATTATATTCTGCTGAGTTAGTTATTTACTCAATACTTCAATAATTCACTCATCACTCTACACTGAGATTTTTTTCATAATTGATTAGTGCATGTACTAGTGCAGTACACGTGATACATGCATATGTAGCTATCATATACAGGTCTCATATGCATGCTAATATTTCTATGTTCCCTATAACTCGAGTTGGGTCATTACATACACCACTCCTTCAGAAAACTTCATCATGAAGTTAAGTTTTATGTCATATATCATTAATTATATAAGTGATTAGTATAATCATATGAGGGTGGTGTACCATAATTGAATTTTCTTTTAATGTGTGAGAACACTTTCACATTTATGTTTTGATCATTTATTGGTTTACAAATTTAGTAGTCACGTCTTGCCCCAATAGTGTTCCCAAGCAATTCTAAAATCATCCTATCCTCCCTAATCTCTTTCGTTCCTATCCTATCCGTCCTCTACAGGAATATGCCATGGCATTAGTTTCACTGAGCCAACCATTCATAGACCTTAAGGGTGTCAGCGTCGATTACGTCGACCTGATTGACCAGTAGGCATTTGGCAGTCATTATCACTCGTCTAGGGGAGCGTGACTCGCACAACCCTCCCATGACTCCAGGTTTTGGAGGATAAACGATGGGTAACACCTCCACCCCTCCTAGTAGGACCAGGGTTAACACCATATCATGGAATCTCAGTGCATCTCAATTGTTCTTGGAGTTTTGTCATCACGCGGTCAATTTGGTAACGATATCATCTGTGATGTAAAACACTTGTCTACAAATTATAACATATGTATCAATATGTTCAAAGAAAATTGTTACCCACATAACAATTTCTACAAATTCCAAATATGTTGCTATCTACGATATTGATCCTTGAGTTCATATAACATACTTGGTTATGTTTATCCAATAGGTCTGTAAATTCATTTTCACCTTGAATAGTCAAGTGCAATCACTCTTTTATTTCTAACTCATCATTTATGATGATATGTAAAATTATAGATACCATATCCATAACATAATTCATACTTTATATTAGTATCCATGTACCAACAATGTTTAAGAAAAACTTTTTAGTTTTCTTCATATTGGTATCCATGTACCAGCAATGTTTAAGAAATTAATATATTTTCACATGTCATAGTACAAAATGACAGTCTTAAGTATCCATCCAAAATATGGTAAGATTATACAAAATAAGTTTTTAAATGCTTATAAATATAACCCAGTTATAAATGTCACATAGAATAATCGAACATAGATATACAAATAAGGGTGTAGCTACTATTTTCTATACTATATTAACTGATTAACCTTATAAAAGTCGCAGGTTGAGAGTCTAAATCTAAATGGAGGGATGCTCTAACCTTTATTATTGCATATATAGAAACGAAACGAATTGAAACAAGAGCGCAAAACACTTACTGTTTAGTCGAAGCACGATCTAATTTCTTGATACAGGTTGACTACATATGGATCTAGCCCATCTTTAATTCTTTGTTATTTATTTGTATTTTAAGTCTAATTATATTTGATCTATAATCTAGATCAAAAAAGATAATAATGACATTAACTTCTTTATCATGTTATTCCAGCTCATCTTCAACTTTAAAAATCTAGAAGCCATGGAGTAGGGTTTTGTAGGGCTAATAATTAGGGTTATGTTGGAGATGGAGGAAGAGTTAATTGACTACTCTAAAGATCCCTTAGTGAGAGGTTTATTTTCATAGAAGGAATTTGTCACTACTTGAAAATGCATTATTCACTTTGACTTTATACTTGGTCTACTAAGAGTGTCATGTTTTCAACAAGATGCCAATTGTTGACAAACATATAATTCCATCCTTTAATAAGAAATTCGCCATTTAAAAGATATGCATAGTCACATGATTAATATGTTACAGTTTTGATATAGTCTCTTTACTTGCAAGTTTCACCATTTAGAGTCTTAAATCTAGCTAAGATATTACTAGCTTTACCACCATTCCTTAAACCATTGTTCCATTTCTATTATATTGACTCATTTAATCCAAACACATAACACATCACTGGTATACCATATTATTTTTCTTCACATTAATCGTTTTCTTATTAGTCCTTAGGCCTCATCTTATCGCCAAATGTATCTTCTTTTCTAACGGTGTACAATTATTATCTTTAATATTTATCTTTAAACATTTTCCCAGATTGTCACTTGTTATTTTTAACAAATTAGGAGTATTCACAACTCCTTATAGGTCATTGCTTTGACCCTTACCAAATCATGTTGCTCATATCCTTAAGAAAATCCTTCTTGATAGAAAACATCCATTCACTTCCTTAGACCAGGTATTCCTAATATTCCATGTCTACTTCAATTTAAAAAAGAACATATTATCCAATTAACTTTGTTCTCTCACCTCTAGTAATCATGGTTTCCTTTCCTTCTCTCTTAATGCATAAAATTATTACACTTGGAAATGTCGTTACTATTCCCCAACTTGACTAAGACCCTATAAATAAATTCAATAACGTGGATATCAAAAAGTAATCTACTTATCATTTCATGTTTTAAGGCATTACGCGACAGAATTGCCTAATCATACTCCATGATGTCCATAATCCATGGATATAGTTTAAGGAAAATTTTATAATGTGACTCTCCCATTAGAGGGAGAAACTATTATAGATGTTGCCATGCACATAAATTATCCTATAATTGATCAATTTTATTATAGATTCACTCTTTAATTTAATGTCATTGACTTCTTATGTTGCTTTGTGAAACTTCCACTCACTCACCTTTGGTGCTATTTTGTCGATATCAATATTCTAAGTTGATTATGATAACTAAAATTTATTATCATCATCAGAAGTTTGCCATTTCGTTCTTTTCCCGTCCTCCCTAGGTACTATATTGAATATATTATGGTAACAATGGAGATCAAACTTTGAAATTTTCCGCTGCACTCTCTTGGTAACAATATCGTCTGGTTCTAATAGTGCGTTACTACCTTACAGGGTGGTTTCTTACCATCTTAACATGTGTGTCATCCCCCAGTTTACCTCAAACTAGCTTAGCCTTTTATGTGGTTGTAGCTTCACATCTAATGGTCTTGTCATAATGCCAATAGTCATGCTTTCATTACCATTCTTCCTTTCTTCAAGAGTTAACTTCTTTGGAGCAACTCCGCCAACTAATATTTATATATGCCTAAATAATTACCATGAATAATCTTATATAGTGTCATAATGTCTCTATTTTCTCTTTCGTAAACCACATTGTTTTCCTTTCCATGAAAATGCTATGTTGCCCTATTTTTTCATTTTGGACATCGATATATCCTTATGGTTGTAAATGGTTAATTATCTATCTTATTAATGACATAATGGTTGAATATCAAAATTTCCAATTTAGTGTATATTAAACTATAAAAATTTAAACCTTCACTCTCCTCCTTAAAAAATTTACACATATACTTGGATAGTAATTAAAGTATTAATATAAGAAAACGGTATAAAATATATTTACATAAATTCATATCATCAATGGTTATAGTTATCAGCTAGTAAGATATATACATGGAAATCTCAACGTCACTTGAAGAATGAAATGTTTTAATTTCATAAAAACAATGAGGATAGTTTCCATTCTAATGTTCAAAAGTTTACAGAAAAAGTTTGATGTCTAAAGTGATGCTAATGTGCCCATTTTAATATAATAATTTGAATGTACTTCAAACTCTACTTGCATGATATATAAAATCTTAAACTTCATTGTGGAAAAAATTGTAGCTGATATCCATGAGTTATCTCAACTCATTTGTCGGATGGAATGTAATGTAAAAACAACGGATTAGGAATCAAGGGGATTGAGCTTGATATATGTATTTGATATATAGATTAGCATTAAATATCATGTCTCTTCTAATAAAATGTATCATCCTAGGGTTCATAGCTTTCGAATATCGAATTATATAAAATTTTATTTTATCATTGTTAAAAGCTTCAACTTCTTCCAAAATTTGAAAACCACTTTTCTTGTCATGGAATTTTACATAACACTGAATACTTTGGGTAAATTATCAAGGATGACTCGCAGTAATACACCTCGGGTTATATTAATATTGTTGCTATATTTATGAAAATAAGGCAGGGATATCCAAGAATCAACGCAAGATCTCGGGAAATAGTTGGAAACTAAGTTAATTCCCATTGTGATCATTCATCCTAGTACCTTCAACCTAGTCTAACTCACCCCTAGATTCAATTTATATTCTTCAACACTTAAACCTATGGACTGAAGTTATCCTGAAGCCATTTCTACCTGTATGAAATCATTTTTCTTGCGGTTGCCAACCCATATTTATTTAATGCATATGACAAAGTGAAACTATCAGTGGCACCAGTATCAAATAATATTTTGAGTTTTATGCTGCTAATAGTACCTACGGACCTTACTACATTGGATTGATGTTCTTTCTGGTTCTTGTTGACTACTGCATGGATTGTATGATTGCCTTTGATATTTGATGATGGTTATTTAAATATGGCTATAAGTATCTGAGGTACAATTTAGATTAATAAATATAATTTCGTAAGTTCAAGCTCACAATCGGGTATATATCTATATATATATATATATATATAATTTTTAGTTTTTACATTTTGAAATTGGTAAATTTGATAACATAATTTGATAGTTAGACATGTTTTGAGAAATTTATTCTTCAAAATGGTGACAAACTTCAAGAAGGATTTCACAGAATCTGAACATAAATACTTACCAATTGGAACATTCTTTTGAGCTTTAATGATATGGTATGATTGTTTTTAAAACACTGTTTGTATATAAGCTTCATGGAGACAGATTTAAAATCCTTCCAAATTGATTATCCAAAAATGCAAGGGTCACCACATTATAATATGAACCTATCTATAAAAGGGGCATCATTAATAAGAATGATCCATGTTTGACTAAGTTATGAGGTCGAGTGATCTACAATTTGTTGAACTTTGATTCAACACTTTCTTGCTTGTTGTTATTATTTATAATAATGTTTTCACTCTTTGCTAAAAAAAATTGCAATTTTATGTCATTTTCACTTTTAATTGCTTAATGTATATATTATAGATATATTAAACACATATAATTAATCTTTTCACTTTCTCTTATTAATAATAATAATAAAAGAAATGATTGAAAGTCTTGAGATTTACCAACTAAGGAACACTAACTCAAACTAATTATCTCACTAAATTTAAGTAAAGTCCTAGGTTAACTAACACTCCCCTAGATTGGAGTCACAAGGTTCAAGAAATGTAAAGCTATTATTAGATAAATTAACTTAATTTGAATTCCTTTAACTTTGATTAGTAGAAAATGAAAGAAAAAAAAAGAGATAAATATTTTATATTTCAAGATATTAAATACCCGATCTGATATATTTTTAAAATTATGTATGTTAACGTAAAAGAAACTCTCCTTAATAATACCCAAATCCCTCGAAGAATTCAAATGATTGTCCTTACCTCCATATATATATATATATATTCATTTTCCACTATATTCATCTTGAAGTCGGCCGCCTCATCTAATCCGCAAGCCTGGCTGGTCCCATACATCTCTCTAGCTAGTCCCATGCAATTATTATTAAATATTTTCATATTCATCATTGACATAAAAATTTTAAAAAGTTATAATCGAGGTAAAATTAATCTTAAAAATATGTCATATAAAAATAGCTTTACCGTAAATAAATAAGAAAAAATAAAATAAAAATCCCTGAAACTCTTTATAAGTAATGAAATTATATGTTATATAATTTCTGCTCTTCTCATATATCAACTTATTCTAAGCTTAACGGTGAGAGAGCCAGGCCCATAAAAGTCATCATGCCCAACTTGCATGATAAAGACATCATTCTAAGCAAGAAGCAACTCTTGAGGGGTTCTCGGTTTTTTCTAGAAGAAGATTTAACTGTAAGACAACAAGAGGAAAGGAGGGATGAAATGACAAAATTTAGGGCAGCAAGAGATGAGGGAAAAAGAGCATGGATTTATAAAGGTAAAGTTGTGATAGCACAATTTGGACCTCCTTCCAAAACAAGGCAGCAAAATGATAACAAAGAAGAAGCAACAAACTCTTCAGTAAGAAATGAGGAAGCAAGGTCAGTATGGGAAAGCAGGGACAAAGACTCAACTGTGAGTCTTGCATGTCAAAAAAAATAGCAATCAAGTCTTACCGAAGTTTCTTCAAGATTAGTTTGTTGGAACTGCAGAGGTTACCCATGGAAACGAGGACCTGGGTTAGGGCCTATTGCAGAAGGTAGAGACATAATTTGCCTCATAGAAACACATGAGCATGAAGGGTGCAAGACACCTTTGTTTGAAGGGTACTGGAAGATAGCAGTGTGGAACAAGGCAACAGGGAATGATAAAGGGCACGGGGGTATCATGGTATTAGTAAGAGAAAAAGAAGGTCGTTTCATTCAACTAGAAAAAGAAGACTCAAACAAACAATTTTTTTGGCTTAAAGTATCAGAAAATGGAAATTACATCAGAATTGCAGCATGCTATTTTGCGCCGCAAGTTTCAAAAATCTACAAAAGTAGAGGGCTTGACCACAAATATCCCTTTGCAGCTCTAAAAACAGATATTGCAATATATTCTCATCTAGGTGAATTCCTTATAGTGGAGGATTTCAATGCTAGAACTACAGGTGAAAAAGCTAGCATTATTTGTTGTAAAGAAGATAGTGACCCTATCTGGCTTACAGAAGAGAGTAATCATCAGTGGGAACAAGTTTCAGAGGATAAAGGCTGCAATCTCTTTGGAGAAAAATTTCTCACACTATGTGGGGCTTTCAATTTAGTCATTTGTAATGGTTTGAATAGATGGGAAAAGTCCGGTAATTTCACTTGCAATACTTACAATGGAGCAAGTGTAGTAGATTATGTAATTTGCTCGCATAGTTTGTGTGAGAAAATGGCGGAAGTTCTGATTGGAGATAAAATTTGAGACTTAAAATCAGATCACAGCCAATTTATTTAAGTTTCTCTTGGACCGAGAGAAGCAATTAGGGTAAAAAACTCAGTGTGTTCAAAAAAATCCCCTAAAGGACAGAATTATTTTGACTCCAGAGAATTTTAATACCTTCAAAATAACGCTAGAGAGGCTCTTCAAGAAGGAGGAAATCTCATTTCATGGCCTTCATAGTCACGGATTAACACATTTAATTCAAAGCGCACTTGCTGAGTGCAAACGAGAAAAAATTAAGAAGTCTGAAACAAATTGCTTTCCGGTTAATGCTTGGTTTGACGATGAATGCAAAAAGGCAAGGAGAAGGTGGAAGGAATCAAACATGGATAACATAAAGCTCAAAGCTTACAAGCAGATAGTAAAAAGGAAAAATATTGATTTCATGGTTTCAAGGAGAGAATAACTAAACTTCCTCGGGAAAAGTAACTCGAAATTATTCTGGAAGGAGCTCCAACCGAAAAAGGTGCAAACTGAAAACAACATTACAGCTTCTAAATGGTTTGACTATGCAAGACAAATTTATGAGCAGGATCCCAAGGTTGATCCTCCTCCCTTGGTCAACACAGACACAAAACTTTTCACGGTGCAAGAGGTAGAGATGGGTATCAAGAAGTTGGGCGATGGAAAAACAAAAGACTTAGATGAACTCCAAGCAAAGTATCTAAAGTGGGGCTTAAAAATTCTTTCACCTCATATCACAATAATTTTCAACAACATCTTACAGCAGGGGTTCCCCATAGATTGAACAACTAGTAAGGCAATACCTCTTTTCAAGAGTGGTGACATCAATAATCCCTCCAATTATAGAACCATAATGATAAACCCCTTGTTTGCAAAGTTATTTGGAAGCATGTTAGAAAAGAAAATCAACAAGTGGGCAGAAGAAAGAGATAAATGTGCTAAAGGACAAGCAGGTTTTAGACCTAAACATTCCACAGTTGATCATTGTATAACTTTAAGGTACATCATTGAAAAATTTTGGGAAAAAAAGGAAGAAGTTTTATGTTGCTTTGTTGATTTTAGAAAAGCCTTTGACACGGTTCCTAGGGATAAGCTTTGGGGCAGAATGGAGGAACTCTGGGTTCCCAGGCATTTGAGAGCAGCTGTGCATAGGCTATTGGAAGAGGTGAAAGTCAAAATTAGAACTTCAGCAGGCATTTCTAAAAGTTTTAGAAGTGATATCGGGGTCAAGCAAGGTTGCCCATTATCTCCTACCCTTTTTGGGTTATATATTGACAAGCTTGAAGAGTGGCTAAATTCGCAAGGGGGTGACGGTATCCATTTGGGAAAGTTCGTTATAAGGCTTATTTTGTACATAGATGACCTTATATTGATTTCTAAGTCAGCTCTTGGTTTGCAAGAGCATTTACGTTTCCTTGAGCATTTTTATAGAAGGGTTGGGATGCAAGTCAATATTAGCAAAACGAAAGTAGTGGTTTTCTCTAACAAAAGAAAGCATAACCAACATAAGTTCTATTTTGAAGGTAACATTCTGGAAGAAGTTGCAGACTACAGATACCTTGAAATTGACTTCAACAGAAATTTAATTTGGGATGGTTGTAGAAAGAAAATAACTTTAGGGGGTTGGAAAACATTTTATGCTCTTCAAAACAGGGGTAGAGAGGCAGAGATGTGGGACTGGAAAACCACTCTAACTCTTTTTGGGCTTCTAGTGACTCCAGTGATTCTCTATGGTTGTGAACTGTGGGCCAGTAGCACAACCGAGATGTAGTGGAAACAAATTGAGAAAATTCAGAAGCATTTGATTACAAACAAATTCAAAATTAAAAGCGTAGTTCCTTATGCTATCCTATTAAGTGAAACAGGGGTTGCTACTATTGAAGCAATTGCTATGGTGCGAGTCATAAGGTATCTGAAAAAAATTGAGCAAATGGAAGAGGGTATATGGCCTAAGGTTGTGTTTAGTGACAGATTGTGCGAAAGAAAGAAGACTTGGATGCGACAAAATAACAAATGGTTTAGTAAATGGGGTATTTGCTTGAGCATGTGTCCTACTAATGGTAAAGAGATAAAAACTTTTGTTATGAATAAGTTCCACAGACGTACTTGGGAGAAAGAGCTAGGGAGACATAAGAAGTACTACATTGAAGATTTTAACCCCACACATAAAGATCAACAAAAGGCGTACATAAGGGCTAATATTTCTTGGAGATCTAAAATTATTATTGCTCAATTAAGGACTAATTCTTATCAACTCCGTTGTGAAACAGGGCACTGGAAAATGCCAAAAGAAATGTGGGAGGAAAGAGTATGTATTTTTTTCTCCTCCGGAAAAGTGGAAACAGAAAAACATTTCATTTTAGAATGCGAGGCCTTCAAAGACAACAGGGAAAACTATGCAGATATTATGACAGCTAGTTCTTGGGATAATCTATTCAGCGAAGAGTTTGTCGATAAGCTAGGAGCGGTTATTATAAAAATTCACAGGAATCGCATGCATCAACATTGTTGAGCTTTGGCGAAGGTTTTATAAAATTGGAATTCTAAAAATGATGGCGTCGTAATCCTTTACAAGCAAAGGCGACTAAGTTGAGGGTTTCTTCGATTCCCCAACTATAATGTCTCTTAATCGGGAGTTTTAGCATAAGCTTGGAAATAATATTAAACATCGTATTTATTAGCAATGGTAGAGTTTGACCCAAAATAAAATTAGTCCTTCAAAATAAAATGTTGAAACCTTTAGACGTCATAAATTTCGTTTTATGCTGGAAATTGGGAAAACTGGAGCCCTAAACAATATTTGTTTTTTTGGCGAATACGAAAAATAACAAATCCAGTGTTAAAATGCCTATTAAATTCAGCTACCCATCTTGGCAATTCACTTCAGTGAGTAATTGCAATTTCCATTGACAAAATCACGATTTTCGCCCCGTTCATAACTCTAAAATTTGATATTTGTTCTCTCTTACCCAAAATCACTGAATGAGCTCATGGGGAAATCTCTCATACTTATAATAAGTTTTGGGTTACAAACTCGTGACCATGAATATGCTACAACTTGCGTATGGAAAAAGCCCATGGTCGTCGTTGCAGGTACATTTGTACAGGTTATCTTAACATTGGCTTTGGAATGGAAATGTATATACGAGACTTGAAAACACAAGAAGAGCGATCATGAAATGATATATTTCC
Organism: Pinus albicaulis; assembly: GCA_034641835.2. NCBI lineage: Eukaryota > Viridiplantae > Streptophyta > Pinopsida > Pinales > Pinaceae > Pinus > Pinus albicaulis. The sequence goes on along the minus strand of CM076581.1, from coordinate 831,642,334 downwards.
AATACTCAGTCTTTATAATTAACAAAGATTTTTATAATTAACAGAAGTTACAGTTGAGTTTCACAGTTATTATTATTATTTTGACTACTCATGAGGGCAATTTTAGATTATTTGTTCCAACCATTTGACAAATAAGCGCTCCAATATATTTCATTAATTATATAAAGCGATTCTTCAGTTAATAGTGATGTCAGGGAGCCTGGATCTGTCGGGTTTATTTGAAGAAGTGGTATGCTCAGTTTTGTGCGTTTTTTTTTAAAGGGTAACTGAACATTAACAGCTTCTCAGTTATAGTATAATGGTCGCTAGACTCTTCCAAGGGGATGGTGGTATAATGGTCATTACATTAATTGAAGGAAAGGTGAATGTGAAATCATTGCACAGGACGTTGCGGACAGAAAAACAAGATTCACGTCCACATTCCCCGCCAAATATATTATGCACTCAATCCAGGAAACGGCCAAAGCCATGGGCTTTCAAGTTCAGATAAGGAATAGGAGGGTAATAAAATAATTCTTGGCATAGCAGGTAATAGCAGAGTGAATTATGCTTGGCCTATTGAATTAAATAATGTTAAGAAAAATCAAAGCCCTCACAGTAAACATTCAGTTAAAAATCACAATCATTTACTGACAAATCGATTAAGAGTTTGAATCATATGTCTGACCAATCGATTGAGAGTTTGAATCATATGTATCACCATCCTCATAATTTACAACAGCGAGCCGAATGCCGATAAGTTGAGATGAATCGTTGCATTTCGCTATTTCTCTTAAAGATTCAAAATATTCTTATAATTTTATGCAAGGTTTACCGGTTTGGTACTGAACATCTTCATCCAGGGCCTATTTCCTAAGCGAACCTGTTTATCAAATTCGCATGTGGAGAGTAACGTCGTAGATTTGGCCCTAAAATAACTCGGGTATTTTCTGGCTCGAAATTTATGCGCAGTGGGGGATTTTACCGTCGGAGCGGTAAATTCAATGGCTCGTTATTTATATATAAAATTATATCGCATGATCTCCACACACCATATTCTAAAGTCAAGTATTTTCGATGTCCACAATATGCAGAGCATTGAGGATGAGTCATCATTTTAACGCTTTTTAGTTCAGTCCCTAAACATTACCCTTATTTTAGTCCCTAAATCTTACAGTCATTTTATAATTAATTTTTTGGAGGGATTATAGGTTCGACTCCAACCCTGTGCATAACTTCTCAAGGAATTCATCGTTTTTAGGCAGGATTAAGTAAAAAAAAAAAAAAAACCCTGAACTAAATCTGGCAGTAACCGCTACACTGCATATACATTATGCACCCTGGCACATAATCACATGCTTCAGCTGTCATATATTAACTCTGGACCGTGTTAATGTTATTAAAATTGAGCTCTTAACTAAGCATGATAGTTGTTGGCATAACACTAATAATTAGTGTATATAAATTCCATATATCAGGCTATGAATACTGAGATAAGAAAAGACTTTCAAGGATATAAAACATACTTTTGTTTGCACTAGATTACTAATAAAATTTAATTCCTTAGCTATAGTTCCTTTCCAAATTCCATAGGACCAGTAAGGTTTCAAGGGTTTGAACAATTTGCTCCGATACCATGTGTAAGGATCTCAATTTCAAAATTAAATATGATTAACAAAATTTATACCACACAATCCAGAGTGAGATTTTTGAAGTAGAATATATATTAATTGACTATTAATACTTACCTGGAACTGCATTTAAAGATATTCCTGATCCTCCATGGCTCCAGCTCTCGTTACCAAACCGTTGTTTTCCTCCCAGCCTATCTGAGATCAACCTCTCCAGTCCCCAGATCCTGAAGACAAGTCTTTTGGACCCTGTTCCCAAAACTCCAATAACAATCGAGATCACTCCATGACTTTGTTAGAACTCACTGCTCATGTCTCCCGCAGTTAGAACTCCTCTAACAACATCTAAGTCGATTTTCCCACCTCACTACCCATGCCCGTCAAATTCGCACACCCCCGCCCTTCTCCTTTTATACCCAAACTCCTTTCAAGATATTTATTAAAATATCCTCTTTTAATAAATATATTGGATTTCTAAAATATCTTAGTTTTATTAAAATATTGTTATTTAATAAATATATTGGATTTCTAAAATATCTTAGATTTATTAAAATATTATTATTTAATAAATATCTTAGATTTCTAAAATATATTAGATTTATTAAAATATTATTATTTAATAAATATCTTGGATTTCTAAAATATCTTAGATTTATTAAAATTATTATTATTTAATAAATATTTTGGATTTATTAAATATCTTGGATTTATTAAAATATCATCATTTATTTGCATAAGTCAGTGCTTTTACTTTTCTTTGAACAACGTATTAGTTTATATTATGATAGTGGTAGGTATAACTTTTACCTTAGAATACATTCATTATATTATGGTGAGTTAGGTATTTACTCAATACTTCAATAATTCACTCATTACTTTACACTGAGATTTTTTTCATAATTGATTAGTGCAGTACACGTAATACATGCATATGTAGCTATCATATGCAGGTCTCATATGCATGTTAATATTTCTATGTTCCCTATAACTCGAATTGGGTCATTACAATGCTTCTTTGTTTTTGAAGCATCCTCTGTGTTGTTAACCTCTGGACACTGCCCCTCATCTGTTGTGCTGCTGCCCATGACACTGCCATTTTCACTGTTGCATCTGTACTGCAGCTCCATCTGAATCCTAATCATATCCCTTTCTGCTACTGGAATGGATTCTTGATTATCCCCATCTTCTCTCCGAAGTAGACAAAATTATCCTTCCCCAGAGCCTTCGTGAGAATGTCTGCCACTTGTTCTCCTATTGGAGTGTATTACAAATGTACAACTCCTTGTTGGACACAATCCCTGATGAAGTGACACCTGATGTCAATGTGCTTCCACTGATCATGAAACACAAGATTTTCATAGAGCTTGATGCAACTCTGGTTATCACATAAAATATTGGTCGCTTCCATTTTCTCCCTTAGTAGGTTCACAAGCAGTTTCCGAAGCCATATGACCTCACACGAAGTTGTGCTAGCTGCCATATATTCAACCTCCGCTGAGCTCAGTGCTACGGATTTCTATTTCCTGTTGGACCAGGAAGTCATCCCTGATCCTATATTGAAACAATACCCACTGGTACTCTTCTGATCAACTGGACTCCCAGCCCAATCTGCGTCAGTGAACCCACTCAACTTGACATCACTGCTACGGGTGTACTTCAATCCAAGCTCGACTGTTTCCTGAAGGTACTTGAGAACATGCTTGGTTGTTTCCCAATGAGCCCTCTTAGCTTCCACCATGAATTGACTGAGGGTATTTACAACATAAATATGTTTGGCCTTGTGTTTACCAGATACATCAAGGATCCTGTGAGTTGCCTATACATAGTAGGATCAACCTCATCATCTTCGGACGTGTCGATTTTCTTCTAGTTGGTGATCATTGGAGTCATCAAGGGTCTACAATCCTCTATCAGAAATCTCTTCAGAATCTCTGTAGTATATCTTCCTTGACCAAGAAATATCTCCCCCTTCTATTGCCAAACTTCCAACCCCAGAAAATAGTGCATTAACCCTAGATCCTTCATGTCGAATTCTGTAGCCAAATTCTCCTTGTAGTATTTGATGAGTCTTGATGATCCTATCAGGAATAGATCATCTACATATAAAACTAGTATCAGGGTCTCACTCCCTACCCTTAGTAGAGATTGGGATCTGCGTCACTCTTGACGAATCCCATCTTTTGCAAGTAGTTGTCAATTCGACCATACCAGGCTCTAGGAGCTTGCTTTAGTCCATACAAGGCTTTCTTAAGCATGCACACATGAGCCTTCTGATCATGCGTCTCGAAGCCTTCTGGTTGTTCAATATACACCTCTTATTCTATCACCCCATTCAACACTGTTACCGATGAAATAGGTAACCTGACCTCAAAACGGGAACTCTAGCCCAAAAAGACTCAAAAAACATGAAAAAACACCCCAAAAACAATAAAAATATATTCCAGAATGCACTTGGTTTTTTTTTAAGGTCAAATTTCAACATTTTATAAAATTATGCTAAAAACAAAATTGTTTCTTGAAAAAAGGATTGAAAAAAACACCCTCAAAACAAAACCAGTTGATGCTGGAATAACAAAAAAAAAATGTGTCATATTTTTGACATTTTTAAAAATAGAAATAACATTTTTTAATTTTTAAAATTCAAACATTAAAAAAACCTAAAATTTAAGAAAAAATAAATTTAAAAAATAAAAACATTTTAAAGCTTAAAATTTAAAAATATATAGGAATAAAAAAATAAAAATAAAAACAAAATAAAATTTTTAATTCAAACATTAAAAAAAACCTAAAATTTAAGAAAAAAATTAAAAATTAAAAATTAAAAAAAAATTAAAGATTAAAATTTCAAAATATATAGAAATAAAAAAATAAAAATAAAAACAAAATAAAAATATTAAATTAAAAAGAAAAACAAGTTAAAAAAAAGAAAGAAATTATAAAAAATAAAATATAGAAATTAAATTTAAAAAAGAAAAAGAAAATGTTTATTAAATTAAAAAAAAAATTAATTTTAAAATAAAAAATTAAATTTAAAGAAATATATTAAATTTCAATAAATTTAAAACTTTAAAATAAAAAAATACATTATTTAAATTAAAAGTAAAAAAAATGAAAAATTAATTAAAAATAAAAAATGAAAAATAAAATACAATAAAAATATTAAATTTAAAAAAATATATATTAAAAAAACAAATAAATTTTAAAAAATAAATTAAATTTAAATTATAAAAAATAAAATATATATATATATATATATATATATATATGAACTTAAATTAAAAAAATATATATTAGATGTTATTAAATTTAAAAAAAATGTTAATATTAAAATAACAAAATAAATTAAAAAAAAATTATTAAATTTTTAATAACAAATGAATAAACAAATAAATTTTGGAATAAAAAATAAATTTTAATATAAAGAAAAAAAAACATTGTTAAAATAAAAGTTAAAAAACTTTTAAGATCGATTAAAAATGAAAAATTGAAAAAATAAATTAAATAAAATATATTAAATAAAAAATAAAAATAAAAACAAATTAATTTGAAAATATTAAGTTTAATTAAAAAAAAATCGAAATAAAAAAAATATAAAATTATGTAATTAAAAAAAAATTAAAAATTAAAAAATTAAAAAGAAAAATCTTAAATTTAAATAAATTTTTTTAAAAAATACGAAATTTATTAAATTTTTAAAAATTAAATGAAAAAACTAAACATGAAATTTAATAATTTAAAAAAAAAAAATTTAAAAATCAATTAAATAAAAAAAAATACAAAATTTAGAAAAAAAAATAAATAAATAAATAAATAAACAAAAACAAATTAAATTTCAAAATTAAAAAAAAAAGAATTTTTTGGATCAGGTGGCGCCACACCCGCCTCGCCCGCTGAGTACGGGAGGCCGATTCTCGGGAATCGCTTCCTCATGTCCCGGAGTGCGAGGCCGACTGGGAACTCCGTCTCCTCGTGCCCCAGGAAAAGTGAGGCCGATTCGGGAATTTGCCTCAAGGTCTCACAGCAGTGGCTGCGTGAGACTTGGCGATCGAAGGGGCGAGGTCGATGCGCCTCCCGCCCGTCTTTAACCGTCTCACCGCCACTTAGGTGGGAGGCCAATTGGCGGCGCCACCACGATCAAAAAATTATTGATTTTTTTCTTTTTTTTCTTTTTAATTTTATAATATATATATTTTATAATTAATTAATTAATTTATTTTTAATTTCAAAATTTTATTTATTTATTTATTTTTTAGATTAATTATTTTTTAAAATTTAAAATTTATTTATTAAATTTATTAAATTTTAATTTAAATTTTTTTTTTTTTAAATCTTTTAGTTTATTTAGTTTTTCATTTTTAAAATTTATAAATTATTTCATTAAAAAAAAAAACAGTAAATTTATGGATATTTGTTTTTTAATTATTTGCACAAGGTTTTTTCATTTTTTTTTGTTTTTTAATGATAGTTTTTTTTATTATTTTAATTTTCTTTTTCAATTTTAAATTTTGTTTTTTTTTTTTAATTTGTTTTTTTTTTATAAATTTTAAAATTTGTATTTTTTTTCTTCTTCTTATTATTATTTTAATTTAAATTTTTAAATTTAATTTTTTCTTTTTTGTATTTTATTTTTTTTATCTAAATTTTAATTTTGTAATTTAAATTATTTTTAAATTTTCTATTTAAATTTTTTTTTAATTATATGGATTTTTTTAATAACTTAGAAAAAAATGTTTTTGATGTTTTTTTTTTTTTTTGGTTAATTTTTGTTTTTTTTCTTTAAATTATGTGTTTTTTTTTCAAATTTTGTCATTTCTTTTGATATAATTTTCGAATATTTTTGTTTTTTTTTTTTGTTTTTATTGTTTTTTATTGTTTTTTTTTTTAATCGGTCTACTTCTATATTGATACAGAAATAAAATTACAGAGAGGCAGTGGCCTCAAGAGAACGAGCCCATGGATGCGGCATTCACACATTACAATGCTGATCATTGACAGACAAAACAAGCTGGATACTGACCAGAAGTTCTTTGAAAACCATGACCTTGTCTGACTCAAGGAAGCAGCTAACACCTGTAGCGAGACTGTGAACTTTCCAGAGGGATGTAATAGAGTCTAATCTGTTGACAGGGCACATACAGACGTTGTGCATAACAAAACCAAAAACAGACACATTGTAATGCTGAAGCATTCTCCTTAGATCATAGACATAAGTAGTAGTATGCCACCCACGCAGGGGAAACCGACAATTAGACGAGAGAGAAAGCATCTGTGCTGGAGAATGATAGAACATCAGTTGACTGTATAAAGAAGGGGAGATGAGCACCTCCTTTCTGCCTGAAATAAAAAATCAGAGGGCGCAAACCTGATTAGACATCATTAGAGGGAGAAGGTACCTCCTCGACGATGGGGCACGCATACTGGTAGGGATCATCATCAGGAGGAGGGCAATCCTTGCTTGAAGAGCCACCACCAGGAGGGACGCTGGGACCTGCATGCGAGCTCACTTGCTGGGTGACTTGGCCACCAGGATCACTCTGCCTTATGTCAGTCTGAGGGGTGTCGGACATAATATCCTCCCCTGACTCAAGAGCCACTCCAGGAGTAGCCATAACCAGTCCGGCGGAAACTTCACGAAGCTGTATAGTGACAGAGGCGAGGAAATTGAGATTATTGAGAGTGCAGGGGTAATGAAGATGGGCAGTATGAGTTTGGGCCCTGGAGGAAAAGCGGAAGTGCGCAGCAGGATTGGAATGACCTCGTCCCCGTCCACGACCCCTCCTAGGAGTAGAAAAACGAACAGGGCCGAAGTCAGAGGTGTCGGACGAGGAAGTAGTAGAGGAGGAAGAGCGTTGGCGATTCACGTGCCCACGAGAGGAGCCTCTTCTACATCGCATTCTTTGGCGCAAGCGTGGCATGATTTGAAGAGCAGAGAGGGCGGTGCTATCAGCAAAATGGAGTCTGGTTTCAGCTTGCAGAGGAGACCTGATGAAAGCAGAGGACGAGCGACTGTAATTGCAGTAAGGACTGTGGGATATATGAATTCCGGGTAGGAGATCAACACAGCAACTCAAAATGCAGCGTTTCCCTGTGCTGGTGCGAGAGCAAGGCTCAGCATCAGCCAGGAAGCAGCAAGTGCGCAGGGGAGGAGCACAATGGAGATTCCGAATGGGCGCCATAACAGAAGAATGATCGAGATAGCTTGGAGAAGCGGGCTGCATTAACGTAACAATTAAGTTTTGAGCTGGAGAAATAAAAGCCCACATCAGGCGAGGGTGGATGGCAGTGGAGATGAACCACGCGCCAGTCCACCAAGTCACCAACTTACCGAGCACCTCGATACTCACCCGCATCTGGGAGAAAGGTAGTGGGCTTGGCCCGGTTTAGACTAACTACTCGCACGACGAGCTATGACCTTGCTCGGGATCGAACACAAGACCGGTCCGTCATTACGAGGCCGAATTTACCACTACGCCACCTCCACGACCTTTGTTTTATTTATTTATTTTTGTTTAAATTTTTTATTTTTACGAGTTAATTTTGTTTTTTTTAACATTTTTATTGGTTTTTTTTATTGTTTTTATATATATATTTTTTATCTAAGTTTTGTGTTTTATTACCAACATGAAAATCACCACTCTAAAAAAAAAGGTTGATGCTGCATCAATACGTTTCAAAATTAGCATGAAAATCACCGCTCTAAAAAAAAAAAGTTGATGCTGCATCAATACGTTTCAAAATTAGCATGAAAATCACTAACATTTTAAAACAAATATTCATATTTCATAAATAAAAATATTAGTGTCAAAAATGTGCACAAAAAAAAAGGGGTGATTCTGCATCACCACTTTTCAAAATCGAGTGTTTTTTATGCTACCAAAAAAAAGTAGGTAACAATGCGGTTACCTATTTCATCGGTAACAATGTTATTCAGGAATGCAGTCTTGAAGTCCATCTGATGAATCTCCCATCCCATCTACGCAACAAGGGATATCACAGATCTAATAGAGGTATATCTGGTTACTAGGGCGAACGTTTCTTCATAATCTATCCCTTCCTTTTAAGCATATCTCTTAGCCACAAACCTGGATTTAAATTTCTCAATGCTGCCATCTGCATGATACTTGACCTTGTAGATCCATCTTGATCCTACAACTGTTCTCTCCTGAGGTCTGAGGACCACCTTCTAGACATCATTTGTCATGATGGAATTGTACTCTTCCACCATTGCATCTACCCATACCTGGTGCTGAGTTGCTTCTCGGAAACTAGAAGGTTCCCCAACCTGTGCAACCAAGGCTTGATACCTCTTAGGCTGCTTACGTTGTCTCTTCTCATTTCGGTAACTTCGACAAAGTCTTCTGCATACCTCAGAATTTTCCGTAGTTCCCTACTCATTCTCTCACTAGTAGTGGGTGGATTTACCTACTCTCCCTCCCGCAAGTCCTCGAGAGAAATGTCCCTTGGATCCCCATGCCTTGGAGAGGCAACTTAATTATTTTCCGTCAGTTGTTTAGGTTGAACCAGCAGATCCTCCTCAGACTGCATAGCAGAAGGCAACTCGCAGGATCTTTTGAAGGCCCTCTCCTCCATGAATTTCACATCTCTCCGCACTACAACTTTCCTTCTCTCAAGAATATAGATGTGATATGCCTTTGCATTCTCACTGTATCCTACCAGATACCCTTTTCCGCAGTCATGTCCAACTTCTTTCTCTTCTCACTAGGCACATGACAATAAGCTGTACTGCCGAAGATCCTAAAGTGACCCACCTCAGGCTTGCTGCCAGTGAAGACACTTTCCGACGTGATCTTTCCCAATGCAACGTGAGGGATCATGTTCTAAACATAGATCGTTGTATTACAAGCTTCAACCCACAAAAAATTGGGCATGTCTTGATCATACAACATTGCCCTCGCAGCTTCGACAATAGTATTGTTTTTCCTTTTTGCCACACCATTTGGCTCCGGATTATATGGAGTGGTCCACTCCCTTATGATACCTTCCCTTGCACAGAACTGATGCAGGAGCATCCTGCTTAATTTTTATTTAAATATGTGTAATTGGGGGGGGGGGGGTGGGAGGTGGGTGATGTCTTTTTAATTATTTTCTAAATTATTATGCTCTTTTTTAATAAATTAAGAGAGAAAAATGTAAGTGTGAGGATTATTGTAAATATTCTTTTAATTAATTAAGGATATGAGTGGAGTTGAATTAGTAGATAATCTAGGGATTAGGAATTCCTTAAACGGGACTTAGTTGAGTCCAAAAAAGGGATAAATCTATTTTAGATTTTGGTTGAGATTTGTATGGAGGAAATCATGGATTGGAATCAATTCATAATTATGTATAAATATGAGGATTGTGTGAGGATGAAGGACGAAGTGAGGAATACAGAGAGAGAGAGAGTGGAATGGTGTGAGAGTTTTGAAAAGGCCAAGAGCCAAGAGGCCCACAAATGTAATATTCGGGTAATTAGTTTGTATCTATAATTTTCTGATTATTCTTGTATGCCAGTATTGGTTTGTGTTGGCTCTCTTTTCTTTATGTATATTTTGAGCTGAATCAAATGTAGTTTTAATGAAGAATTAGATGACAATTTTCATACTGAATGAAATAAACACTCTATTATATGCAAGGATCTGTTTTATAGTAGAATCTCTACATCATTTGGTATCCGAGCATAAGGTTGGAGAAGAATGTGTGGGATTTGATTAGTTGCCAAATGTATATTCTCTTTAAGAGTCAACTTTGTGAAGATCTGTTGTGAGCATGCATTAGATTCAATACTGCATAGTATTTGAAATATATGGTTCGATTTTTGTCTTAACCTTGCAGTGGAGTGCACCAAAGAATCAAAGCACAGATTTGTTTGCATCGCAGATTGTTTAAGACGCAGTCCCTGTTTATGCATGATTAAAGACAGAAGGTGTCACAGTAAGTGGCATGGTTGTCAAATGCCAAAGACCGCAGGTGTGTGGACGCAAGCAACAGAGGAGTTGAAGACTGTGGAAATGGGTTGTGCAGCCAACACAAATTGAATTCGATACAACATAGTCTCTGTTGAATCGTGGAGGTGATTAGCATGATGCTGCGTTATGGTGTGTGCGGACCCAATTCCTTGTGTGACTGCATGAGGAACTAACGCAGTTCCCGTGGGGTCATGGTGAGAGTAGTCTTAACATACTGCAGTAGAGTGCGGCCAGGTTAAGCGTTGGTATGGACGCAGGCAAAGACACCACAGGCAACGCATTGATGCATTGGAGGCATTGGAACATGTAGTGTATTTGAGGTGGAAAATCCATTACAACAATGGAAATGACACCACGGAAACACATGGATGCTAGCAGTCCACTGCATTGCTATAACACGACACTATGATTTGGGGTGTGCGGCTCTAATTTCTTGGAGTCTGCGTAAAGACAATAAACACAGACCCGTGGATATGGTATAAGCAGCAGAGCGATGTATATATATACAAATGCTTTTTGATATGTCTGCACAGTCCGTTGACCTCGTTTGGCTTGATTGAAATTACTTTGAATGTTGTGTGATGGTTTGTGTGGTAGTGACTTCAAAACAAAACAAAAAATGCAGCGGTTGCTTTCTTAAGGCAGATTCCATGTTTGGTAATACGCTCTCAACATAGCCACTTTATTATGTCCACACTGTTACAGATGGTAATGATTTATTTAATGGTTATATCAACATTTGAAATGAGATGATATTTGTATAGTTCAATAATGAAGTTACAAAGGCATTGTTAATTTACCTGGAGTTGTGGTTGATCTATCGACTCTTACAGAAAAATACAAGGAGGATATTTTGGTATGGAGATTCCTGTTGAAAAATATTCTTGACTCAGAAAATGATGATATACAAGTGCAATCTGCTTGGAAGTCGTTGTCAATGCTACTCCAATGTTGGAATCTGTGATTAAGTCTCCTCGCCCTACCCGGGTTGAAGCTACAGATGTGGCTAATGTTGTTCTGGATGGGACTAATTGTGTTATGCTTAGTGGTGAGAGTACAGCAGGGGCATATCCCGAGGCAACAGTGAAGAGCCTGTGACCAAAATTAAAATGTTCGAAGTTCAAAGTGTAAAACCATTATGCTTTGTGAAGGAAGGTGGTAACAACCAGTTAATGGGAATGAGAGTGACAGAGACCTTGAATTGAGGAATTCGAGCAGTGATTCTTCCAGTGATAGTGAAATTTGAAATATCTTTAAGCTTTAGAAGTGAATCCTTCAATTCCAGTGAAAGAAAAGGAAGCAACAGAAGATAACAAAAGTTACGCAACAAAAGCATGGTAAATATCGGACAAAGGTATGTTAAGTAAAATTGTGGGGCGAGCATGTTATATGTTGACATTTTTGGGTTTTCTTAACCAAAATTGAATTTATAGATAAGTATTTTTGCGAGAATGATTTATAGATATGTCAACATGCTGTTTAAAATTAAAGTGAAAACATTGTAAATGCGGAGGTATAAGGTTTTATCACCACAGTAGCTTTAAAGAAAATTAAGTTCTGTTTAAATGAATGGAAAATTAGAATGCATTATCCTGGGTGATATAAAGAGAAGCATGCATTTTTATAATATATGAGAGGGTTTAGTATGCATAGTGTGGGTTCTTCGCAGTTTTGGCTGAGTCATTTTGAATCAAGGCTTGTAGTTGAAAATGAGAGAATTCTTTTGATTTGTGTTTTAAGGTTGAAAATACAAACAAACCACAATTGCTTGATGTTGTAGAATCCTTTTTTTTACCATCATATGGCGACGCCTAAGGAGGTGTTGTTCAGGATGAGCACAATTTGTATGGTTCATGGAAGTATAGGAAAAATATCTACGCTAAGATGATGAGCATGTTGGATGAAGGGCATGCGAATATTGATAGTGATAAAGACGACACAGAAGAGTGAAATCCAGAGAGTTGAAATTGCAAAGAGAAGGTTTATTAAATAACCTTGACGGGAGCATAAGGTATGATAATTCAAAAAAAGTATTTTTGAATGTTGAAAATTGAATGGTTTATTTATTTTCGCCATAAAATAAATCTTGGGGAAAATGGATTGCATTTTGATTTAAGGCTTCAATGTCATGTGAAGTGATAAAGGGAGATGATGTAATTGGTGACTTCTGATATTTTCTTAAGAATGGAGTATGAGAGAGAGTGAAGATTTTACGTCATAAATGTATTAAGGGTGGATGTTCACGAGTATGTTGTATAACTTGAATTAGAGTCAAAATATCCACTGTTGTAATTATTGGGTCAAGCCTTAAAGTCAAACAAAGGTTAAGGTCAAATGAAAATTTGGATAGCTTGAGTCAAGATTGAGTTATTGTATAAGAGGGTGTATTTTTTAGATGAAAATTGATGTAAAATATGGAATCAAAGAGTCGTAAGCCAAGTCAAAGGTTTGAATGTAATTGGGTGCATGATTGGCGGAGCTCGACACCCAAAGAGTTTGGTCATTATAACACATGAAATACCGCAGTTGTTGTTTGCAGCAAAGAGGAGCAAGATAGTTGCCAGCAATGATTCCAAGACAGAGAACTGAAAGAGGTCAAGCGCAGGAAGAGAGCTTGCATTGTTGAATGGAAAGTATGGAGGCTTGCTGAAAAGGAGATTTGAATGAAATCCGTAAGTGAACAGATGAAGTTCGCAAAGGAGGATAAAATGACTGTTGATAGTCATTTCAGAGGTTCGGAGAAAGACTGCCACAGAAGAAGGAAGATGCCAAGAGCAAATGACATATGTAAGCAATTGACTGATGAAGAGTATGAACAGGAGAAATATGAGATAGCCATTCACCTTGAGTTATTGATGGAATTGTTACAGAGAAATAAAGACCAGAGACATGGTTGGACCATGAGGAAGAAAGTGAAGTGGCAGAGGCTACATGAAAAGAGGGAACAACAGGTAAACATACAATTGACAGAAGAGTTGAGGAAGCTCGAGCAGATGATGAGTGTGCAATTGAGATGTGGAGAACTCAAAGAGGTTGAGTTGAAAATGAAAATTTCCATTTGTGGCCCAGAACAAGGTGAAATTCTGGGTGACGGGATCAATGAGAAAGATCTCATGGACTATTGGAATAGTTCATAAGAATTGTTGACAAGAGAAGCAGATGAGGCTATGAAGCCTTGTATTTTTAAAACTCATAGTTTGTGTATGTTTGCAGGATGTGCAAAAGATGATGGAAAGTCTGGTGAAACTATCACAGAGATGAATGAAACTCTTAAGGTGAAGTATGATGGAGAATGCCTTTTAGAGGATGAAGGTACTGATTTGTTGCAGCATGAAGAAATCATAAATGAATTCTTGTTTGGTGTAAGAAAGCCAGTTGAAGTTGTTATGGAGTAGAAGCATAATGGAAATGCTGAAGTGATATTCCAAGGAGGTAAACAAATGAATTTGTTTAATGAAATTGCTGACAGAATTTTGCAATATGATGATACAGAAACCAGGATAACTCAAGAAGATTGCCAGAAGAAGAATGAAGTTGGGAATGAAGGTTGTGATAAAATGGTGGAAATATTTCACATGGAAATAGAGTTCTTGGAACGATGGCTTAAGGAACCTGAGAGAGAAGTGAAGCTTGCAGAACCTGATCCAGAAGAGATTGCAGTTACTATGCATGATAGGGATGAAATGTTTTTTAAATTTATAGAGTTGAGTGAATGTTATAACTTTTCAAATAATAATGTGACTGTAGGTACAGAAAGAAACATAAATAAATATGATGTTGAAATCAGAGAAATTGAGCAAAAAGTATTTAGAGGTAAGATGAAAGATCAGGAACAGCAAGAAAGTTATGTCTTTAGAGACATGAAGGAAACAAAAGTATTGAACCAATAGGATAAAGATGAAAGAAGCCAGCAATTCGAAGGAGGATTTGTTGATATCCAGAAAGTCGATGATGGGAGATTGGTGCTTGAAGCATCAAAAGAGGCCGAAAGGTCTTATCTTTTTAAAACTAATAGTTTGTTGATGAATGCAGGTACAACACCAGACGAGAAATTTGTTACTATAAGAAAAATCAATGACTATAGTTGTAATCAAGAAGGAGTTCTTGATTATTCTTCATTGCAGAAAGTTAAGTGTTCAACACAATTGGAGACGGAAGCATCAAACAAAGAGGAACTACTTCGAGGAATTGGTGAAAGAAAGTGTTGGATAAGCCGATGGAATTCGATTGACAGAGTGAGTGATGAATTACAAAATGGAGTTGATACTTTAAAGGACCAGCGGCAGAACAAAGTTTGGAATCTTGGAGGGAGCAAGTTATTTGAGACTTGTGGTTGTTGCATTATTACAGAAAAGTGATAGACCTCATAGACAGGAGTCCATTGAAACTTCTCTACAAAGGGAGTCTAATGCAGGAGCATCCTACTTGATTTTTATTTACATATGTGTAATTGGGGGGGTGATGTCCTTTTAATTATTTTCTAAATTATTATGCTCATTTTTAATAAATTAGGAGAGAAAAATGTAAGTGTGAGGATTATTGTAAATATTCTGTTAATAAATTAAGGATATGAGTGGAATTGAATTAGGTAGATAATCTAGGGATTAAGAATTCCTTAAACGAGACTTAGTTGAGTTCAAAAAATGGATAAATCTATTTTAGATTTTGGTTGAGATTTGTATGGAGGAAATTATGGATTGGAATCAATTCATAATTATGTATAAATATGAGGATTGTGTGAGGATGAAGGACGAAGTGAGGAATATAGAGAGAGAGTGGAATGGTGTGAGAGTTTTGAAAAGACCAAAAGCCGAGAGGCCCACAAATGTAATATTCGGGCAATTAGTTTGTATCTATAATTTTCTGGTTATTCTTGTATGCCAGTATTGGTTTGTGTTGGCTCTCTTTTATTTATGTATATTTTGAGTTGAATCAAATGTAGTTTTAATGAAGAATTAGATAAGAATTTTCATACTGAACAAAATACACAATCTATTATATGCAAGGATCTGTTTTATAGCAGAATCCCTGCATCAAGAACCCAGTGAATTCCTTGCATGTTTATTCACCACCATTGTCTAAACGCAACACCTTGATCCGCTTTCTTGTTAGGTTTTCTACCAGAGCTTTAAACTCTTTAAACCGACTGAAGACTCATCCTTGGTCTTCAAAAAGTAGATCCAGGTTTTCCTGGAATAGTCATCAATAAAGGTGACGAAATACTCGGCACCACTAAGAGCTCTAGTGGACATTGGTCCACAGATATCTGAGTGTATTAGGCCCAATGCACTCTTGGCCCTATTGCTGCTTCTCTTATCTGCTGCCTTGGCATATTTACCCAACATGCACCCTCTGTAGACATCATCCTGCTTGGTCCTTAGCTCTGGAACTCCCGTGACTTTTTTCTTGAGAATTTTTAACACCCCATGATGCAAATGTCCCATTATTTTGAGCCATAGTTCATTCAGGTCTGTTTCGTCAATGTTGTGTATTAGTGCCATTGGGGATTCAAGCGGTAACTTATAAAGTTTTTTTCTCATTACTCCGATCTGTGCTTTCTTCTTCTAACTGGGGTGTTTGATGTAAACCCTATTACCAATAAAGTAAATGTCATAATCTCAGTTTTGAAGTTGAGACACTGAGAGCAAGTTCATTCCCAACCCGGGCACATGCAATACATTAGTGGCTCGAAGCTTATTTCCAACCTTGGTCTGAAATACTACGGTACCTCTTCCAATAGGGGTACATTTTTCTTTATTACCCATGGTTATTTTAAAATTCATCTGCTCCTCTTGGTAGTCGGAAAAACATTCCCGCACTCCCGTCATATGAGTAGAATCTCCACTATCAATGTACCAGACCTCAGGAGAAGCAGTGCTTGACACATAAGCAAATTCTTCTTCGAGTCTGGATGCCAGAACAAAAACATTATGATCCATCTATTCTATCATGCTTCTTTCCCTCTCTGAAGAGCTGCTTGAACCCCTTCGAGTTGCTGCCGCAATGTCAGATTTATGTTCACTTTTCGATTCTCCATCCCTATTACTCATCTCTGGCTCTAATACCATGTGAAATTTTCAATATGAAAATCTATAGTTGCAGTGATAGATTTATTTCTCCTACTTATTACTCCAATAAGTTATTTATATAAATATATACTACTGCAACATTCACAATTATATATGCAGAGAAGTGAACAGTAAAGAACACAAGCATAAGAACTAATCGCATGTACACAATTATTTTTGGACACTCCGGAAAAAGCCAATGCGGAAAAATCGGTGTAGCAGATGAGGGTTTTATTATTAATCTTCAACAAATGAATCTTCACAAGGAATACACTGGCAGATATAATCAGAAAAAACCTGAGACAATATTCTCAAATCCTCCCAACAATTTCCTGACACCCAGAACAACCTCTCCTTCCCTTTGTGTCTGTCTGCATGTTTCTTTGCACAGTCCCTGTATTGGATTGCATAGGCTCTGCGTAGGTTCACTGCGTTGCCTCCTATTACCCTCTGCGTCCCTCTCTCCTCGAGCTCAATCATTGTTGACTCCCTCCTTCTCCTTTTGCTTCTGCAAATCTTTGCCTTGCAACTCTCCCATTGAGATCGAATTCTATTCCTTCAGAATTGATCTCCTTCGGGTATTAAGTGTATGCACGACTTACTTTCCAAATGGTCCTTAAGCCTTCTTTTATAATCTTCTCGTTGGTGAATCTACAACCCAGATTAGAAGTCTAATCAATGGCTAAGATTAAAACTTGACTTGATCTTTGTTTTCTAGAAGATTCACACTCTGTCTTATTAATACCCTTTAATTATTTAATTTCCCTAAGTTTAGACTTAGGGTCTCCATTAAAATAATTAATTATTTTAATAAGACATAAACTAAGTGGAATTTCCACAAATGGTTTCCGAGTTCTTTGGAATATTGATGTCCAAGTCTCCTCATAAAACTTGAGACTTGGAACACTTTCTGATGCTACAAAAATCAACATGAAGATAGAGCAATTATGGAACCTTATTCATCCCTTCCCTTGGCCTATTTTTACCACCCCTCATTTGTACCTTTTACTTTAATGACTTTATTTTTCTTGACTGGCTTGGGCTGCAAAATTTATTTATGCATTAATACCCTTTTAAGATGAAGCAATTTATCGTTCATCAGGGTTGATATATCAAAGTTCCTTTTATTTTGATTTTCTCATGCATTAGCCAAGAACGAGGTGAGGGCTAATGAGGGGGGTAGAGCTTAGGCTAGGCTTTTTTCCATGCACTTTCTTTCATCCCAACCAATTATTTGCATTTATCCTCATGGCTGATGCTTTTTCTTTTCTTACCATTGCATTAACCTTTAAGGACAAAATTTCCAAGCCTCTACTCAAGAATAAGGAAATCAAGGAAAAAGTACCAGCGATAGATAATAATCAACCTAAAGAGTGAGATATGACACCACAAAAAAATGGAAAGTGATAAGTATGGATTACCTTGGGCCCGCAACATCAATCAATGCTTCTTATTTGCAACCTTACTAGACAAAGGAAGGAAGGGTTTGAAGAAAGGTCACAATAGACTAGGGCTAGAGGATAACCACCAAGGTGAAGCATCATAACTATAATACAACCAAAAGTGGTTAATCATCCAATTCAATCTATTTTTCATACTAATATGCTCTTAAACACGAATTTGTAAAGCACTTGATTATAAACACGACTAATGTATGACTTGATGTCACACAGCACTAGCCAAAAAATAGATGGAGGGCCTTTGAGGCTAGCTATCTATAAATCATATAGAACGACTGGTCAACAAGCTAAACAAAAGGGGAGAAAAGGGTTTCATCTATGAGCCACCCGCTTAGGTGGGTAACATGTTCCATATAACACGTCTTCCATGTGCACACTTCATGAAAATTCTCGCCAAGCCACATAGGCCTCCAACCTCCAAAGGTGCCAAATAAGCATCAAGTTAAAGCATAACAATCTATAAGTAAGCTATCTCTAATGTGAATATCCAACATAATACAACCAAGGGTGGTTAACACTCCATGCACCCCACATCACATGAAGCACCTTTAAGCATGGTGTAAATACTTTTGAAGTAACTCAAAAATTAACAAGAGTATTCAACACATTATTTGTTTTGCAAATTTCAAGAGTTCTTCTCTCTCTCTCTCTTTATATATATATATATAGAGAGAGAGAGAGCCAATTTCATAAAATATGGTGATTGTGTATTTTTCTTTTGGATAAGATTTTTAATTTTTAATTGATTACTCATACGAAAACATAGGAGATCCAATAATGTTTATCATTTACCATTATATCAAATTTATTGTTGAAGCCAAAATTATTATAGTTGTTCTAGTCTTATTGAATCTATTTAGAATATTGTTTATAATATTTCAATCTTTATTTGACTTCTATAATATCTATAATTGAGTATAGGGAATATAAGTGGAATAAAGGACTATTTTTTCTAATTTTTGTTTCTAACTATATTATCTACTCAACAACCCTCTAACACTTATCATTTCTATAGAGGCTGCATTTAAGCTACTTTTTATTCCAAATCGAAAAATGGTGCTCTCAAAATCATCTGATTTTTTTCAAGGTTAAATATAGACCATGTTTAAGGTTGCAACATTGACAACCAATATCATTACCAACCAAAGCCTTAAAATAAACTCTCAAATCGAAAAGTCGTGTTTAAAGTTGCAACGTTGACAACCAATATCATTACCAACCAAAACCTTAAAATCAGCTCTCAAATTGGAAAGCCGTCCTCCTAGTAGCACTCCCTTTTTTCAAAGGTTAAAATTACAACTTGTTTGAAACCTTGACCTTGATAAACCCTACCCATACACATGTGCCTTTATGATGATGTTAAGAACACAAACTATTCGTTGAGATGAGAGCTAAGCTCTAGGAGTTAAAGAGAAGTGAAGATATTAAGACTCAAGGACATGGTGTCCACATTTGATGGTGGGGATAAGTAAAGAAACCTATGTTGTGAACTGTAAATATCCAAGACTAAGATGTATGTATATGTTAAGTTGTTCATATGGACTCTATAACACGATGAATATATAGTACTCCATAGATTAGATACCAATTTATAATGTATGCACACACATGCTTTTGCATTACATATGTATATAAATACAAATAAATATAAATATGTATCAGTGCCATGTAATTGATGTGAGAGATGGATCCTCAAACCTTTATAAGATATTTATTTTAAAAACATTTAAAATATACCTATTATAATATTTTACCTATACTAGAAATTTATTATAATAAATGAAATCTCTATCTATTTATAAAAATTATACAACTTAAAATTTAACATACATATTATAAAACCTTACATATAAGATAAATAAACCAACTGTGACAAGCATTTGACAGCAGCAATTTTTTCTTTATATAAAAATAAAGAGTATGAATATCTAACTCATAAAGTTGAATACACTAACATATTTTCTATTCTAAGAAGTAAATCAAGGTGACCGCTATAGATAATAAAATTTTCTTCATACACGAATTGAAAAACCCAATTTGTCTCATTTCAGACCACAACAAAGATTTTCTGATATTTAATTGTCTTAAATGTATATAGTGCGTGGAAAATGTGAAGAATTCTAGGAATTCGAAGATAATTATAGTAACGGAGTTGTCTTTAATGCGATTTTTTGAAAAGTTTTCTGATTTATTTTTCCGATCTAATTTGTTTAAAATGCGGAAAGAAATCATTGAAATCACAAGCTTGATGGGTAAACTTTGCACAATCGAAGTGCCCTAGGGGTTTTTCAGGGTACTGAATCCATATATGCAGTCAAAAAACAAGTTTAAATAACACAAATCAAGATTTCACCTCAAAAATTTTCGATGGATTCAAGCCAAAAAGTCCACCAAAAACTCCAAAATGCCGCGTTAAAAACAATTCCCATAATAACATCTCTATTACATAAACATTATTAACATGAAGTTTATCAAAAAAACATAATTTATTGATCTGATGAAATCACTATCAAATTATTGAAGATGGGGTGTGAATAATAATATTCAAGTAAAACTGCCTTTTGCACAAAATAATAAGAGCTCAAAGATATCTGCTCATAGATTGTCTTGGGAGTGTGATGATTTTGAACGTTATTATAGACATCAAGAAATAGGGTTGGGGCAAGTTTTGTCACAAGGGTATGGACAATCAACTTCCTTCACTTTACTTCGCTCAAAGTACCAATCTCCCACAGCCTGTGCAATGGTCTTTAATGCAAACAAGAATTGTAATTAGCATAACAAATAGTGCTGATCTGTCACAAACATTACAATAATATAAAGGGAAATACAATGTCACTCTTGTCATGATCCATCTTTCACCATTTTCATTCATTCAATGTTGATGATCTAGTTAAATATAGTGCAAAATGCAATTGTAAATTTCTTATGACTGGGAAATGTACAAAAAAGTAACCATGGCATTATTAGCCAGAGAAGTTATATTCCTCTTGAAAGATGTTATTTTTCTTTTCTAATTGAATATTTCAAATAAAACAATAATCTAGTTCCATGGCAAATGAAAATTAACACATCATTTTTGGAAAGCTTGTTTTACAGAGATCTTTTGGTCATAATCACATGAGAAAAAAAAATCTCATGTGATTATGACTGAAAAATCTCTATAAAACAAGTATGGATCACAGAAATCAAGATTCAAAATGGAAAGCTTATGTGTGTGCCAAATTCTAGACATAAATAGCACACACAAACGGAATGACTCATTAAAACTAATTCATTAACCATGAGTAGAGCTTACTAGTCACGAAAAGTAAGGAATAGTCCTTTTGGTTCCCCATTTCATGTCTTCTTTTGTTAACATAGGTGCTGTGATTATTTCTATAGTTTTTACACGTGGTCGTAACCCATTTATGTGTCATTACATATCATGTAATTTGGCTAAAGATGATATTTTATTTCATTATTGTCTGCTAAGGTTATGGTTAAGGAAAACTTAATCAAACTTGATATGTAGGTCCGATAACTCTCTAAAAGTATGTGGAACTATAAACCCCTCTTGAAAGGATTCCCCACTTGAGTTGTATAAACTCAAAACAAAAGCTCTCATTTTGTGATCTTCTTAATAAAAAATACCTAGTGTTATAAGCATAAGACCAACTAATTTTGGATTTTTCTTTAGTGATTGTCATCTTTGGCACATTTCAGTATTTTTTTTTCCGGCTCTTGTGCTGTTGGCTTTTTCACTCTTCGTGCAGAGCACTTGTCGGAGGATACTTCATAATGCAGGTGAGATCTGGCTCCATGAATTCTTCCATTGACCCTTGTAAATATCAACATAGCATCGTAGCAGTTGTGAAACTTCTTCTCTCAATCATTTTAGCTGATAGGAAAACTATTGGCTAGTGGCATATTTGTTAATTTGTAACTAGTTTTTTCTTAGATCCTCTCTATAGGGTTTCTCTAGGGGTTATAGAGATATATACCCTAATATAGGGCTCTGCCTTTCTTCTAGGGTGTTCTTTGGCACTTTCCACGTTATTTTCAAAGCCAAAACCTTCATTCATAGGTTACGAATGGTTTTTACCATTTTAATCTATAAAGGCGAATTTCAAAGTCTTTATTCCATAAGGAGCATTCACCCCATTGTTATTGAGTGCAAGATTAAAAATGAATGTTTCGCAATCTAAAAAGAGGCAACTATCATTCTTCGGTGGATCCAATGACTCCCCCAGTTGAAAGAAAAGGTCAATGGATGTACTTGGCAAGGCTGCTTCCTGTTGCAGATGATCAAAATTATGACAATGTATGTTTGAAGAAGGCTGAAACTCTTGGATTGATCACTCTTTATTTTGATTATAATCTCATTCATCATACTAAGGATAACAAAGGTGCGAAGGAAATCTGAGAAAATCTCAAAACTATCTAGAATGGTGAGCACTACTTAGGTCAACTGACTTGAAACTAAACTCTCCAATCTCCATACGGGTGACTTCAATAATCATAGAGTAGGCTATGGATATGCTTGTTTTAATTTCTGTCATTGACAGCATAATGAATAATAGAAAAACAAAACTTATCCATCAGGAATGTGGAGAGAAATCCTCATATGCATGGATCAATCTAGAATCAAAGCACTTAGTAAACATGTATTTAAGCAATCTAATAATGAAAGCAATGTGCTGTCTCATTCACATTTAGGATGCGGTGCATAAACCAGTCATATCAGACTTGGTGTGATATTTATTTTGTATTCTATCAAGACTTTACTACATTTTTCCACCAAGTGTTACAGATGTTCCAACCTATTATTGCAGAATTTTAATGTAGCCTTGTTGGTTATTTAACAAGCACAAGGGAAAATCTCATGTTTTTACGAGAAAATGTAGTGGTTGCACTAGCTCTCTGATTTCATTTAGCATTTCAATCTTCTAGTTCTAATTTCTTGGGTGTTTTCCATTTTATCATCATTGATGCAGTACTAGTTGCATGATTGAATTTATATCATCATTGGCTAAATGTCTTAGTTTCTAAATTCTGGAAAAAAATGAATCTTTAGGTCTATATTTCATTTTTGTATGTGTAACTCACTAATTTGTTATTTTTATAATATATGTATATATAGTCCAAAATGTCGTATTTTTGGGGCATTGTGTCTCGGGTTTAATAGTTGTATTTTTGTGTCCCTTGTCATCATGTCAGGTGACTTAGGTTTTTGACTAGTAATGAAATTTGTCTTAAACAAGGAATTTTGGCATCTTTTCTATAACTTTTTCTCAATGAAATTTCAAATTTTAGACCAAAAATTTAGACGCAAAAGGGATCAAATAATCAGATTATTATATGCAAAATTTGTTGACTCAAAAGGCTCAAATTTAAGAGATATATCAAAACAAAGGTCAATCATTTAGACAATCTACAAATAAGGGTTTTAAAGGTATGTAACTTATAATTAGCATAACTTTTGATTGGGAGATATAATTTGGTGATTCAAAATGAGTGAAAAGGGGAAAAAAGAGGAGTATTATCTTTCCACATGGAAAAATGTATTCGAAAATTACTGCAACAAATAAACCTACAAACAAGCTCAACCATGACTCATGAAGAAATTGAAGAGATGCAAAACTAGGCATCCAAACTGGAGAACAATTTAAGGAAATGGATGATACTACATTAAAAAGGTACAATTGTCGCACATGCAAGATGTGTTAAAGGGAATATGGATCAAAAGATGGTAAAGCTGTAAAAACCTATGGAACATAAGATGGATGAAAATAAGGAGCATATAGAAGAGAAAATAGATGAAAAGTTGAAACAATTGGAACAATTGGAACAAAAGAGAGATGAAAATAAGGAACAAATGGAAGGAAATTAAAATGATCATGCAAGCCCTAGATGGGAGGTCCCCTAAAATTGATTACGTGACCAAACAGTCTCATGAAAATAAAGGTAGTATTCAGGTTGAAAAGCTTTCCAATAATAAGCATTTGTAAGGTGATTTTAACTCTGATAGTGGATTTACTTATGGATGATTTCCTAAGGATATGAACTTTCCCAAGGTTGAATTTAGAATAGAGATATTTACTTGGGTGAACCAAATAGAGAAATACTTTCAATTGCATAGTATTATGGATGATAAACAAAGAATTCCTTAGCAACTTTGTACTTTGAGACAAAACACTATCAGTGTCATCAATTGATAGTTAAAAGAAAACCCTTTTCTTATCATCATACTTGGACTTTATTTACAAGAGACTTAGGAGCATTATATTGAAAAGTTTGGGAACAAGACTACTTTATGTGAAAATTCCACAATGGGAATCCCTACTGCAGCAATCTGATTATATTTCTCCTACTTGTTAATTAGTGATAAAAGTTATTTACTGTGTTACACTGTAAATATCGAAATAAATACAACTGAGTCCTTCACAACATAAATAATATGCGGAAACAAGTACTGAGAAAGAAAGAAATAAACACACACGACATTGTTATTTTTGGAAAAATGTCCCTGGAAAAACCCAAAGCAGGAAAACTATTGAGATTTTGTGTATTTGGGGTAGCATTAGTTGTGCTCTAAGTCCCAAATTTTGAGGAAGGATTAGAGTACACCTGATCTACAAGACCCAGAAATGGATTTGGGAAATTTCACCTGGTTTAGGAGATATTAAATTAGTTAATTATTTTAAGTGTATTTCCTACGTTAAAACTTAGGGAACTTAAATAATTAAAGTGAATTTCATTAAACATGTGATGAAATTGTCTTAAGTCACACGGATCAAGCTTTATTTTAATCTTAGCCATTGATTCAAGATCTGATCATGGCCGTTGATTAGTCAATGAGAAAAGTATAAAGGAAAGGCTTGGGGTCATTTGTAAAGACATAGAGAGGCAGAGCACTGAAGCTAAGCTGAGATTCTAGGGTAGGGTTTGCTGAGAATACTCAGAAGTGTTTCAACTGCAGAGAGGGGAATTTAGACCAAGGGGATGATCTGATTCCGGGGTCTAGAATACACAAGAGGCAGAGATCAGCTCAAGGACAACGCAGAGGAAGGCAACAGCAGAAGCAGCAAGGACAACACAGTCTCTCCAAGGACAACGTGATTTTCAACAGGAAACCCTCAAGGGTTACGCAGAGACCCTTCAGGGGCAGCATAGTGACCGCGTCACCCAGTCTGGGGTAACGCAGTCCCTTCTGGAGCAGCACTGAGGGTTTGGAGGACTTCCAAGTCTGATGCAGAGGCTTTTAGGGGCTTCAAAGGCTGATGCAGGGCCATTCAAGTGCAACATTGGGGTTTCTAGGCCCTAATCTTGGCTGAGTTCTGTAAATCCCATTTGAGGGTGTGGATCAGTCATTATTTTGGCCCTAGATCAGCCAGTGAGCTGTAGATCTAGTATTTTCTCTATCGATATTTCTAGATCTGGAACCCAGATTTGTGTATTCAGAAATATTCTTAATAATAGAACCCTCCAGCAGCGAGAGACTGGTTTTCCCACCTTGGGGTTTTTCCAGGGACTATTTGTCCAGAAATAACTATGTCTCTTTGTCAATGTGTGCATGTGCTTATTCTAGATTTGAATTGGAAGAGATCCGTTATGTGTTTTGCTTCGATGTTAACTTGAATTTATTTAGTTGATCACTTATTTAAGTAGGAGGAGCTTAACCGGATTAACATTAATAATTTTTGCATAAGATATAAGATTCATAAATTTATACATGGTATCAGAGCAATTGCAGATCTAGGAGGGTCACCAGCTGAAGAGACTGAAGGTTCTAGCTACAGAAAGCAGTTGGAAAAGCAGCAGAAATGCAGATCTGAAGGGACAACGCAGTTTTCAAGAGCAAATTCACGCAGAGGGAATGGCGACATTGTCCAACGCTGTGTCCTAGCAAGCCCATGCAATTACTGCGCAGAGGCAGCTCAGAACAACGCTGGTTTGGTCTGAAGCCAGCAACGTGATTCAGATCTGAATCTGTCAGATCTAGAAAATACTGCAAAAAAGCTGCAGAAATTTAGAAGACCTGGTGGGGTTAAAATTCTGAAGTTTTTCAGATTTTTAGCCTTAGCACAAGTGACAAAGATTGGGAGGAGATCAGCTTCTCAGAGAGTTTCTTGCCAAAGGAAACTTGCAGTTTGATCAGAGGATCAAAGAAGAAGTTGAATCATAGTTGATTTGGTAGATTTCCAAGGAAGGAAATCAGTTTTCAGAGGGAGCAGAAGGGCCTTAGATCCATTTCTCTAGCAAAGAGAAAAGGAAGTTTCGACACATCTTAGCAGATGGCTCCTCATGGACTGCATGATTAGGATAGGCTAGACGACCTCTCAAACTTTTCGGTTTGGAAGGCAAGGATCCTGATTGTCCTTGAGGCGTACAATCTAAGAGACCATGCAGAGCAGACTCTGGCTACACCGACAAATGCAGATCTCCTTCGGAAGCATAAGGACGCTGCTGGGCATGGTAAGCGGCTGATTATGGATAGTATCAAGGACCATATTGTAACACACATAGCTGAGAAGAAGACAACTAACGAGATGTGGAAGGCCTTGACTTCCCTATATGAGGGAAAGTATGTCTAAAGAAAATTGTTGTTGGAGACCCAAATGAGGTCATTCATGATGACCAAGGGAGAAGACATGGAGCACTTCCTCTTTAGACTGCAATCAATCAGAGATCAACTGACTACAGCGGGTGCAACGGTGGATGATGCTGTGATAGTCAGGATTGCCCTCAATGCAGTCACGGATGAGTGGGAAACTTTGTCCAAAGTATCTTGGGCAGAGCGGACCTCCCAGATTGGGACAACTTTTGGTCAATTCTGTGTCAAGAAGAACTCCACAGGTTCACCAAGAGGCAACATAGCCCAGGATTGAGCAAAGTGAAGAAGGAAGATGAGGAAGATGTCGCCTTGGCATCAAAGAAGCAGCCAAAGAAGAAGAAGGATCTTTCAAAGATCAAGTGCTTCCAGTGTGGTGAAACGGGACATTTTGTCAGCCATTGTCCAGAGAAGAAAAGGGACAAGGAAGTATCTTCTTGCAAAGTAGCTGTGGCAGATGATGGGTCAAGAGATGATGCAGCCATGAGTGCTCATGAACCATGGAGGTGAGGTGACATGGACATGTAGAGGAGCTACATGGAATAAAGGCGAGATCCTTGAGTAGCTCATCTCTTGGATCACAAGCGAGCTACGATAGCGTTAAGAGAGTAGCAGGACAAGTGGAGCAGTGGGTGCATAGATCACAAATGAGGCAGAGGTAGAGGCAGATCTAAAGACTAGGAGGAGCAACGTAGAGCAAAGCAGCAGCAGCGTAGAAGCAGTAGCAGCACGAAGGCTGATGAGACTTCAGCAGCGCAGAGCAGTGCTGCAGCAGTGCAGAAGGCTTCAGAGGGACATCACAGTGCAGCAGTAGTGTGATAGATTTCAGTACAAGGAACTGATGTGACTTCAGTAGTGCAGAGGGAGTCTGATTATGCAGGCAAAGCTGTAGTTGTGCATCATTCTTTAGATTCCAGCACAGATTTGTAGCCTATGGAGCTTCAGTGATGAGGATGCAGCCCATCTGACTTGTTTGTCAAAGATTGGGTAGAAGATTCAGTTGTTTCTCTCAACAACTGAAGTTGCAGTGCAGCAAGTCAGCAATGACAGTGCTATGAGCAGCACAAATGCAACATATTGAGAGGGAGTTGCAGTACAGTGGTTGCAGTGGCAGTGGCAGAGTCATGGGCAGTAATACAGAATGGCAACAACAGTGCAGAGTTGAGTGGCAGCAGGCCAAGCTTTAACAGCACAGAACCAGTGCCAAAAATCATGTAATGCATAGTGTGGTGTATTGCTAGAGCACACCCTTGATGCTAAGAGGGAGTGCTGAGATTTTGTGTATTTGGGGTAGCATCAGTTGTGCTCTAAGTCCCAAATTTTGAGGAAGGACTAGAGTACACCTGATCTACAAGACCCAGAAATGGATTTGGGAAATTTCATTTGGTTTAGGAGATATTAAATTAATTGATTATTTTAAGTGTATTTCCTAAGTTAAAACTTAGGGAACTTAAATAATTAAAGTGAATTTAATTAAACATGTGATGAAATTGTCTTAAGTCACACGGATCAAGTTTTCTTTTAATCTTAGCCATTGATTCAAGATTTGATGATGGCCGTTGATTTGTCAACGAGAAAAGTATAAAGGAAAGGCTTGGGGTCATTTGTAAAGACACAGAGAGGCAGAGCACTGAAGCTAAGCTGAGATTCTAGGGCAGGGTTTGCTAAGAATACTCAAAAGTGTTTCAGCTGCAGAGAGGGGAATTTAGACCAAGGGGATGATCTGATCCCGCGGTCTAGAATACACAAGAGGTAGAGATCAGCTCAAGGAAAGCGCAGAGGAAGGCAACAACAGCAGCAACAAGGACAACACAGTCTCTCCAAGGACAGCGTGATTTTCAGCAGGAAACCGTCAGGGGTTATGCAGAGACCCTTTAGGGGTAGCATAGTGACTGGGTCACCCAGTCTGGGGTAACGCAGTCCCTTTCGGAGCAGCGCTGAGGGTTTGGAGTGTTGAAAAGTGTAACTAGATGGGTCTTCATGTTGACTACGTAATTATGTACTTATGTAAAGAAGAAGTCAAAAATAATAAGATGTATTTTTGTTTTACTTTCTTCATGGGTTTCATGAGCAAGATTTTGTTACAGGTCTATAGACTTCTTCTTGATGTCTATTAGGATTTTATCTTCTAGGTATAAATGTATTTAAGAGTCATGTTCATGAAGGATCTAGTCAACAAATGTACTCCAAGATCTTGGAAAAATACCGTGAAGAGATGACTCCCAAAAGATGCAAGAAGATAACCTTATAAGCACTAGATTAACTATCCTTCATGTCGACCTATAATAAACTATGAAGTCGGCCCTCTATTTTGCTGGCTGGTTGGCCTAAATACACTTAGACTGTCTCTATAAATACCTTCTCTGCGGCCCATTTGAGGAGATGTCGTTCTCGGTAATTCAAGAGACAGTTTGCAGATTCTGAAAAGGAGATTTAGTGCGGACTTGAGACGGGAATTACGGATTGGTTTAAAAAAATGCAGATGTCTGAAGGAACAGAAAATTCGGTGATCTCTAAATTAGAATGCGGACTGTTTGATTGAAGAGGAACAGAAGTGTGGATTCCAGACTAGGAGCAGTGCAGATCTAAGGCAGGGTTAAGTTCGTATCTCAAGGGTGAATCAGTGTGGAAAACAGTGTGGACTTCTCTGTGTATAAACTGCAGATTCCAGGAGTATTATACAGGGTATCAAATTGGGATTTATCTCAGTTAGAATGCGGATATATCACTACTGTACCACATATTGTTTTGTAATACCAGAACTGAGCAAAGGTCTTGAAATACAAAGTTAAGGGTAGTTGTATTGAAGGAATAATTTGAGACAGTGATCAGGAAGAAAAAGCAGTCTTAAAAGTGAGAGAAAGTGAGGAAGGTAAATCTGAGATTTACCTTCCTAACTACAAGTACTTGCAAAGAGAAAATAATTATGTCCCTACATTTGACTGAGTACTTTGATAATTGACTTGATGAAAGATTAACTAAGCTAAAGAAGAGAATACATAAGTAAGCTCACAAGTAATTATCAAGAAGAGAATTTGTATTAACCTACAGCCTTCCAAATTCTCAACATGGTATCAGAGCTAATGTGTTGAACATAAGGGCTTCTTGTCAACAAAGACACTCAAAGAAGCAAAGACCAAAGTTTGGGTTGGAAAGACAATCCAGTTTGCAAGGAAGACTATCCAACTACTTCATGTCAGAAGATCAACTCATTTAGGAAATTAATCTTTGGCATCAAAAGATTTGCACTCAGGACATTGTTTGAAGGAAATCTCAACTTTTGAAGATAGTCATTATAATCAAGGGTTCAAGTACAACAACATTGAAGAAAGGAAACCCTTGACTTCATTCGCTGTAAGGAAATCCACTCAAGTAAGTATTCATGACCCTATCTATCAAGATGCATTTTTGTAAAGAAAGCAACAAGCTGGTTGGATCATCAAACTTCAGTGCATGGAAGAAGAGAACAGACTTGAATTTAATTGAAGACGAAGTAATGGACTATATCAAAGGATCTACTATTCAACCTCCAAAAGAAGATACTTCAGCCCATGCCAAGTACATGAAGGGAGAAATTAGAACCCAAAGGATTCTCATAGAATCCATCAAAGACTCTCTCATTCCCTATGTATCAAAACTAAAGACTGCAAAACAAATATATGAGAAATTGGTGGAGCTATTCTTTGTGAGTACTGCTGGAGAAGCAATCTCTCTGAGACAAGAACTATAAAAATGAAATTATCAAGGGAAGCAGGAATCACTCCATAATTTATGAGGATTTCTTAAATAAGAGATCAATTGCAAGAACTAGGAGAAGTGATGTCTGACACTGAGATGACAACAGTGGTGTTGAATGCTCTACCAAAGGAATGGGGAAGCTTCACTTCTAGTCTATATGGGAAGAAAGAAGCCACTCCATTCCATGATTTATGGTCTCTATGTAAAATAGAGAAAACAAGACTAAAGGCCAAAGCTAATACAGGACCAAGTGAAGAGAATCATGCCTTTGCAGCCTCATACAG
Source organism: Pinus albicaulis (assembly GCA_034641835.2). Lineage (NCBI taxonomy): Eukaryota > Viridiplantae > Streptophyta > Pinopsida > Pinales > Pinaceae > Pinus > Pinus albicaulis. The sequence goes on along the minus strand of CM076581.1, from coordinate 831,611,612 downwards.
GAAGAAAGGAAGATTCGAAAAATTTGGCCCTCAGAATAAAAGAAGAAATATGGACAACATGCGATGCTTTGGATGTGATGAGCTTGGACATTATAAAAGAGATTGTCCTAAATCTGGAAATGGAAAAAGGAAAAAGGAAGAAGCCCATATCACTTATGAAAGAGAAGAACCTTACGCTAAAATATCTAAGAAGGAGGAAGCAAGAGATCTCTTTTATGATTGAGATCATATTCCTCTGTAAGTGATCTCTAATTAGTTGTAAAATTGTATGATAGCATGTACATTAAGAATCATCTTGATAAAAGCATGGAAGGAGCTCTCGGTGAAAAAGCTTCGGTAAAACCTCTCTACTAAAAGTAAAGCAGCCATCAGATCAAGGGTCATCATGGAGACAGAATTTTGGGATGTTATGACATATAGGTGAAGCAGGTCAAAGGAATGAAGCTCTTCATTCAAGAGAAATTGCTACAGGATGACTCAAGGAAAAAGGTATTAGGTATGTATATATTTATATGCTGACATTGGATGCTGTGAAGTCATGTCATATGGTTGCAAGTAATGGAATTCTGTATTAGAAGTATGATCTATGGAAGAGTATCTCTTGATGCACGGACATATGAAATCAACATAATATGTCCTCATGAAATATGAGGTGGCTGTATATGAACAAGGAACTGGAAAATGTGTAAGTTCCTGGGAAAGGAGAATGCGCAGAAAGGAAGAGATCTTGAAATGCAACCATGTCAAGAGGCAATTATCATCCAGAGACCAAGAAGATGTGACTAAGAGATCTCCTGGGAAGATATGTAGACTCTGACGAAAGTCTCGTGAAGAAGAAGACTCTTGGCAAAACATATCATTAGGAGATGTGTCAATTTGTATGAAGGATGTCGATGCCTACAGGAAGTTTTCATGGTGAAAGATCATCACTAAGGTAACTTTCGTTCTAAAAGTTAATATGAATATGTTTATCTGGATGAATTTGTGTAGGGCTGCTAATCATGATGTATGATCCTTGGAAATGATTCGAAGGAAAGCATCATGGCATAACAAAGGACCAGATAAAGGAAGTCTGATGAATCACTCTTTGATAGTTGACATGACTCAGGATGGAAGTGATGGATGATCTGTGCCCTATGAAGCTAAAAGTTGGAGATTCCTCAATATCGAAATCCACAACATCGAGGACAGGAATTCTTTATGAGCAGCTGGGTGTCTCACCATTGCTGCTGGAGATCCCTGGTTAAGAGGGAGCTTGATGATAAGTTTCTTACTTGGAAGAAACTTGGTAATTCCTAAGAATGAGCTTAGGTACATTCCTTGTATAGGAATGAGTACATTCCCTTGTGGAATAAGGTCCTCCTTGGTTGAGAGGGAGAGATAGACACATCATTCTGGTCTTGGGAAGACAGAATGGAGGATTGGGTAATCATCTGGCATTCGATACTCTTTGAGAATGTGTTAGGGCATTCAAGATAAGAGTAGTTGGGGACTGATATTCTAAGAGGCCTAGCTACCCAAGAGAAGAATAGTCCAAGAAGGTCATACTTTGGGAACACCCGAGTGGAGTATGTACCTTGGAGAGACAATGACGAAGGTGTCTATAAGTCACGTGTCTTGCCAGCATTGTAGCCCATTGTCTCGTTGAGAGATGGCGCTGTTAGTCAAGGCCTTGCACTAGGACAATACTGGTTGATATGATGCTATACAGATGCGATTACCAATCCAATTCTTCTTATGAGATTCTGTAGTTTGAAAGTGACCATGTACCTGTATGAATACCTCCCTAGTTAAGAGGGAGTGTTGAAAAGTGTAACTAGGTCGGTCTTCATGTTGACTATGTAATTATGTACTTATGTAAAGAAGAAGTCAAAAATAATAAGATGTATTTTTGTTTTACTTGCTTCATGGGTTTCATGAGCAAGATTTTATTATAGTTCTATAGACTTCTTCTTGATGTCTATTAGGATTTTGTCTTCTAGGTATAAATGTATTTAAGAGTCATGTTCCTGAAGGATCTAGTCAACAAATATACTCCAAGATCTTGGCAAAGTACCGTGAAGAGATGACTCCCAAAAGATGCAAGAAGATACCTTATAAACGCTGGATTAACTATCCTTCATGTCGGCCTATAATAAACTATGAAGTCGGCCCTCTATCTTGTTGGCTGGTCGGCCTAAAGACAGTTTAGACTGTCTCTATAAATACCTTCTCTGCGGGCAATTTGAGGAGATGTCATTCTCGGTAATTCAAGAGACAATTTGCAGATTATGAGAAGGAGATTTAGTGCGGACTTGAGACAGGAATTGCGGATTGGTTTAATAAAATGCGGATGTCTGAAGGAACAGAAAATTCGGTGATCTCTAAATTAGAATGCGGACTGCTCTATGTGGATTGAAGAGGAACAGAAGTGCGGATTCCAAACTAGGAGGAGTGCATATCTAAGGTAGGGTTAAGTTCGGATCTCAATGGTGAATCAGTGTGGAAAACAGTGCGGACTTCCCTGTGTATAAAGTGCAGATTCCAGGAGTATTATACAGGGTATCAAATTGGGATTTATCTTAGTTAGCATGCAGATATATCACTACTGTACCACATATTGTTTTGTAATACCAAAATTGAGCAAAGGTCTTGAAATACAAGGTTAAGGGTAGTTGTATTGAAGGAATAATTTGAGACAGAAATCAGGAAGAAAAAGCAATCTTAAAGGTGGGAGAAAGTGAGGAAGGTAAATCCAAGATTTACCTTCCTAACTACAAGTACTTGCAAAGAGAAAATAATTCTGTCCCTACATTTGACTGAGTACTTTGATAATTGACTTGATGAAAGATTAACTAAGCTAAAGAAGAGAATACATAAGTAAGCTCACAAGTAATTATCAAAAAGAGAATTTGTATTAACCTACAGCCTTCCAAATTTCTCAACATGGAGGACTTCCAAGGCTAATGCAGAGGCTTTCAGGGGCTTCAGAGGCTGACACAGGGCCCTTCAGGGACAACGCTGGGGTTTCTAGGCCCTAATTTTGGCTGAGTTTTGTAAATCCCGTTTGAGGGTGTGGATCAGTCATTATTTTGGCCCTAGATCAGCCAGTGAGCTGTAGATCTAGTATTTTCTCTGTCGGGATTTCCAGATCTAGAACCCGGATTTGTGTATTTAGAAATATTCTTAATAATAGAACCCTCCAGTAGCCAGAGACCGGTTTTCCCACCTTGGGTTTTTCTGGGGACTATTTGTCTAGAAATAATTGTGTCACTTTGTCAATGTGTGCATGTGCTTATTCTATGTCTGAATTGGTAGAGATCTGTTATGTGTTTTTCTTTGATGTTAACTTGAATTATTCAGTTGATAACTTATTTAAGTAGGAGGAGGTTAATCGGATTAACAATAATAATTTCTGCATAAGATATAAGATTAAGAAATTTCTACAAAAACCGGTGCAGCAACTAAGGGTTTGCATATTATGGAGTAGTTTCTAAGTACAAGTCTTTGGATGCCCAAACTGGCAATCCGATATAGAGATAAAATCGAAAAAAATATAGTGAGACAATCTCACCCTATAACTAGAAAATATGACACTGATATGCTCTGGAGATGAGCCTCTGCGTCTACCCACGCAGTTACTGAATCATTGCTGCTGGGAGTGCATTGCACCTCCTCCTGATCTCATGCTTGCTGGAAACTTTGACCCTTTGGCCTCCCAGTCTCACACCCCGACTCCGGCACTAGATCCCGATTATTTCCCAGCAGAATTTCGAACTCCCTCTGAAGCTATGTGCTGCCTCTGCGTGGCACTGTGCAACCTCTCTAGACTTCTCTCTGCCTTCTCTGCCTTGCACTCTCTGGATTAGGAAAATCTTCCACCGGAAACTATCCCTGCCCCTCACTGTAAGAAATCTCCTCGATAATCTCTATGGCAACTGCTGCGCTGCTCACTTGAGAAATCGATCTCTTGATCTCACTCGATGTCCATTTTTAGATGCCCATCAAGCTTCTTCTTATAATATTCTCGTTGATCAATCAACAACCTAGATTAGATTCTAATCAATGGCTCAGATCATCTTGACTTGATCCTCGTCTTTTTCTAGAAGATCCACACCCAGTTTAATTAATATACTTTAATTATTTTAATTCCCTAAGTTTAGACTTAGGCATCCATTAAAAATAATTAATAATTTTAATTAAACCTCCTCCAGGTGGAATTTCTCAAAATGATTTCTAGGTATTGTGGAATGCATGGGTCTTAGCCTCCCCGCAAAATCTTGAGGCTAGAGCACATCCGATGCTACCATAAATCAACACTCCCTCTTAGCGAGGAATGTGCTCTAATAATGCATCCAACTGAAGCACTACTCTGACTTCAGCACCATCCCTGCTGCGTTGCTGGTCACTCGCTGCTGCTGCCCACCAACTGTGAAAAATTCCTAGATCTGACAATCTTAGGAATCCTACTGCAACAATCTGAGTTTACTTCTCCTATTATGTAAATTAGATTTACAAAATTAATTCAGATCTGAATTATTGAAGTAACTACTGAGGCAACCTACACTGAATAAAGTATGATTCTGAAACAAAGAAACTAAGCAAGAAATCAATCACACATAGGACACCATTATTTTTGGATACAAGTCCTTGGAAAAACCCAATGCCGGAAAACCGGTGCAGCAGATCTGAGGGTTTGTATTATTAAGCAGTAGAAAATCCTTAATACATCTATGAATACCTCAAGGGTTATTCAGTTATAGAGAGAAATACTAGTAGAAATAAATCGTGAGTTTTACCTCACACCATTGGAAAATACGGCTGATCCGGACACTGGAAGAACTGCCTCTGGAGGTCTCTACACAGTCACTGCGTCACCTCCTCTAAGGACTATGTCACCCTAGTAAAGGATCGATCTAACTCCCGGAATCTCAAATCTGGTCCTCCCAGTCTCACACCCCGACTTCCGGTTTCTGGATATGATCCGACAGCTGAATCTCGAAAACCCTTTGAACCTCTACGCAGCCTCTACGTAGCCCTGCGTGGCTCTGCGTCAACCTGACTGGCTCTACGCTGACTCTGTTGGAAGTCTATCTACCTCTCTCTGTTGATGATTCTCCAATTGAGAAAAACTCTCTCCGGAAGCTACTCTGCCCCTCACTGCACTGAATCACTTAGATCTGATCTTCGTTCGAGAACTGCTTCGTCAGAAAAATTCGATCTTAAGATTCACTCCATGTGTCTTTCCAAATGACCCTCAAGTCTTCCTTTATAGTCTTCTCATTGAGATATCAACAACCGAGATTAGATCTCTAATCAATGGCTCAGATTATAACATGACTTGATCTTCACTTTCTAGATCATTCTCACTTTGTTTTATTAATACCTTTTAATTATTTAATTTTCCTAAGTTTAGACTTAGGGTCTCCATTAAAATAATTAATTATTTTAATAAAAAATTAACCGAGTGGAATTTTCACAAATGATTTATGGGTTCTTTGGAATACCCTGTCTAAGCCTCTTCACAAATTTTGGGGCTTAGAGCACTTTCTGATGCTACAAAAATCAACACTCCCTCTTAGAAAGGAAGGTGCTCTAACAATATGCCTACTGCATACTACTCTGTCCCCGAAGCATCCTCTGCATTGCTGAAGTCCATCAACCTCTGCGCTGCTGCTGCTACTGTAATGTTTCCCATGACATTGCCACTACCACTGCTCTATACTACAACTCCCTCTCAAGTGTTGCATCTGCTATGCTGCTAACACTGCCACTACTAATACTGCATTTGCACTGCAACTTAGCTGCTAAGAGAAACAAATGAACTCACTCAAAACTGAACGAGTGTTTAGTGGATGCATCTTGGTGCTGAAGACTTTGAATGCTAATAACTACTATGTTGTCCCTCGGATGGACTACATTGTTGCTTATCCACACTGCCTTGCACTCCTATGCATTGCGCTGCTACTGCTACATTGTTTCTGCTCTTCTCTGCACTACTCCAAAAATAGGCATTGCTGCCTACTGCACTGTCGTCTCCATCACTCCTCGGCTCTCACTGAAACTCCTCCATCCCGCTATTGCTAATCATGGGCTCCCGTTGCAAGGTAATGATCCATGAAGTGGGCTCCTCAAGGATCCTTCCCAACTGAAGTTCAAAGTGAAATACAGCTCAATGTCGCCCCACTTCTTATCAATAGAAGCATGGATACTCATAGAAAACTCATCCTGCTCGATTTTTGCGGCTGCAACTGTTGGATCATGCTTCTCATCTTTATACTTTTTCTTCAGAGGACATTGTGATGCAAAGTGGCCCATCTAACCACATCTGAAGCATTTCACCTTCGAGACATCTCTCTTTTGTCTCCGTTGCCCTTGTTGCCCTTTCAATATGAGGGCTACATTCTCCTCCTACTCCAAAGTCTTCGATCTGCTACTGTTGCTGTAATCAAGCTTGCACTTGACTAGATCTCTCCTCAACTCTTCGTCCTAAAGTGTTGACCACATCTATTTGCAACTAGGAAGCGTAGCCCTGCCCAAAATGCTTTGGACAAAAACCTGCCACTCCTCTGTGACTGCGTTAAGGGCCAGCCTCACCATAGTCATTGCAGTTGGGGTGGATCCCACAGCTGCCAACTGGTCTCGTATCTCTTTAAGTCTCGTAAGGAATGGAGCAATGCACTCCCCCTTCTGCATCTGGATCATGCGGAGCTTCTGCTCCAAGTACATCTTCCGCTGCTCGAAAGTTCCTTCATACAGCAAGGACAAGGCTTCCCACATCTCCCTGGCAGTGCCCTTGCCAGCTAAATGTGAGACTATGTGATCCTTGACACCATCAAGGATTAGCCTCTTGCACTTTGCCATGTCGGCCTTGTACTTTTTATTATGATCCGAATTTGTAGGTACAACAACCTCATTTTCCATGAATGCGTTGAGATTGTATTCATCTAGAAGGAATTGAATCCTTTCCTTCCAGATTACATAGTTGGAGGAACCCTCCAACCGGTCCCGAGCTCTAATACCATGAGCTGCCATCTCAGCCGAAAAACTGTCGAACTGCTTCCTATTTCTCCCCCTTTGCGTAAACTTGGCATGCTTACGCACTCCCTCTGGAGCTCGTAGATATGTTGCTTGGATCTGCTGCTAAGATCCTGGAAAAATGTTGAATTCCTCGGCTAGGAATTCACGGAGGAAGAATTCCCCACTGTGTTTTTTCTTTCTTCTGACGCTTCTCTGCTCCGACAACTACCTGCAGAAAAACTGCGTCCCTCTAGCTCTGCGTGAAGGCTCTGCGCAACTCCCTCTGCCTCGTCAAAATATCGAATCGAAAGTCATACCTCTTTGTTGAATCACTCAGAGAGAGACAACCTCAAAACCTCAGCCCTCCTGGCTAGATCTGTGCAATCCCTTTGGGGGTTCGATTTGCTGCTGCTGCAACAATTCGACCTTCACTTTAGATTCAGATCCGCTCTTCCTGTTTCACATCAAACGTTCTGAGACCATGTGAAAATTTCTAGATCTGACAATCTTAGGAATCCTACTGCAACAATCTGAGTTTACTTCTCCTATTATGTAAATTAGATTTACATAATTAATTCAGATATGAATTATTGAAGTAACTATTGAAGCAACCTACACTGAATAAAATATGATTCCGAAATAAAGAAACTGAGCAAGAAATCAACCACACATAGGACACCATTATTTTTGGACACAAGTCCCCGAAAAAACCCAATGCGGGAAAACCGGAGCAACAGATCTGAGGGTTTGTATTATTAAGCAGTAGCAAATCCTGAATACATCTCTGAATACCTCAAGGGTTATTCAGTTCAAAAGAGAAATATTGGCAGAAAGAAATTGTGAGTTTTACCTCACATAATCACTTGAAAATCCAGCTGATTTAGACACTAGAAGAACTGCCTTTGGAGGTCTCTTCGTAGCCTCTGCGCAGTCATTGCATCACCTCCTCTAAGGACTACGTCACCCCAACAAAGGATCGATCTGACTCCCGAAATCTCAGATTTGGTCCTCTCGGTCTCACATCCCGGCTTCTGGCTTTTGGATCTGATCCAACAGCTGTATCTTGGAAACCCTTTGAACCTCTGCGTAGCCCTGCGTGGCTCTGTTTCAGCCTGACAGGCTCTGCGCTGGCTCTGATGGATGTCTGTCTGCCTCTCTCTGCAGATGATTCTTCGGCTGAGAAAATATCTCTCTCCAGATGCCACTCTTCCCCTCACTGCACTGAATTAATTAGATCTGATCTTTGTTTGAGCACTTCTCCATTAGAAGAATTCGATCTCAAGATTTACTCCATGTGTCTTTCCAAATGACCCTCAAGTCTTCCTTTATAGTCTTCTCGTTGAGATATCAACGACCAAGATTAGATCTCTAATCAACGACTCAGATTATAACACGACTTGATCTTCGCTTTCTAGATCATTCTCACTCTGTTTTATTAATACCTTTTAATTACTTAATTTCCCTATGTTTAGACTTAGGGTCTCCATTAAAATAATTAATTATTTTAATAAAACATTAATCGAGTGGGATTTTCATAAACGGTTTCTGGGTTCTTTGGAATACTCGTGTCTAAGCCTCTCTACAAAATTTGGGGCTTAGAGCAATTTCCGATGCTACAAAAATCAACACCAACTACTGCGTAGCTCTCTCTGCGTTGCATCTGTGCTGCTGCTGTCAACTGCCTCTGCACTGAAACTTAGTTGTTGTTGCAACTACAACATCTGCAACTCCCTCTCATCTATTGCTGCTGCTGCAACCATAGTATTCAAAACCAAAACCGATGGACCTAATGAATTGGGTTTCTGACCGGAACCGGTCAAACCGGTACTGGTTAAGTCTAAACGAACCAATTTTTTAAAAAATACATTAAATAATTAAATTTTAATTAAAAAACTATTTTTAAGATTTGCAACCATGATTCCAAGCCAATAGAGACAAAATATGCAAAGTTTGCTCATTTATATACCATGTAAAGGTGAATATATCAAAATGGCAATGAGTGCAATACATATCATCGAAAAATACATAAGCAATGAGGCTCCAAATGGCCCATAAAGTCCAAAAACAATGCTACAAGCTACGAGGCGCCGTAAGGCTTGACCATATAGGAACTAATGAGCAGGTCGCGGATATTCTCACATAGCCCTTGGGGAAGGTCAAGTTCCTAACCTTTCGTGAGAATCTTGAAATCATGGAACGACCCTATGTTGAGGATCCTGTTGGATGATGAGCTCTAGGAGCTCCAGAGGGCTTTGGGGATAGCTTCTTGGAGCTATAAGCAACCACAGGGCTAGGATTGCCGAACCTTGTTGATGTGCTTTTGCCCCACCGTTATGATATTGAGTTGGTTCACCTCTCTTTGATCTATGCCCCGTATGCATCCTACCCATGGAGTCCCGGACTCATGGGAAATACCTCTCATTTGTCCAATGAGGTGGGAAAAGCTAGAGACCAGTAGCAAAGACCGATGGACGCATCGGAGATTGCCGTATTCTCTATTTCTAGGATGACACGTCTCCAACCACTTGATCTGGGATCAAGTCTAGTGAGGTTTTGGACCTCCAACTGACTTCGGGTTAGTTAAACCAACTTCGAGTTGGTATGAGACTCCTTTGAGTCCTATAGAGGTTTTGAACCTCTGAGCTGATTTTGTCAGCCGGGAGTGATGTCTTTGTGACTCACCTTTTTGTTCTGAAATAAAGAAGCCAGCAAAGCAAGTTACGGCAAGATGATGCATGATGTTTGGATTGCACAGGTGGATGGAGTTCTCCCTAGTCGAGAGGGAGTGTTAATTTTGGACAACTAGGTCCAAACTCCATGTTTTGTTGCTCGGATGAAGATGCCAATATTTTTATTGGACTCCTCTTTCGGAGAGGTGAAAGATCGATCTAAAGATCATCTTGATCCGATGAGCAGAACATTTATTTTGAGTTAATTCCACTTATGTACAAGGTCGGCCAGAATTGTAATGTAGGCTTGGAACCCCAACAAATGTGTCACACACCCTCACTGATGGATATATATAGGTCAACGTTGGAGGTAATTTTCATCATCACTCATCACACATTCTCTCTCTGCATCTGATTGGTTTGATCATCATCTTGGAGGCTCTTCTTCTCTCACACGTGGGAAAACATCAGCTAGGGTTTTCTTTTTTGATCTAGCATATATATTGGTCAACGCTTGGTCAACTTGACCTCAAACTCTCCCAAAATTCTGATTTCTGCAGTCCACATTTTCTGGCACAAAAATCAAGGTTGGACATTGACTTTGACTTGGTTGCGTTGACTTTTTGCTGCTGTTGTTTTGCGTTGATCGTTGACTGGATGTTGGAATCACGATTTCCGTTAGACCAAAACCCGCAGGCGTTAGTCTCCGCTACAATGGCCAGAGTTAGGATCCATGAGAGGCAATTAGTCCATGTCATGAAAAACACAGGGAGCGTTGAACCCAATGTCCAACAATCTACGTTGCACGGGTTCCCGCACCCAGGGGTAGGGTTCCCGAACCCGTACCGGGTTCCTGTCCCCAAGTACCGGGTGCTTGACGGGTTCTTCTCAGAAGCACCCTAAAGAACTCGGTTCTTCATGGAAGAACCCGAGACTTCCCACACAAAATCAGGGTTCTTTTGTTGATTTGGGGATGGAGAACCCCAAAAACGGGTTCTTTTCGAGTTCTTCGGCGGCAATTTTGGTTAAAACTTAAATTTTTATTTTATTTTATTAAATTCGACTATTACTAATCGCTATTAAAATTAAAATTAAATATGACTCGACCATTCTTATTGCGATTTTTTTTTGTGTTAAAACTTACCCACTCAGACTCCGCAACCCACAACAATCGTTACCTCACCTCACCGCACAACGACTCACCCTGACCGCACAGCAACTCACCCTCAGCACAGCAAGCAGCAACCTCACCCTCGGCACAGCAAGCAGCAACCTCACCCACTTATTAAGTGAGCAACTTGAATTCATTAATAGAGATGAAGGAGGAACTTGACAAATTCATGAAATCATAGAAGGGAATGAAAGAATACAAAATCTCGAGGAAACTGGAAGACTGCATACATTTCTAGTAAGTGTAGTTGCAAAGTTACAGGTGCAACTAAAAGTGGGTTCAACATGGAAAATTTTAGTTGAACAGACAGTGTTTACTAACAACCAATACCCCATATGCTTAGGTATTCCCGAAAGAAAAGAAGGCACAATATTAATGCACCCAAATACCAAGGTTGTTGATTCGAGATTAGACTACTGGATACATGCATAGGGAATAAGGCAAAAGGGGTGTGTTTAATTCATCTTCCTTCTATATCTAAAGTGTTATAAGTGAAAATAATTGCTCACACTATAGTCTTTAAAATTGATGAAATTGTAGATGCTCATGTTCAATTGATTCTAACTGCATGGGAAAGTCTTGCAAAGGAAGTTTTCAGAATGTTGTCATTTGTTACTTGTATAGTAGCTTCACTTGGATGGCATTACCATGATGCAAGTATCATCTTCTGATGGGTATGTTGTGACAAAGGCATTCTTACTATGATTGTAGTGTTTTCAACAGTAATTTTCTATATCATATATCATTATGTGAATGTTGAATGTTCAATGATGTGCATGTTTAAATCTTTGAAGTTTAAACTTTAATTTTTAAATAAAAAATATTTTATTTTTCTTGTTTTATACAAATTCACACACACACATATATATATAGTATATACCCCCGACGAACCCACGCACCCTGTTTCAAAAAGTGCCGTCCCCGTCCCCGTCCCCATCCCCGCACCCGCACCCACATTTCCTGGCAACATAGCCAACAATCTCCCCCCAACACGAGTCGAGTGAGTTTCAAACTCGAGACCTGTTGCTCTGATACCACTTGTTGGAATCACGATTGCCGTTAGAGCAAAACCCGCAGGCGTTAGTCTCCACTACAATCGCCAGAGTTAGGATCCACGAGAGACAGTTAGTCCATGCCACGAAACACACGGGGAGCGTTTAACCCAATGTCCAACACTGGACAACGTTAAATTTTGTCGACTTTGGGTTGACCATTGTAGAGCTATCGGAGAGGGTTGTGTGACACATTCTGGTTGGCTGACCGTGAGGAGATTTTGCTGGTTGAAGCATCCTGTTGACCGCCGTAACGCACTACAACACATATTTTGTTGATCAAGTTAAGTGTATTTTTGGCTTGTCTTTCGTTGATCTATTGGTATGTTCTGTCAGCATTTTACTTTCTTGTTCATGTGATTTCTATTTGATATCGGGAATAAAAGTAAAGTTGCATCAAGCATAGAACATCTATGAAAATTTACACCAACACAATGGGATCTAGATCAGGTGTTTTGTTCATCATTTGGTTCCACCTCAAATGAAGGCTTTATTGCACGAACACAAGATCATTTAACCGTTTCTATCCCAAACAATTTCTCTTCTTTGTGTGTATGTGCACAAAAACAGACCAATTGCGCTCACAACCTGAAGCACTGCAAGTTTGGCTAAGGATTATAATTTCAAACTTTTGCAATTGAGGACATTGGCCGCCAAATGACTCCCACCAATGTGCTGCAAATAAAAAGACATTAATTAGTAACATAGTTCATTTCATTACTTATTTACAAACAATTTAACTTTAAAAGAAAAACAAATTGGAATTGCTTGCCTGGTTGATCCACATCTGTTGCCAAGTTTTTTCCAAAGGTACTAGCTGCCATACTGAAAAGAGTAAGTTGTTTATGTGTTTCCAACGGGTCTACACAGATAGGGACCATGCGCTCCAAGCAATCAATCAATCCAGCTCTGACCTCCCCATCCTGCAGATCTCCTAGCAGAGCTTTATAATGATACTTTGGGTTCAAAAAATACCCAGCTGCATGTATAGGACGATGGAGTTGATTGTTCCATCTGTTACCAATGATCTCCCATATACGGCCATATTTAGCTAACCCGTCCCTGTAAACTGCCCGTATCTGCTCCTTTGCCCGATCCATAGCCTCATAAATGTATCCCATTCCCATATTTTCCCCATCCACAATCCTTAGCACCTTAACAAGGGGCTCAGTAAATTTTACAAGCTCTGAAGACCTTCTCCAAAAATAATTGTCAAAGACTTTATTTTTGGTGTCTTTTCCATCTTGTCTTTGAGCCCACCGAGATTCAGTCCAACCATCAGAAGAAAACATTTTCTACAGGTTTTTTTGTTGAGAATTGAGACATTGCAACGCGAGGAAGTGAGTTGCAAATCTCATAATGGCAGGCCTAACAAGCTCTTTGCCCCCAGTGTTTTTCCTCATTAGGCTCAATATTGGTTGTAAATGTATTTTGTAATGCACTTTCCATGGCCTACAATGTTTTTTACCCACTCCACTTTGCCTATGTCCTCAAGCATGAGGTCTATGCAATGTGTAGCACATGGAGTCCAAAATATGGTCCTATATTTGGAATCAAGCATCATTCCAGCAAGAACATAGTTTGAGGCATTATTTGTGATGACCTACACAACATTCTGCTCCCTCGCTTCCTAAATAATCTCATCCAAAAGCTCAAATAGAAGGGTTGCATCCTTCACCTTATTAGATGCATCAACTGATCTCAAAAACATTGTTCCTTGAGGGCAAGAAACAAGGAATTTAACGATAGTGTAGTTCTTTCCATCAATCCAGCCATCTGACATGATGGAACAACCAGTTTTGAGCCATGACTCTATATATTCAGCCAAATACTCATAAATGGAACAAATCTCTTTTTGCAAAAGTGATTTCCTCAAGTCATACACATTAGGGCCTTTGAAGCCCTTTCCTGCAACTAAAAGAGAGTCCCACATTGCTTAGTAATAAGTTGAGCGAGCAGCATTAAATGGGATATCTGCATCATACCACCATCTAGCAATGTACTGATAGGAAGTTCCTTTGCATTGTTTTTTCCAATGTTGATCCAAAGTGGGTTGACAACTTGGCTGAGAGGAAGTGGCTGTGGGATTAGTAGTGGAGGAGAAATAACTCTGGAGGTTGGGTCTCTTTGTTGGTTTTGATTTTTGGCCAAGAGGAGGAACATAGTGAAAGGGGTCATTGGTGGAATGTAGGAACTCCCCTCGGAATTATCCTAAAATTTTCCACTAAATTTTTGAGTTTTGCTAGAGATAGACGTAGTGTTATTTCGACCAACAGTGTAATCTTTGCTACAGCTAACACCCTTTTTCTCTCATGAATAATTCAACCTTAGGAACGGTGATTCAAACTTCCAATGAGCATAGAACTCGACCCAAAATATGTTGGACTCTGTAAGAGCCCCTACTCAGCAATTTTTTATTTATGAATAAAATCTAAGCATATATATTTCAACAGTAATGTGATTAAATGAAGATCAGCAGTGAAATTTAATTTTACATAAGGAACTAGTCTATACATAGAAAAATACCTGGAATAAAGCTGATGACTTAATGGTGGTTCTCCTGGTGATGCTGTGAACAGGTTACCGAAACAATCAAATCCTCCCAGCCAATCTAGGAACAATCCTAGACCCAGAGGATGCCTCCTCTGCCCCCGTGCCCATAATTCCAAGAACCCAGAGACTCCCTTTCAGAACAGTTCCTCTCCCTCCATATTGTCACTTGATAATCATGCAGAATTTCCCAAAACAGACCCCCCCCTTCTCCTTCATATTTCATCCCTTAAATAACCCTCCTCCACCGCCTCTTACCTCTCGAGATCTTATCCGCATTAATGTTGATATTATAAGGATTTATGGTGAGGTGATTCACATTAACGTGGATAAGGATATATTTATGGAGGTGGGTTAGACGGTTGTTTTATTTATGGAGCATTTGTCTTACATTAAGTACTCTTTAAGATTAATTTTTAATATTTGAATATTCATTTTTAACTTAATGAATTAACTTAATATTTTAATTAAATTAAATTATTTTCTTTTATTAGTCCTTTTTCATATAATTTATACTTAGTTAATCTTAATATTTAATCTTTAATCTTAATATTAAATCTCTAACTTAGATAATCTTAATATTAGTAGGTAGGTGTACTAGTGCGATGTGCGCGATATATGCATGTGTAGCTATCAAATGCGTATATCGTATACACGCTAATATTATTTTGCATATAACTTGGGAATGGGTCGTTACATACTTCCTCCCTTCAGAAAACTTCATCACGAAGTTTAGGGTTTTATATACTCATATCAATAATTGTGTTTTTAGAGATTAGGGTGATTGTAGAATGCTTGTATTTTAAGATTGAATTTCTGTTTGAATAAGTATGTATCTGTAATTTAATTGTTACTTCCCATCTCAACCGAATCTCCAAACTATTCTAAAATCATCCTATCCTTTCTAATCTCTTCCATTCCCATCCTATCTGTCCTCTACAGGAATATGCCATGGCATCAGTTTTACTGATCCATTCATAGACCTTAAGGATATCAACGTCGATTACGTTGACTTGACATGCTTGTAGGCATCCGACAGTCATCATCGCACATCTAGGGGAGCGTGACTTGCACAGTCCTCCCATGACTCCAGGTATTGGAGGATAAACGGTGGGCAACACCTCCACCCCTCCCAGTAGGACCAGGGTCAACACCCTATTGTGGGATCCAGGGAATCTCAACTATTCTTGGAATTCTATCATCACGTAGATTGTTTCTGTAATCTGTGTTCTGCAAAGTAATCACTGGTACACAATCTACAATGTAAACGCTCGTACACACATTACAGCATATGCATTTATATTGTTCATAACAAATTGTTACCCATATAATAATATCTACACATTCCAAATATATTGCTATCTATGATATTGATCCTACTTATATAACATACTTGGTTTAAAATACTTGTCCACATATGTATCAATACGTCTTAATATAGTTTCTCGTTTAGATACTGCCTCTGTTTAGTTCATACATATTCTGTATATGATGCATTGTTTTAACCATGTTCAACCTATATAGCAATATGTTTTACTTTGATATTTAAAATGTAGTTACTTTTCTATTTCCTTTCCTTCAATCGTATGGAGATGTAATGAAATGAATCGATAGATAATGTCATTTATAATGTGATCTATGATCTAGATTTCATATTCTTGCAATGATAATTTAAATGACATATTGCATATTGGTATCCCTGTATTAGTAAAGTCAAACCATAGCATATATTCTGTATTACTAGAGTTAAGTAACATCCGTTCTTTATGGGTATCCATGTACCAACAAGTAAAATTCATTCTTACGAGATAATTCTAAATAAAGTTTCAAGTATCAAAATAGAGTAGTCATATACAAAAAAAAAAATTCAGTTTCTCAAGGTTTAACATAGGCTGGGGTAATTCTGGCATAAGGTCTCAGCATCCTCCCAAGTCGCTGATCCAGGACTATATTTGTCCCACTGGACTTTAACTTGGCCTATCCGGCGGTTCCTGAGCTGTCGAACCCTACGTTCCAGAATACGTAATGGTTCGACCGTAAGAGTTCCCTCGTCCGATACTTGCAGTTCCTTCCATTGAATATTATGAGATTTGTCAGTAATATAGTGTTGTAAGGTAAATACATGAAATACATTATGAATTTTGTGCAGGTGGGGTGGCAGTGCAAGACGATAAGCGACAGGTCCAACTTTTTCCAAGACTTCAAACGGTCCTATAAACCGGGGGGATAATTTTGTCCCCTTCCCAAACCAAATGGTGCTCTTATTTGGTCTGATGCAAATGAAAACCTGATCTCTCACTACATAGCTTCTATCTGTCCTGTGAGCGTCAACATAAATTTTCTGTCTATCCTGCGCCTCTTTTAATCGTTGCCTAATCAGTTTTACCTGATCCTCCATCTCTTGGATCAATTCTAGTCCGACGATTACTCGGTCTTCTAACCTGTCCCAACTCAATGACATTTTGCAGGGTCTTCCATATAATGCTTCAAATGGTAGCATCCCGATTGAACTATGATAGCTATTGTTGTAAACAAATTCTACCAAGGGTAAGTACTTTTCCCAGCGCAACAGTTGGTCCATAACATACATCCTTAGCATATCCTCAAGTACTTGATTTACCCTTTCTATTTGCCCATCGGTCTTAGGATGATATGCTGTACAGAAATTTAACTGAGTTCCCAAGGCCGACTACATACAATTCCAGAATCTTGATGTGAACCGAGGATCTCTATCGGATATGATTTTCTTAGGTACTCCATGAAATCTGATAATTTCATTTATGAATACCCGAGCTACATCAGCTACTTTGTAAGTATCTCTTACTGGGATGAAATGGGCGCTTTTTGTTAATCTATCAACCACAACCAAAATGGCATTATGCTTTTGTTGCGTAAGCGACAGCCCAATGATAAAATCCATAGAAATTATCTCCCATTTGGTCATAGGGATGTCATGAGGTTGTAAGAGACCTGCTGAGTGACAATGATCAGCTTTTACCTGCTGACATTCAAGACACCTAGTGACAAATTAGACAATGTCGTTTTTCATGCCTGACCAGAAGAAGAGTCTCTTAGTGTCAGCATACATCTTCTTTACCCCAGGATGTGCAAAATACACTGCTCGGTGTGCTTCCTTCAAGATGGTGTTTTGGAGATCTCCACTATCTGGTATATACATCCTTTCGCGAAATCGTAGAATCCTGTCCTCTTCCAAGTCATATCCTTCGAACTTAGGTTCCTTTGAATGGTTGCTCTCGAGCCCCGACCTTACTTTTAAGTACCAACTATCTTTTACAAGATGTTCAAGTACTTGATCTCTCAAGTTCACCCTGATAGGTACGAGAGAGAATATTCGAGGCCTTCTACTTAAAGCATCTGCTACAACATTCTCCTTCCCTTTTATATATGAAATCACAAAATCGTATTCTCTTAGGAGTTCACTCCATCGTCTCTGTCTTGCATTTAAGTCTCTCTGGGTGAATAAATACTGCAAGCTTTGGTGGTCACTTTTAAGCACAAATTTTCTCCCTACCAAGTAGTGTCTCCACATCTTTAAAGCTAAAACCACCGCGGCTAACTCTAAATCATGCGTAGCATAAAGTTCTTCATGGAGTTTTAATTTTCTTGAAGCGTATGCTATTACGTCTCCTTCCTGCATTAATACTGCACCTAACCCTTGCTTTGATGCGTTGGTACATATAGTAAAATCTTTATCGATATCCGGTACTCGCAAAATTGGTGCACTAGTCAATAATTGTTTAAGTTCAGAAAAAACTTTATCACATTCCTCAGTCCATTCATACTTAACACCCTTGCGCTAGAGGTTTGTGATCGGCTTTGCAGTTTTGGAGAATCTCTCCACAAACCTTCAGTAGTAACCTGTTAAACCCATAAAACTACGCACTTCATGTGCATTCTTAGGAATCGGCCACTCCCTGATTGTATTTACCTTTTCAGGATCTACAGAGATTCCTTCGCCTGATATGATATGACCTAAGTAATGGATTTCCTTCTGAAAGAAAGCACATTTGGATAATTTTCCATATAACTTGTGTTCTCTGAGATAGGATAATACTATCCAAAGATGCTCTTCATGCTCTTTCTCATTCTTAGAGTAAATGAGAATATCGTCCAGGAAAACTTGTACAAATTGGTCGAGATATTTGCGGAGGACGCTATTCATAAGGTTCATGAAGACTGCAAGTGCATTGGTCAACCCAAATGGTACCACAATGAATTCATAATGCTCAAAACGAGTTCAGAATGCAGTCTTAGAAACATCGCTCTCGCTAATCCTGAGTTGATGATAACCCGAACGCAGATCGATCTTTGAAAATACTGTAGCTCCTTTCATTTGATCGAAAAGTTCGTCAATGCGAGGCATTGGATACCTATTCTTTACCGTGGCTCGGTTTAAATCTTGATAGTCCACATATAGCCGTAATAAACCATCTTTCTTCTTGACAAAGATTACAGGAGCGCCCCAAGGTGAAACACTGGGCCGAATGTGTCCTACATCTAACAATTCCTTTAGCTGTATATGCAATTCTTGAAGTTCCGAGGCAGTCATTCTGTAAGGGGTTTTAGATATAGGTTCCGTACTAGGTTTCAATTCAATGGAGAGGTCTAGCTCTCTCTTAGGAGGCAGTCCTAGTAATTCCTTTGGAAAAACATCCGGAAATTCTGACAGAATCGGATACTGATCTAAGGAAGGCACTTTCTCTTTGCTTACTTCCTGCACTGCATACACTTGGCAACCTTTCCTTAAGCACCACTTCATTTGCATGGCTGAGATGAAACACAAGGATATTTTTCTCTTAATACCTTGAATTTGGATTGTCTCTCTCTCATCATTCATGCAAAGTATTGTTTTCCCGAAAAAATCTACCCATGCTCGATGAGACTCTAACCAATCCATTCCTATCACCAGGTCGTAAGTTTCTAGAGCCGTGACATATACTTTTAGTTTGGTCAAACAGACTCCTAGATCAACTTTGCAATCCTCAACACTTAATTCTACCGATTGAAGGTCTCCCAAAGCCATTTCTACCTGTCTAAAATCGTCTTGCTTGTAGGCCGCCAACCCACATTTATTTAATGTATAAGATGAAACAAAACTATCAGTAGCTCCAGTGTCAAATAATATTTTGAGCTTTATTTCGTTGATTGTACCTGAAGATTCCACTACCGTGGATTGATGTGCTGCTTGGTTCTTGTTGACGACAGCATGGATTCTATGATTGCTTTGGGCATTTGATGATGGTCCTTTTCCCGTTCGCCGAGAGTTCTCCAGGCAATCACGCCGAAGATGAGGTCCTCCATACCCCCAACAGTCCACCCGGGCTGGCCCCTTTGAGTTTGATTGAGAATTTCCAGACCAAGAGCTCTGTCCCCTGGTGCCACTTCCTCTTCCATTCCTTCCTCGATTACCCGTCCCTCGAGATCTCCAAGGACTGATGTTTGAGGATTCGGAAGCTATTGCATTTATGGTCATGGGAGCTCCTGCTCCTGCTCCTCTTGGGGTAAACCTGTTACCATAACGAGGTGGCCTTGAGTTATTTCCTCGGATGAAATTTCGGGGAGTCCTTCCTGTAAATGCCTGTGGTATTGGTTCAGCTGGCCTGAAATCCCTTTTAATCCCCAGATGTTCTTCTGCATAACGAGCACATTCAACCGCCTCTGCAACCGTCGATGGCTTCCACATTCTTACCATGGCCCTGATTCGAGGATTTAATCCAAATATGAAACACTCGGCCTGACGTTCATCTGTGTCTAGATAAGGAACATATTTTACAAGTTCCATAAACTTTATCTCGTATTCTTCTACGGTTTTACCACCTTGGGTTAAAGTATGGAAGGCTCCGGCTTCCTGCTCTTGAAAGAAAGGTGGTAAGTATTTCGCACAGAATCAGTCCACAAACAACTCCCAAGGAACGACATCTGATGTGAGATGCAGCTGTTTTTCCAGATTTCCCCACCAAATCAGAGCATTCCCCCTGAGTTGGAATACAAAGATTTTTGTTTTAGAAGTGGAAGAATATTCTCTTAGTGCAAAGCATCTGATCATCCCTTCCAACCATGCTTCGACGTGTTCTCCAGCTCGTCCTCCAGAGAATCCGGGAGTTTAATCTTTTGCAATTCCCGCGAAATATCTTCTCTAAGAGGCTTGAAATCATAATCCTTAGGCTTTTCTGAATGTATTTCCTCTAGATGACGTCGTTCTTCTTGTTCCTGGTCGACTGCGACTCTTTTAATGTTTCCAAAATGGCTTCTAATGAGCTCATCACAGTAGTAAGATCGGGTGGAGCAACAGGTGTTGACGGCGATCTTGATGGTGACAATGGTGATGGTGAAGGTGGAGGTGGTGGCGATGCATTTCGCTGGCGCTGCCGCCATTGGTACGTGTTAAACATTGTAACTTTTCTTGAAATACATAATAAATGTATGAGAAGTGGGTAAATTTTCAGATTGACAGAACATAATTTTCGTAAGATTTTGAACTTG
Organism: Pinus albicaulis; assembly: GCA_034641835.2. Classification (NCBI taxonomy): domain Eukaryota; kingdom Viridiplantae; phylum Streptophyta; class Pinopsida; order Pinales; family Pinaceae; genus Pinus; species Pinus albicaulis. The sequence goes on along the minus strand of CM076581.1, from coordinate 831,590,667 downwards.
CATACGGGTATAGTTCTTTTGCTATTTTACCTGCAGGCAGGTCTTACTGGTACTGAGGTCAAGGAGGGTGGCAATGCGACCTCCTTGTCCTATGCAGGGTATTTTATGCGTGCTAACTCTAGAGTGAAATGCAGGGGTTTCCATAGATTATAGTGTTGGTTTGTAAAATTTGTCTAGAATGTTTAGTCCTAGATGCAATTATAGAAGGGATTTATTGATTTTCAGCTACTTATGACTATCACTAATACTTGAATATTGATTTTCTTCACCCTTGTGACTCTTCCTGTCTTTGTAACAAAATAAATGAGAGTAAAAATTCAATTATTTTGTATAAAATCAAACTCTAAAATAATTTATAAATAGTGTTAATCAAATTTTATTTAGTTTGATTCCACACATTTTTATAAGTAATTACTATGTATATAAACAAAATACTTTATTATACCTTTTCAATCGTGAAAGTATTTAAACTTTTACATCATATATAAAAGCTTAACTCATAACTTTCCATATGCAAAAAGCTATTTAATCCCAACCCAACGTGAATCATCTAGTTAGGTAATTTAAACTTTTTCCAAAATTTAACTATAGTTTTAATGTATCACAATGCATATACTATCACAGCATACGATGCTATCATTCGATCCTTGGTTAATGATATGTCATATTATAAGGTTTGTCACCTTAATTTAGATGCCAATAAAACATACGTTTCAAACTCTAATATGCCATACCATATTTGATTTGGATTTGTTTATTATACGAGGACCTTAGATTATAATATAATATGGGGAAATAGATATCATTAATTTATCCATATGACCATATAGAATTAATGTATCCTATATATGACCATACCATAGGTTTATAAAGCCTCCCTTCGTAATATGTGCAATTTAATATTCAACTAACCTATGGAATTTAATATTCAAAAAATGAGGTTTGTGATGATAATTATGTTGAAAGAGATTTTTTTTTTTAAATTTAATTAAAAGTTATATAATAAATGAAATATAATACATATATATATATATATATATATATATATATATATATATATAATTTCAAACTTTACATATATATTATAATTCCACATATTTTCAAACCCGACGGTGGAGGCGTGTTGATATAGACACGTCGGTGAAGGCATCTTGGTATGGATGGGGAGGTCATGGGTTCAAATCATTAACCTCTACCCCGTGTATTGATTTGAATTTTGCACCACTCCTTATGATAAAGGACTTATACGCGGCATTTGTTTATTCAACCCAACAAACCATGCATTAATTCCAATGAATCTTATCATATGCGGATTGTGGTATATAAAGGACTTATACGTGGCATTTTTAAAGTATGGGTTAAAGTCGGATATTTCTGTAAATCTAAAGTCCGAAATTTTTTAAACGATGGCGTTTTTAAACTATGTGTTAATTTACAGTGGAGCGTATATATTTAAACGGTGGCACGGTTTATTATTGGGCGCATTTAAATTTGGATATTTTATATCTATATTCCCGCGACAAGATATACCAAAATATGCAGTGACAAATTTGTGGCGTAAACCTTAGACAACGCAACAACAGGGGTCCTATACCCTATGCCATATTCGTTAGCGTGGCTTTACCTCCGCTACCCACCGAATTTTGGAATTTTGACAACGAATCCCTTGAAACCCAGATGGCCAAGCGATGTCCATGTGTTTCCTCATATTTTCTCACGCAGGCACAGTCGGCTAGTGATGATAAATAGCACGAAATGAATGCTGTGATGAGCGGTTGCACGAAACAGAGGTTTTAAGGTCTCTCTAAAGTTCGGTTCGGTATTTACGCTGATACTGATTTCGCACTGTAAAGGAGAAAACGTTAAAGATGTCTCTGAGACATTGACTTACAGGTTGCACAAGAATTTGTTTGTCGTGCACGAAGTTAAATTACGTCCGTTCCAAGCTCACTTTCAGAGGGGGAATCCTATACATTCCCCAAGTGCAATTCGTTTTCGGTTTGGTTATTCTAGCTCATCACCGAGAGTCAAAAGTTCTGTATTGGATGCGTCCATGTCATTTGATAGATCCCCCTGTGAAGACTATGTCTGGACACATATTTCTCAAGAGTACCCAGTGTTACAGATAGTATCATGGTTTTATTCAAGGGATCGAAAATAGAGAATGATCAAATTGGCCCGTTGACGATTTATGGACCCTATATTGTCGTTACTCACAACAATCACCTTGTCTCTATTTCATCATGGGGACCGACAAGCAAATACCGAAAGATTGTTTCCGCGCACTCAATTCGTGGTTACTGCTAATTGATATTGTTCATTTTATTACTTTCAGAGTTCGAAGGCTGACATTAATGTATCCTTTGACAGGAAACTATCTTCTTCCTAATGAAATCTTCTATGCTTCTTTCTGATCATGAAAATAAGCCTCATGAATTGGTTGCTCACTGTGCGGATATTCCGGAACAACAGTTGTTGTACTTTTATAGCTTTTGCATAGAGGGACAAAGTGTTAATAACTTAGCAACCCTCAGACAAACTTACACAGCTTATGAAAATAAGGACTGGTATAAATAATCCAGACTAGTATATAAAGGATTTCTCAAAAGTCTCTGCAATGGTTCCAAGTCTATGTCAAATTTGAAAACTGTCTCTTCTCTTATTAAGGTTTTTTTTTTAGAGATCTAAAACACTGAAAAATTTACTAACTATGGGCCAGTTGCATAGTTTTTTTTAAGAGAAATCAATTTCTGAGAGCTTTGAGTGAGCAAAATTTACATAGAGAACTACAAAATCTCACAAACTTCACACCAGATCTGCAAAACCTCGTTTCCATGTAGAGAACTAGAGCACAAAATGTTGTATGCCAAAATGATCTACTTGTAGAACAGTCAAACAGTTTGTATGGGGCTTGATCCCTAATTGAAGGCCTGGCCAAATGGTTCATCAATACTGATTGATATAAAATAATAGAATAATATTTAACTGTAAACAAAAGTAATAATAACCCAACTTACTTATTTGATAATTTTCATGCCATAGCCAGAAAATTTACAGAAATTGTAGGGCCTATAAGGTCAAAAAGGGTTTGAAACTACCCCTCTGATACCATGTGTAGGAACTCCCCTGGGAATTATCTTAAAATTTTCCACTAAATTTCTAAGTTTTGATAGAGATAGACGTAGTGTTATTTCAACCAACAGTGTAATCTCTGCTACAGCTAACACCCTTTTTCTCTCATGAATAATTCAACCTCAGGAACAGTGATTCAAACTTCCAATGAGCATGGAACTCGACCCAAAATATGTTGGACTCTGTAAGAGCCCCTACTCAGCGATTTTTTATTCATGAATAAAATCTAAGCATATATATTTCAACAGTAATGTGATTAAATGAAGATCAGTAGTGAAATTTAATTTTACATAAGGAACTAGTCTATACATAGAAAAATACCTGGAATAAAGCTAATGACTTAATGGTGGTTCTCCTGGTGATGTTGTGAACAGGTTACCGAAAAAATCAATTCCTCTCAACCAATCTCGGAATAATCCTAGACCCAGAGGATGCCTCCTCTGCCCCCGTGCCCAGAATTCCAAGAACCCAGAGACTCCCTTTCAGAACAGTTCCTCTCCCTCCATATTGTTACTTGATAATCATGCAGAATTTCCCAAAACAAACCCCCCCCTTCTCCTTCATATTTCATCCCTTAAATAACCCTCCTCCACCGCCTCTTACCTCTCGAGATCTTATCCGCATCAATGTTGATATTATAAGTATTTATGGCGAGGTGATTCACATTAACGTGGATAAGGATATATTTATGGAGGTGGGTTATACGGTTGTTTTATTTATGGAGCATTTGCCTTACATTTAAGTACTCTTTAAGATTAATTTTTAATATTTGAATATTCATTTTTAACTTAATGAATTAACTTTATATTTTAATTAAATTATATTATTTTCTTTTATTAGTCCTTTTTCATATAATTTATACTTAGTTAATCTTAATATTTAATCTTTAATATTAATATTAAATCTTTAACTTAGATAATCTCGATATTAGTAGGTAGGTGTACTAGTGCGATGTGCGCGATATATGCATGTGTAGCTGTCAAATGCGTATATCGTATACACGCTAATATTATTTTGCGTATAACTTGGGAATGGGTCGTTACATGGAAGGTATAGAAGTGGAGTCTTGAATCTCATAATTATCATACCCACTCTCTTTCATGGCTTCTATTAATTCCCTCTTCCTTGTAATTTCATCTTGGATGGCCTTCTCCCTAGCCTTAGTCTCCTCAAACTTTTCAAACTTGGCAAGGTATTCTACCCTAACAGGACTTATCACTTCATTAGGTGCATCACATGGATTTACTTGGCCTCTTATCCCAGCCAAGTGTTGTTTCAATCTAAGAATACCCCCACCACCAATAGTTTTTTCACAAAATTTGCATATCATCTTTCCATCAACCACATCACAATGGGCCCATGCACTGTCCTTGGCTTTTGGAGCCATCTTGGCATGAAATAATTAAAATTTGAAAATAAATTTGCCATTTAAAAAAAATTGCAGCTAAGATAAATGGAAAACCAAGGCTAAATTTAGGAAACAAAATTCACATTGAAACATACAAATTTTGATAGCATAGGACTAGAGATTTGATAGCAATAGCATAACTAAAAACATAAAAAAAATTAATACATGGACATCAGTGAAATGAGAGATTTTTCAAGGGAAAATCCTTACCTGGAAATGCAAACTAGCTTCCTTAGCCTCCTCTTAAAAATGGCAACTCTACTGATAGCTCCAAACTATCTCCAAAATAGCTCCAACTCCAACTCGAAGCCTCCAAGATCACTGCTCCAGCAAAAAATCAACACTCTCCAAGCTCTCAATCAAACTCACAAAAGCTTGAAATGAGATGGTGTGAGACAAATGAGAGGCTGCCCCTACTTATAAAGGATTGGGGAGGGTGTTTTTGGAGGGAAACAACCCTCTTCTTCCCTCCAAAACAACCCTAAACCACCCAAAAGTTCGTGCGTGGGTGGCAGCTGACCGATCAGTTTAGGGAGGATGGAACCGGTCGGTTTATCCATAAACTGGACGGTTCCGTCCTTAACCGACCGGTCAGCATCGGTTTGACTGGGAAAATCTACGAAATGGGCTAGCTGACTGGGTTTTTTGACCGGTTTTGATCGGCTAGGTTCCTGACCGACCAGTTTGACCGATTTTTAATACTATGGCTGCAACTGAGAGATGTCCATCAATTGAACCAAATGTGTTCAGATTGATGCATCTGTCCACCGAGTTCTAACTACTGCTAGCATCTGTGCTGTCATTGAAACCTCTACACTGCTGCTGCATCTGCACTGTGCCAACTACACTGTTGCCAACTTTGCTCTGCGTTGCTCAGTTCCTAACGCTGCTAACCACTGCATTTGTCACTTTGGCACCTGAAAACACCATTTTCTTTTGGAGAATCAATTTCCCTTAGGTTACTGAGTATTTTCCCGGTGTATTTCCAAATGACCCTCAAGTCTTCATTTATAATTTTCCTGTTGAGATATCAATGATCGTGATCAAATCTCTAATCAACAGCTAAGATTAAAATAGACACGATCCTCGTCTCTTAGAATCTTCTAACCATGTTTATATTAATTCCATTTAATTATTTTAATTCCCTAATTTTTAACTTGGGAATCATTAAAAATAATTAATTATTTAATATAATGCACTCCGAGTGGAATTTCTCCAAACAATTTTTGGGTCTTGGAAATCTCAGGTATTCTAGCCCGTTCACAAAATTTCAGAATAGAGAACATCCGATGCTACCCAAAAATCAACATGAAAGGACCATACGAGATGACAAAGATACAACAGTGTCAGATGTTTCCACGATAGAAAGCTCAACAATGATAATTTTGTGGATCCCACAATGAGTAGCCATTCAGATGGATCCTTGCTTTACAGCGTGTACCCTGATCCAGATAGAGCCTACATATACATATTGGAATGCTACAAACCTAGAATTGAGATACCTAGATGATACAGCCAATCATGGATTGAGACACGATTGTGATTGGAGATATATGCCAATGCCAAGTGAACTAGGATTATCATAAACAGGAAAAACACATTGAGGGGTGTTGCTTCAGTATGGGTCTTGCTTTTATTTCATGGATGAGCAGGTAGCAGACTTCCATTGCACTCAATCCAAGAGTGGCCAATCATATTGTAGATTTCATGTCTGAATTTCGAGCAATGTGGCTTCAAAAGCTATCCACGAGATTGTCATACATGGTGCCACTAATGGAGCATTGAGGCTCGAACAAAGAGGGAGGAGTGAGGCTCTGATAGTAATGTTGATATTTTGTGTATTTGGGGTAGCATTAGTTGTGCTCTAGCTCCCAAATTTTGAGGGACTAGAGTACACTTGATCTACAAGACCCATAAATTGATTTGGGAAATTTCATCTGGTTTAGGAGATATCAAATTAATTAATTATTTTAATGTATTTCCTAAGTTAAAACTTAGGAAACTTAAATAATTAAAGTGAATTTAATTAAACATGTGATGAAATTGTCTTAACTCACACGGATCAAGTTTTCTTTAATCTTAGCCATTGATTCAAGATCTGATCATGGCCGTTGATTTGTCAACGAGAAAAGTATAAAGGAAAGGCCCAAAAGTTGTTTTACTTTAAAGACACACGGAGGCGGTATTAGGCTAAAATTTTGAGATTCTAGGGCGAGGTTTGCTAAGAATACTCATAAGTGTTTGATGAGAGGAGAGAATTTGAGCTAAGGGGATGATGCGGTCCGGGTCTAGAATACTGAGAGAGATCGGCTCCCAAGGACAACGCGAGAAGGAGGAAAGCGACAACGGCGGCAAGGACAACACGGTCCTCCAGGAACGACCGCAATTTCGGCAAGAAACCCTTGGGGTCACGCGAGAGACCCTGGGAGCGACGTAGTGACCCCATCACCAGGTCTGGGGAAACACGATCTCCCGGGCAACAGGGTTTGAATTTTTGAGGAGCCAGGAGGGCTGCTTATTGACTTTCGGGGGCAGCACTGGGTTTTCTAGGCCCTAATCTTGGCTGAGTTATGTCAATCCCATTTGAGGGTGTGGATCAGTCATTATTTTGGCCCTAGATCAACCAGTGAGTTATAGATCTAGTATATTCTCTGTCGGGATTTCCAGATCTGGAACCCAGATTTGTGTATTCAGAAAAATTCTTGATAATAAGACCCTCCAGCAGCCAGAGACAAGTTTTCCCGCATTGGGTTTTTCCGGGGACTATTTGTCCAGAAATAACCGTGTCACTTTGTCTGTGTGTGCATGAACTTGTTCTAGATTTGGATTGGTAGAGATCTGTTATGTGTTTTGCTTCGATTTTAACTTAGTTATTAAGTTAATTACCATATAAAATAGACTTATACAAGTTAATAGTAATAGAAATTTGCATAAAGTGTAAAGATTCGAGAGAAATTTCCACATGGTATCGGAGCAATTGCAGATCTAGGAGGGTCACCAACAAAAGAGCCTGAAGGTTCTAGCTGCAGAAAGTAGCTAGAAAAGCAGCAAAAACGCAGATCTGAAGGGGCAACGTAGTTTTTAGAGGCAGATTCACGCAGAGGGAAGGGTGACATTGTCTAACGTTGTGTCCTAGCAAGCCCACGCAATTACTGCACAGAGGCAGCTCAAAAACAATGCTGGATTGGTCTGAAGCCAGCCAGTGTGATTCAGATTTGAATCTGTCAGATCCAGAAAAGACTGCAGAAATTCAGAAAGAGCTGGTGGGGTTAAAATTCTGAAGTTTTCAGATTTTTAGCCTTAGCACAAGTGACAAAGAGCGAGAGGAGATTAGCTTCTCCGAGAGTTTTCTAGCTAAAGGAAACTTGTAGTTTGAACAGAGAATCAAAGAAGAAGCTGAATCATAGTTGATTTAGTAGATTTCCAAGGAGGGAAATCAGTTGTTAGAGGGAGTAGAAGGTGCCTGTTTCACCAAGGGCCTTAGATCCATTTCTCTAGCAAAGAGAAAAGGAAGTTCCGACACATTCTGAGCAGATGGCTCCTCATGGACTGCGTGATCAGGACAGGCTGGATGGCCTCTCAAACTTTTCAGTTTGGAAGGCAAGGATCCTGATAGTCCTTCAGGCGCCCACAATTTGAGAGACACTAAGAAAATCTGGCCACCTTGTGGTCCGGATCTGCCTCCTTCAGAAGCATAAGGAGGATGTTGGGCATGCCAAGCGGCTGATTATGGGTGTTATCAAGGACCATATTGTACCACACATAGCTGAGAAGAAGACAACTAACGAGATCTGGAAGGCCTTGACTTCCCTGTAGGAGGGAAAATTTGTCCAAAGAAATATGTTGTTGGAGACTTGGATGAGGTCATTCATGATGACCAAGGGAGAAGACATGGAGCATTTTCTCTTTAGATTGCAGTCAATCAGGTATCAGCTCAAGAACAACGCAGAAGAGGAGAGCAGCAACAGCAACAAGGACACTGCAGTCCCTCCAAGGACAGCATGATTTTCAGCAAGAAACCCTTAGAGGGTCACACAGAGACCCTAAGGAGCAGCGTAGTGACTGCATCACCCAGTCTAGGGAAACACAATCTCTTCTGGAGCAACACTGAGGGTTTGAATTTTGAGGGCCTTCAGAGGCTAACACATAGGCTTTCAGGGGCAACGCTGGGGTTTCTAAGCCCTAATCTTGGCTGAGTTCTATAAATCCCGTTTGAGGGCGTGGATCAATCATTATTTTGGCCCTAGATCAGCCAGTGAGTTGTAGATCTAGTATATTCTCTATCGGGATTTCCAGATCTAGAACCTAGATTTGTGTTTTCAGAAAAATTCTTAATAATAAAACCCTCCAGCAGCCAAAGACTAGTTTTCCCGCATTGGGTTTTTCCGGGGGACTATTTGTCCAGAAATAATTGTGTCACTTTCTCTATGTGTGCATGAACTTGCTCTAGATCTGGATTGGTGGAGGTCTGTTATGTGTTTTTCTTCGATTTTAACTTGAATTTATTAAGTTAATAACTTGTCTAAGTAGGAGAAGCATTACCAGATTAATAGTAATAAATTTTGCATAAAGTGTAAAGATTCAGAAATTCCCACATGGTATCAGAGCAATTGAAGATCTAGGAGGGTCACCAGCAGAAGAAATTGAAGGTTCTAGCTGCAGGAGGCAGCTGGAAAAGCAACAGAAACGCAGATCTGAAGGGACAACGTAGTTTTTAGAGGCAGATTCACGCAGAGGGAAGGGTGACATTGTCTAACGTTGTGTCCTAGCAAGCCCACGCAATTACTGCACAGAGGCAGCTCAAAAACAATGCTGGATTGGTCTGAAGCCAGCCAGTGTGATTCAGATTTGAATCTGTCAGATCCAGAAAAGACTGCAGAAATTCAGAAAGAGTTGGTGGGGTTAAAATTCTGAAGTTTTCAGATTTTTAGCCTTAGCACAAGTGACAAAGAGCGAGAGGAGATTAGCTTCTCCGAGAGTTTTCTAGCTAAAGGAAACTTGCAGTTTGAACAGAGAATCAAAGAAGAAGCTGAATCATAGTTGATTTAGTAGATTTCCAAGGAGGGAAATCAGTTGTCAGAGGGAGTAGAAGGTGCCTGTTTCACCAAGGGCCTTAGATCCATTTCTCTAGCAAAGAGAAAAGGAAGTTTCGAGTCTCGACACAATCTAAGCAGATGGCTCTTCATGGATTGTGTGATTAGGATAGGCTGGATAGCCTCTCAAACTTTTCAGTTTGGAAGGCAAGGATCCTGATAGTCCTTGAGGCATACAATTTGAGAGACCATGCAAAGAAAATCTAGCCACACTGACAGATCCGGATCTCCTTCAGAAGCATAAGGAGGATGTTGGGCATGCCAAGCGGCTGATTATGGGTGTTATCAAGGACCATATTGTACCACACATAGCTGAGAAGAAGACAACTAACGAGATCTGGAAGGCCTTGACTTCCCTGTAGGAGGGAAAATTTGTCCAAAGAAATATGTTGTTGGAGACTTGGATGAGGTCATTCATGATGACCAAGGGAGAAGGCATGGAGCATTTTCTCTTTAGATTGCAGTCAATCAGGTATCAGCTGACTGCAATGGGTGCAACGGTGGATGATGCTGTGATAGTCAAGACTGCCCTCAATGCAGTCACAGATGAGTGAGAAACCTTTGTCCAAAGTATCTTGGGCAGAGCGGACCTCCCAGATTGGGACAAATTGTGGTCAATTCTACGTCAAGAAGAACTTCGCAGATTCACCAAGAGGCAGCACAGCCCTGGATTGAGCAAAGTGAAGAAGGAGGATGAGGAAGATGCAGCCTTGGCATCAAAGAAACAACCAAAAAAGAAGAAGGATCTTTCAAAGATCAAGTGCTTCTAGTGTGGTGAAATGGGACCTTTTGCTAGCAATCGTCTTGAGAAGAAAAGGGACAAGGAAGCATCTTCTTCCAAAGAAGTTATGGCAGATGATGGGTCAGGAGATGATGCAGCCATGAGAGCTCATGAACCACGGAGGTGGGGTGACATGGACATGTAGAGAAGTTACATAGAAGAAGGCGGGATCCTTGAGCAGCTCATCTCTTGGATCACATGCGAGCTACGACAGCCTTAAGACAATAGCGGGACAAGTGGAGCAGTGGGTGCATAGATCACAGATGAAGCAGGCAGAGGCAAATCTGAAGACTGCAAGGGGCAGCGCAGAGCAAGGCAACAACAACGTATAAGTAGTAGCAGCATAGAGGCTGATGTGACTTCAGCAGCACAGAGCAGAGCTGCAGCAGCGTAGAAGGCTTCAGAGGGACAATGCAGTGCAGCAGCAACGTGATAGATTTTAGCACAAGGGGCTGATGTGACTTCAATAGTGCAGAGGGAGTCTGATTACATAGACAGAGCTGTAGCTGTGCATTGTTCTTTAGATGCCAGCACAGTTCTGTAGTCTATGGAGCTTCAGTGATGAGGATGCAACCCATCAGACTTGTTTGTCAAAGATTGGGTAGGAGATTTAGTTGTTTCTCTCAATAACTGAAGTTGAAGTGCAATAGATCAGCAGTGGCAGTGCTATGAGCGGCACAGATGCAACATATTCAGAGGGAGCTGTAGTACAGAGGTTGCAGTGGCAGTGGCAGAGTCATGGGCAGCAGTACAGAATGGCAACAACAATGCAGAGTTTAGTGGCAGCAGGCCAAGCTTCAGCAACACAGAACCAATGCCCAAAATCATGTAATGCATAGTGTGATGTATTGCTAAAGGCACCCTTGATGCTAAGAGGGAGTGTTGAGATTTTGTGTATTTGGGGTAGTATCAGTTGTGTTCTAGCTCCCAAATTTTGATGAGGGACTACAGTACACTTGATCTACAAGAACCAGAAATTGATTTGGGAAATTTCATCTAGTTTAGGAGATATTAAATGTAATATTCCTTTTTTGGTGTCACCTATGACAGGGCTAAGATGGACTTCCAGAGTTAGAAGCAGACCGGTCATAGGTACAGGTTGGTGTCATCAGCAGGCCCAGGGACCTTTTGGAGGAATTTTGAGGAGTTTCTATGTGGTTGGGTGGCATTCGATTGATATATTCCATCATCCGAGTAGTTTGGCTTTCGTTCCGGTGCATTCCGACAACTTTCAAAAATTTGAGTTATTTATGGGCTTAACTCAGCTAATTACGCTCGCGGTGGCATTCCGGGAGGAATACATGACATAACACCTTAGTGTAATAGCTCATTGGAACCGGGACGAGGATACATCCATGATGGGATAGTTGGACATGAGTTTCAGTGACCGGAGGAGACGTGGTAGTCGATTTACTCATTTCTACATTAAAAAGGAATATTTTAATAAGAGGGAAAAGTGCTCCATGAATAAAACAATAATAAAATAATGCTCTAGAAGAATCCAAGAGATCTATAAAAGAAATGGAGGAGGCCATTGAGGGATATCTTTGGAGTAGATCATTTGCTTGTGTATGAGAGGTTTGAGGACGTGGTTCTCTACTGCAGCCGTAGCCCCAGGACGGAAACCCTCGGGTAATTTGTGAGTGTTGGACGGAAACCCAATACTCCTGAGGAGACTTCACTTAGGAGTTTCATAGAGCTTCAGTGATTGGCGTGACGATCATTCAGATCTTCAACTTGCGCTTCATCATCTTTAGTAGGTTCAGTGACAGCTGTTGCCAGAGGGAGAGTGCAGCAGTTCAGTTTTGTGGCCAGCGCAGTTCAGCAGCTTATCTTGGTGGCCAGTTTCCTATCTCAGCGCTTTCTGGGTCAGATCTATATGTAAACCCCTTTTGTTATTTATAATAAAGCTGAGTTTATTCCAGTCTATGTGGTATTGGATTGCAGTATTTTATCTGTTTAATTTTACATGGTAATCTTCTGTTAAGTAAATGTTGAATTTATGGCATATAAGTAGATTTAGGCAAATTTAGTAAAATATCCCATTTAGGGATAATACAGTGGTATCAGAGCTTCAATCTTGGATCAGCCTGTGAGTTTCCAGTTTTCAGTTGTAGCTATTTTGGTTAGAAGGGCCTACATAGCCATTGGAGGAGGCTCATTTGTGGGAGTTGCATTGGCGGGATTTTAGAGCTGGGATGTTGGGAAATTGATAGGAGAGCCATATGAGGAGGTTGGCTGGGATTTTGGAGAGCAATGATTGACAATAGCAGCTGCAGTGCCAGAAAACGAAATTGGAAGAGGGCTAAACTATAAAGGGTCATATTTTCAAGGTTGGAATTAGAAGAAACCCTTTCTGGGTTTTGCTGGGTTTTGGGCAAGGGTCACCTTCTCAAATTCCTAGAATTTTTTGAGCAGTTTGCAGTGGGTAAATCAGATGCCGAAGTCAGGAAGCAGTGTAGTCTTGGAGTAGTAGTGCAGTTTCTGGAGGAGCTTGCTGGAGCGATTTTCAGGTTCCATTCTATATTTTCTGAGTATACATTTTTTTTTTATATCAGTGAGGGATGTCGCTATGTCTTCTCTAAGATATTTCTGTTATGTAGTTTTGTCAATGGCTGTAATAATTTTCTGAGCTTAAAATATAGATATCAGTTGTGGGGTTGACATTGATTCTTTTGTAAAGTTCCCACTACGCACCTGTATTTGACACCAGCAAATACGTGTCACCTACAACAGTATGTATTTGAACTAGTTAACAAAAACTACACCTACATCACTATAACAACTCAGAAAAACAGTGACCACATCATTGGTTGAACCATGGAGGGATTCCTAAACAGCTTGAGAAGAATAAAAGTTGGTTCCTTGAACCACCATGCAGCAGAAGACCAGAAAACAAAACAGAACAGCAGACCCTTCTCCAATAAGGTACATAATTTGCTCCAACAAAGGCACCTGAGGAATTTACAAAAGGAGGAAGAAATGGGAAATTGGCTTTATGCACTTAGAATGGACTTAAAGAGTGCAAGATCAGAAAATGACTTTTCCATGTTAGAGAAACTGGAATCCTGCATTTCAAAGGTAGAGGAATCTGATTGGAGTTTAAATTGGGCTTTGGAGCCATCTATGCTTGCATTGGTACAAGCTAGATTCTGGGAATATCCAAGTGAGAGAGTCAAGCTTATAGCTGCCTCTTGTTTCAGTGATATTTTGAGGATAACAGCACCCTTCCCTCCCTACAATGATGACATTATGAAAAGAATTTTCAGACTAATAATAGGAACCTTTCGGGATTTGGACAACTGTGCAGGCTCTACATTTGGGAGGAAGCTTAAGGTTTTAGAAGTCATGGCCATGACCCAGACTCATGAGATCATCTTTGACTTTGAGTGTGATGGCTTGATTCTGCAGATGTTCCAATGCTTCTTCAGCATTAGGAAATATCATTCTGACACAGTCATAGCACACATGAGGTCCATCTTGTCATCATGTATGGGAGTTCGTGAGGCCATTTGCCGAGAGTTGCAGACTAGGTTGCTGAGCATTTGGAGGAGAGAGCAGTTGGTCTCACCTGCTGCTTATGAGCTAGCCCAAGGGCTAGTTGAGCAAAACATTGAGTTTTTCAGGAGACAGTTGACCAGGGAGGAGCTACTCCAGTTTGGTGGATCAGGCAGCATAAATGAGCTGAGGAGGAAGGGACTTTGCTTCATTAGCAAAGAACCTTGGTGGCCTGATCACTCATGCTTGAGTGATGCAACTAATGTGGCAGAGGCAGAACAGGAGGTCATTCCTTCTGTATGCCAAGGTGAGGGCTCTTCTTCAGATGAGTCCATGGGATCAGTTGAGGATCCTTCTGTGGAGCAAGAGCAGTCATGCAGAGATGAGGACAGTAAACCGGAGCTGTATTCCAGTGTGCAGGGTGAGCAGTCAGGGGACTGTACAGGAGATACTCTGGGTGATGAGTCACTTGTGACGATTCAGCTAGAGCAGCATATGATGGAGCCTGAGTCAGCAGATGAGGATACTATGCACATCATGCATGATAGTCCTTTGGGGGAGAGCCAGATGGAGGCTCACATTGAGTCTATGATGGATATGCACCTAACCTTGGGGACAACCACTGATGAGGAGCAGTCAAATGCACAGACACCGAGTATGGTGACAGCAGTTGCAGATCCATATCCTCTAGAGATGTTGGAGATTGATGGGATAGTTCTGCAGGGGGTTAGGGGACAGCAAGAGCATTACATTCCCGATGAGAGGGATGAGCTGTTGGAGATGGTGGAACATCCATCTTTGGGCCGACACATTGATGAAGTGCAAATAGATGTACATGCAGTCGACAGAGCTGCAGTACTTTCAATGAGTAGCACTCTCTAGGAATACATCGATGGGGCTTGCAGCACATCTTGCCCACTTTGGCCCATTACAGAGAGAGGGGCTTTCTTCTATAGGCAGCTTTGGTTGGCAGACAGGGCAGAGCAGTGTGAGCTGATTACAGGCTGGCGAAAACACTCTAGGCGTGTTCCATATGCAGTTGTTGCTACATTGGATTCTTCTTCCAGGATGGATTGGCGGGAGATCATGAGTTGGTACCCTCTTGAAGGTACGATATTCTTCGTAGGGCATACAGCAGAGCAGGGGCCCTTAGACATGACATATGATATAGATTCCAGTTGGCGGGCACAGATCGACATTTCTTCAGCATCCCATCCCTGTTTCAGGAGAGCAGGATCAGCATTGGATTTAGTCAGGGGTTGGATTGGAGAGAGGTGATGAGTTTGTACACAGTTTGTGGGGCAGCTTACACCGTCATAGATACAACGCAACAGGAGACGTGGTCTTCACCTCTTAGAGCATCAGTTATAGCCAGAGGCAGCGCGCAGTTCGAGCCGTGGGACTTGGGCAATGATTGGCCATCGTGGCGTGGGGATCTGGGAGGATTGTTTGTTGATTGGTACAATGAGAGATCAGTTTGGGATCCCGGCATTGAGGGGTCTATTCCGAGTGGTTTGACGCAGGTGCATAGCAGCACCCACAGGTTTGTATCGAATTCGGGCATTGGGTCTCAATTGTAGCGGGCCAACAGAGTGGCCCACATATATCGATTGCTTGAGGGCAAGAAATCTTGGGGCGGAAGGTCTGTAATATTCCTTTTTTTGGTGTCACCTATGACAGGGCTAAGATGGACTTCCAGAGTTAGAAGCAGACCGGTCACAGGTATAGGTTGGTCTCATCAGCGGGCCCAGGGACCTTTTGGAGGAGTTTTGAGGAGATTCTATGTGGTTGGGTGGCATTCACTTGATATATTCCATCATCCGAGTAGTTTGGCTTTCGTTCCGGTGCATTCCGACAACTTTCAAAAATTTGAGTTATTTATGGGCTTAACTCAGCTAATTACGTTCGTGGTGGCATTCCGGGAGGAATACATGACAGAACACCTTAGTGTAATAGCTCATTGGAAGCGGGACGAGGATACATCCATGATGGGACAGTTGGACATGAGTTTCAGTGACCGGAGGAGACGTGGTAGCCGATTTACTCATTACTACATTAAAAAGGAATATTTTAATAAGAGGGAAAAGTGCTCCATGAATAAAATAATAATAAAATAATGCTCTAGAAGGTTCCAAGAGATCTATAAAAGCAAGGGAGGAGGCCATTGAGGGATATCTTTGGAATAGATCATTTTCTTGTGTATGAGAGGTTTGAGGACGTGGTTCTTTACTTCAGCTGTAGCCCCAGGATGGAAACCCTCGGGTGATTTGTGAGTGTTGGACGGAAACCCAATACTCTTGAGGAGACTTCACTTAGGAGTTTCATAGAGCTTTAGTGATTGGCGTGAGGATCATTCAGATCTTCAACTTGGGCTTCATCATCTTCAGTAGGTTCAGTGACAGCTGTTGCTGGAGGGAGAGTGCAGCAGTTCAGTTTTGTGGCCAGCGCAATTCAGCAGCTTATCTTGGTGGCCAATTTCCTATCTCAGCTTTTTCTGGGTCAGATCTATATGTAAACCCCTTTTGTTATTTATAATAAAGCTGAGTTTATTCCCGTTCTATGTGGTATTGGATTGCAGTATTTTATCTGTTTAATTTTACATGGTAATCTTCTGTTAAGTAAATGTTGAATTTATGGCATATAAGTAGATCTAGGTAAATTCAGTAAAACATCCCATTTAGGGATATTACATTAAATTAATTTATTATTTTAATGTGTTTCCTAAGTTAAAACTTAGGGAACTTAAATAATTAAAGTGAATTTAATTAAACATGTGATGAAATTGTCTTAAGTCACACGAATCAAGCTTTCTTTTAATCTTAGCCATTGATTCAAGATCTGATCATGACCGTTGATTTGTCAACGAGAAAACCCTGCCCTAGGAGACAGAAAACTGACTGATTCACAACCTCAAATAGGATTTACAAAACTCATCCCTTTCTGGCCTCTAGAAACTCCAGCGCTGCTCTAAAGCCCTCTACGTCAACCCTACTAGCCTGCGTCAGCCTCTGCGTTTCTCAGGAAGGGCCTGTGTCACCCTAGACTAGGTTACACTGCCCTTGTGCTGCGCTGGCTGGGACTGTGTCAACCCTCTTGGCCTCCTGCTGCCTTTTCCCTGCCCCCGCTGAGCTCTCGGCTGCTCTGCGTTGCCTTGGTTTGTTGCTTCTCTTGCCCTCGCCTCTGCTGCGGCCTAGGACCACACCATCCCCCATGGCAATCTACGCCTCTCATGTTGAAACACTTACCGAAATTCAAGACAAACCACACCCTAGAATCTCAGCTTAGCTTTAGTGCTCTGCCAGTGTGTGTGTTCTCCAACTGACCCCAAGCCCTCTTCTTATACTTCTCTCGTTAAAACATCAACGACCGTGATATAATCTTGAATCGACAGCTAAGATTAGAAGATGTTTGATCCGCGTCACTTAAGTCATTCTCATTACATGTTTAATTTAATTACCTTTAATCTTTTAATTTTCCTAAGTTAGATTTAGGGTCCTTAATTAAAATATTAATTAATTAAATATCTCTTAAACAGGATGGAATTTCCCAAAACGCTTTTTGGGTCTTGGAGATATTATGTACTCTAGTCTCTCCACAAATTTTGGGAGCTAGAGCACATCCAATGCCACCCCAACACCCCAAAATCTCAACACTCCTTCTTAGCGAGGAATGTGCTCTAGCAAAAATACTTCACCCCGAAGTACTGCACTGATCTTTGGTGTGGGTCTCTGCGCTGATGCTTGGCCTGCTGCCCTTCATCACTGCGTTTCCTGCTCTTCCGTACTGCTGCCCATGATGCTGCGACCGTCACTTCTACATTCGTACTGCAGCTCCCCCCCAAATTGTTGCATCGTGCTGCCAACTGCTGCACTGCAACTCAGTTGTTGAGTAAACAACTGAAGGACTCCTGCCCAGTCTTTGACAGACAAGTCAGTTGGGATGCATCTCATCACTAAAGCTCCATAGAGTGTTGCTTTGCGTTGTCCTCGAAAGGGTACTGTGTTGTTGCAGCTCTACATTGCGTAAGCATACCTGCTCTGCATTGTTGTCCTCTACATTGCTACTGCGCTACGTTGTCCTTCTGAAGCCTTTGTGCTACTACAGCCACTACACTGCGTACCCTACGCTGCTGCTGTATGTGCACTGCATTGCTCTCTCATCAGCGTGTCAGTTCTGCCTCTGCGCCATCCGTGATCCTCTGCACTGTTAATTTTGGACAACTAGGTCCAAACTCCATGTTGTGATGCTCAGATGAAGATACTAATATTTTTATTGGATTCCTCTTTCGAAGAGGTGCAAGATCGATCTAAAGATCATCTTGATTCGATGAGCAGAACATTTATTTTGAATTTATTCAAGATATGTGCAGGTCGGCCTTAAGGTTTTGTGCCCCAGCAGTTGTGCCACACACCCTCACTGATGGATATAAATAAGGTCAAAGTTGGAGGACATTTCACTCATCTCATCCTCACACATTTCTCTCTCCTCATATGATTGGTTCGATCACTTGGAGTCTCTTCTCTTCGCACGTGGGAAAGTGCAGCAAGGAAGACAATTGTTTTCGGATTTCTGTTTTCGGCTAGGGTTTTTGCAGCAACTTTGACCAGTGTTGACTTTGGTCAACACAAGGTCAAATGGACCTGAAACTTTCCCAAAATTTCGATTTTCCAAATCTGCATTTTTTGGTACTATTCTCGACGCTGGACGTTGACTTTTACTTACTGCGTTGACCTTGCTGTTACTACTGTTTGCGTTGACCATTGACCGACAGCATTGACTTCTGAGTTGACCATTTGGCTATCCTAGACGGTTGTGTGACATTGCTAGTTGGTTGACCATATTGAGACTTTGCTAGTTGAAGCATCCTGTTGACCGTTGTAACGCACCAACACACTTATATTTCTGGCTTGTCTTTTGTCGATCCACTGGTATGTTCTATCAGCGTTTTACTTTCTATTTATGTGATTGTTATTTGATATTGGAGAAAAATTAAAGTTGCATCAAGCATAGAACATCTACATAAATTTACATGGTATCAGAGTTAGAGGTGAAGACAAAGCCCTAATTTCTAGCAATCACCGAAGAAGAGGATGGGTTCCTCAAACTACAATGGCTTTAAGGCTGATGACGAATTGACTGGGAAGGATGACGTCCATGCTTGGAAGATGACATTGGATCTTAATTTGGAAGACCAAGATGTCATGGACTATGTGCAGGGTAAAATCCAAGAGCCTCCATCCACTGCAACTGCTGCTGCCAAAGCAAAGTATAAGAAGGGGGAGATCAAAGCAAAGTTGATGATCAGGGACTCAATTCATAAGAGTCTGGTTGCCTACATCTCTGAGCTGGGCACATCCGAGGAGATGTATGATAAGTTGGTCCACATGTTCAAGGCCAACAATGCGAATCAAGTCCTATTCTTCAAGAATCAATTGAAGAATATGAAGAAAGGCAGGGATGAGTATGTTCAATCATATATTCTGAAGCTGACCGAGATCAGGAACAATTTGCTGGCTATTGGGGAGACAATAGCTGATCGAGAGATAGTACTCACCGCACTTGGAGGGCTCTCATCCGAATGGCATGTGTTCAACACTACCATTCTCAATAATAATATGATACCTGACTTTGACGAAGTACTATCGAGATGCGTACAAGAAGAGACAAGGATGAAGGAGTATGAAAATGAAGGAAATGCTGCCTACATTGCTCATTCTAGAAAGAAGAACTTTGGTGGTCCAAGGAACAAAGGAAAAACGAGAGACCCCGAGGAAAGAAGGGCAAGTGTTAACCTTATCCTGACTAGATCATCTTTAGAGAATGCCCTTTCAAGAAGGATTCTCTCGATGGTAATGACAAGTGACAACCCCGGAGGAATGGCAATCAAGGCAATGATAGGTTCAAGGGGAAGAGGAAGGCTCCCTCAGGTGAAATGGGTGACCTTTCAAAAGGTCGAGAAATTCGAGGTATGGGAATCAAATGTTGTTGATAAAAGAAATGAATTCATTCTTGTGTCTGCCCTCTGTGCTGCACCACGACACTATGGATGTCTGGTTGATAGATAGTGGTGCCTCAAGGCACATCCAGGTTCAAGGAAGCTCTCTTTGATATGGTTGAGAAGGATACTAATAAAATTATCCTTGGAGATAATGCCACATATCCCATAAAAGGGACAGGGACTGTGACCCTCCACTTGTCTCAAGGTCAAGTCCTCCACTTGCAGGATGTACTCTATGTACCTAATTTGAAGAAGAACCTTGTGTCTATATCGGCCATGGAAGTCAAAGGTTTCAATGTGGCATTCATTGATGGGAAGGTGCGCATGTGGAAGAAGAGTTTCAAGGAAGCTATCACGATTGGGTTTAGAGTTGATACACTCTACCAAGATGGAGGAAGTCCACTGGGAGCTATGACATGTGATACTATCTAACAGACTGAACTGTGGCATAGGAGGCTTGGACACCTTCACTACAAGGCCCTTCCCGAAGCAAGGAAGGTGCTGACAGGGATGCCCGAGTTCTCAAATAATCATGAAGGTGTGTGTCAGGGTTGTGCCGAAGGAAAGCATACTAGGGGACCTTTCCCCTCAAGTCTCACAAAGACATCTGATGTCTTGCAATTGATACATTCTGATCTGTCTGGGATGTTGCCTGTGACATCCTTGGGAGGATGTTCTTATTATATGACATTAATAGATGACTTCTCTCACAAAACCTGGATATATTTCTTGAAAAGGAAGGATGAGGCTTTCATGTGGTTTCGTACTTTCAAAGCCTTGGTGGAAAATATGACAGGGAAGAAGATCAAGATATTGAGGACTGATAATGGAATAGAATATGAGACGAACGAGTTCAATAACTTTTGCAGAGAAGCTGGCATCAAGAGGGAAACCACAATTATCTATACTCCCGAGCAAAATGGCGTTGCTGAAAGAAAGAACAAGACAATTGTGGAGGCTGCCCGTGCCATGATATGTGACCAGTGTCTACCGAAGTTTCTGTGGGGAGAAGCTGCGAACACTGTTGTGTACATACAAAACCAATGACTGCATTCCGCTCTAGGTTCCAAAACTCCCGAAGAGGTTTTCACTGGTAAGAAACCTGTCGTCTCACATTTTAGAGTTTTTGGATGTCCTGTTTATTTTCATGTACCAAAGGAGAAGAGGAGAAAGCTGGATGCTTTTGGGAAGAAGGGAATGTTTGTGGGCTACAGCGAAACTTCAAAGGCCTATAGAATCTATGTGCTTGGTCAAAGGGAAGTGGAGATATGCCACCATGTCACCTTTGACGAAGATGCTTCCCTGAGGAAAGTAGTCAATCTTCTGAGATCTGAGGAAGATCATGAAGCAAGGCCTGGAAATCAAGAAGAATCGAAAGATGAGACGATGTCCGATGCTGAAGGAATGATGGACCCAATTGATCCACCTCCCTCGATAGGAAAGAGAACATCATGGCTCAGGGAGACTCTCGAGGATGCCGAGGGACATATGGCCCCAAAGGGGACATTCCGTGAAAGAAAGAAGCCTAGTAGATACCAAGGGTATCTACAAACAATGAGTACTATTGTACAATCTGAGCCTGGATCTTTCGAGGAAGCCGTAAAGCATCAAGTTTGGAAGGATGCTATGCATGAAGATTATGAGTCCATAATGAAGAATGATGTCTGGGATGTGGTTCCAAGACCAGAGGACAAAGCAATTGTCATCTCGAAATGGCTCTACAAGATCAAGCATGGATCTGATGGAAGTGCTGAAAAGTTCAAGGCAAGATTTGTTTCCCGTGGCTTCTCTCAAAAGGAAGGCATAGACTATGATAACATATTTGCACCTGTGGCCCAATATACCACCATCTGATCTATCATAGCCCTTGCTGCTACGCAAGGATGGAGTCTTCATCAGATGGATGTGAAGACCGCATTTCTACATGGTGCGATAAAGGAAGAGGTATATGTGGAGCAACCTCTGGGGTTCGAAGTCCAGGATCGGGACACCCATGTTTGCAAGTTGAAGAAAGCCCTCTATGGGTTGAAGCAAGCACCAAGAGCTTGGTACAAGAGGATAGATAGCTACCTGATGAAGTTGGGCTTCACTCATAGTAATGTTGATCCAAACCTTTACTTCAAGGTTGATAGAGAAAAGCCTCTCATTCTGGTGCTGTATGTGGACGACCTCTTCTTGACATGTGCTGACCCTCTCATTCATCAGTGCAAGACGGAGTTAGCTGCTGAGTTCGAGATAAGGACCTAGGACTGATGCATTACTTCCTAAGCCTGAAGGTCTAGCAGAGACTTGGCGAGATTTTTCTTTCTCAAGGAAAATACATTGTGAAGCTTCTGGAAAGATTTGGTATGGTGGACTGTAAGTCCATGTTGACATCGATGGAGCTCAACTTTAAGAAGTTAAGTGGTAGCGCTGCTGGGCCCGTGTTGGCAAATCCTACTGAGTATCATCAACTCGTAGGGGCCCTGATGTTCTTAATGAACACCTGTCCAGACATATGTTTTGCAGTGAACACTTTGAGTCAACATATGGTTGAGCCTCATCGCACTCACTGGGTTGGTGCCAAGAATCGTCTGAGATATCTTCGGGGCACGATAAACCATGGGCTGAGATACACTGGCGGGAGCGTGACACTCCTTGGATATACTGATGCCAATTGGGCTGGGAGTGTGGTGGATCGTAAGAGCACATCGAGATGTTGCTTCACACTTGGTTCTGCTTCGATATCATGGATGAGCAGGAAGCAGAAGTCGGTGGCTTTGAGCACTGTGGAGGCCGAATACATTGCAATCAGTATGGCTTGTTGTGAAGCAATTTGGTTGTGAAAGTTCTTCAGTGAGTTGTTTGGGCATGTGCTAGATACCACCGTGATACTCTATAATAACCAGAGTGGGATTCGGTTGTCCGAGAATCCCGTGTTCCACGATCGATCCAAGCATATTGATATCAGGTACCACTTTATCCGGGATATGTTACAGCGAGGCATCGTAAGGCTCCATCATATAGGAACTGATGAGCAGGTCGCAGATATTCTCACAAAGCCCCTAGGGAAGGTCAAGTTCCTAACCTTCCGTGAGAGTCTTGGTATCGTGGAATGACCTTATGTTGAGGGTCTTGTTGGACGATGAGCTCTAGGAGCTCTGGGGGACTTTAGGGATAGCTTCTCGGAGCTATAAGCAACCACAGGACTAGGCTTGCCGAAACTTGTTGGTGTGCTTCTGCCCCACTGTTGTGATGATTGCGTTGGTTCACCTCTCATTATCTATGCCCTGTATGCACCCTATCCATTGAGTTCAGGGATCATGGGAAGTACCTCTCATTTGGCCAGTGAGGTGCGAAAAGCTAGAGACTAGTAGCAAAGACTGATGGACGCTTCTGAGATTGTCGTACTCTCTATCTCGGATGGCACAGTCCAACCACTTGATCTGGGATCAAGTATAGTGAGGTTTCGGACCTCCAATTGACTTCGGGTCAGGTAAACCAACTTCGAGTTGGTATGAGACTCTTTGTGAGTCCAATAGAGGTTTCAAACCTCTGGGCTAAATCTGTTAGCCGGGAATGATGTCTTTGTGAATGATCCACTTTTGTTTTGAAATAAAGAAGCCAATAAAGCAAGTTACAGCGAGATGACGCACGATGTTTGGATTGCACAGGTGGATGGAGTTCTCCTTAGTTGAGAGGGGGTGTTAATTTTGGACAACTGGGTCCAAACTCCATGTTGTGACGCTCAGATGAAGATACCAATATTTTTATTGGATTCCTCTTTCGGAGAGGTGCAAGATCGATCTAAAGATCATCTTGATCCGATGAGCAGAACATTTATTTGGAATTTATTCAAGATATGTGCAGGTCGGCCTTAAGGTTTTGTGCCCCAGCAGTTGTGTCACACACCCTCACTGATGGATATAAATAAGGTCAACGTTGGAGGACATTTCACTCATCTCATCCTCACACATTTCTGTCTCCTCATCTGATTGGTTTGATCACTTGGAGTCTCTTCTCTTCACATGTGGGAAAGTGCAGCAAGGAAGAAAACTGCTTTCGGATTTCTGTTTTCAGCTAGAGTTTCTGCAGCAACTTTGACCAGCGTTGACTTTGGTCAACGCAAGGTCAAATGGACCTGAAACTTACCCAAAATTTCGATCTTCCAAATCCTCATTTTTTGGCACTATTCTCGAGGCTGGACGTTGACTTTGACTTGCTGTTTTGACCTTGTTGCTGCTGCTGTTTGCATTGACCGTTGACTGACATCGTTGACTTTTTGGGTTGACTTTTGAGTTGACCGTTTGGTTGTCCCAGAGGGTTGTGTGACATTGCTGGTTGGTTGACCATATTGAGACTTTGCTAGTTGAAGTATCCTGTTGACCGCCATAATGCACCAACACACTTATATATTTCGGGCTTGTCTTCTGTCGATCTACTGGTATGTTCTATCAACATTTTACTTTATTGTTTATGTGATTGCTATCTGATATTGGAGAAAAAGTACAGTTGCATCAAGCATAGAACATCGACATAAATTTACACCACAACTTTACTTGTCTCGCTATTGCCTTAACGCCCCTGCAACTCGTATGTGATCCAAGAGTTGGGCTACTCAAGGATCCCGCCATCACTTTGTAGCTGCTTTACAGATCAATATCACCCCACTTTCATGGTTCATGAGCGCTCATGGCTACGTCATCGTCTGCTACAACAGCCTTGGAACTAGAAGCTTCCTTGTCATTTTTCTTTTGAGGAAAATTGTTGGTGAAATGTTCAAGTTCGCCGCACTGGAAACATTTGATCTTCGACAGATCACACTTCTTTTTCCCTTGTTGCCGCTTTTATGCCAAGGCTGCATCTTCCTCTTCTTCCTTCTTTACCTTGCTCGAACTGGTGATGTACTGTCTTTTGGTCATTCGACAGATCTCCTCTTGTCAGAGGATAACCCACATGTTCTCCCAGTTGGGAAGGTCTGCTCTGCCCAAGAGACTTTGGACAAAAGTTTTCTAGTCCTCTGTGACAGCATTGAGAGCAGTCCTCACCATAACATCATCATCCACCTTCACCTCCATGCCATTCAGCTGATCCCGGATCGCCTGCAGTTTGGATAGAAAAGGATCGACCTCCTCTCCCTTGGTCATCATAAATAACCTCAGCTCGTTCTCCAGAAGTATCTTTCTCTAGACAGACCTTCCTTCATACAATGTGGTTAGGGCTACCCACATCTCATGAGCCGTCGCCTTCTCAGCTATGTGTGGAACCACATGATCTGTGACCCCATCCATAATGAAGCGCTTGGCATGTGCTGCTGCTTCATTGTGCTTCTCTAGGAGAGACACATCAATTGGTGTAGCCAAGACTTTCTCTGCATGCTCCTGTATACCATAGGCCTAAAGGAATACCAAGATTCTGGCTCTCCAAATCGCAAAGTTAGGTAGGGCGTCCAACCTATCATGATCACGCAGTCCGTGTGGCGCCATCTACTCATAAATTTGTCGGAACTTATCCTTCTCTCTTTGCTAGAGACTCAGATCTAGGGTCCTTGGCGAGAAAGGCACCCTCTGCGCCCTCTTACAACTGACGTCCTCTGTTGGAAGTCTGCCAAACAAAACAAATCAGCTCTCTTCGATCCTTTGATCGATCTTAAGATTTATTTGGCAGGAAATCTTCTGAGAAGCTATTCCCCTCCCGCTCTTTGTCAACTTAGCTTAGGCTAAATTCTACACCAGCAGAATCTTCACCCCACCAGCAACTGTTGAAGGTTTGCAACTCAACTTCCGGTTCACGACACTCTGCACAGCAAACAAATTTTGGACTGCGTCACCTTGGCTGGCCTCTGCGTGAGAAAACTGGCTCAGTGCAGCCTCTGTGCAATGCAGGGTTCTCCTGCGTCCCTCTAGAAGACTCTGCGCTGTCTCTGCATCACCCAGCTGGGAATGCGTCAGCCCCTGCGTGGCTTTGCTGCCTCTGCTTCCCTCTATTGCTGCTTTCTGCAAAACAGATACTTCAACCTTCTTGCTAGAGATCCAGTTAGATCTGCAAATGCTCTGATACCATGTGAAAATTTCTGAATTTACTAAACGAAAACCCTACTGTTAATTTCCTGATTTACTTCTCCTACTGACATTAGTTATTAATCTGAAATCTTCAGCATTAACATTGAAGTAAATACATTAACAGCCTACACATGTAGATCTAAACTGAATAACTTGCACAATGACAAAGTGACACACAAGGATTTTCTGGACAACTGTTTCCAGAAAAACCCAACATGGGAAAACCAATGCTTCTAGCTTCTGTAGGGTTTTTTATTAATAAGAAGATTCTAAGTGCAACAAATCTGGGCATCAAACTAGTTAACCCGACAGAGAAATAAAACTGCAGCAATACCTCTATTCTAGAGACAAAAAATTGAATGATTCACACCCTCAAACGAGATTTACAAAACTCAACCTTTTTCAGCCTCTAGAAACCCTAGCGCTGCTCTAAAGCCCTCTGCATCAGCTCTGCTGGCTTGCGTTGGCCTCCAGCACCTTTCGGGGGGGCCTACGTCACCACGGAGCGGGTTACGCGCCTTGGGCAGGCCTACGTCACTTTGTTAAAATTTGGATACTAGAGGACAAGTGGTTCCCTAAGGCTTTGATCTTTAGCCTAGGGAAAAGTGTCCAAATGTATTTAACTTTTTCTCCTAAAGTGACTTTATAAGTGGTAATGTCAAATCTAATTTAAAAGTGACTCTATAAGTGATAAAGCTACTAAGTCTAATTTTAAAGTGACTTTAATAAAGTCAATGTGAAATTAGAAAGTGAAAAGTGACTTTGGAAATGAAAGACTAAGAGGGTCTTTATTAAAGTGGGGTGTATTAAAAAATAGAAAGTGAGATTTAAATGCACATTTAATCTCAGCCCTAGATCTAAAGCTATCTCAGCCATTGGATTTAGGGATTCCCCAAAAGTCACTTAGGGTTAGGTTAAAGGAGGAAAAGAAGAGAAAATGTCATTCATTCTTTCATGAGCAGAATGAGAGAGGAGGAGAGAAAAGCAAGGAGATATTTCTAACCAGTGAAAAGAAAGAGGGCAGCAGCAAGGATACTTCAGCAAATCCGTACAACACCTTATTGGCACAAATCCCAAGGCATAAATCCATACAGCAAGAGAGAGGCACTATTTCCAAGAAAGGGAGGCATGAAAATCAAGGAAGAGGGTAGCTGTGATATTCCTTTTTTTGGTGTCACCTACTACAGGGTCAGGTTGGACTTCCAGAGTTAGGAGCAGACAGATCACATGTACAGATTGGCGCTACTAGTAGGCTCAGGAGCTCTTTGGAGGAGTTTTGAGGAGTTTTCATGGTTTGCAGAGGCATTCGCTTGATATACTCCATTATCCGAGCAATTTGGCTTTCGTTTCGGTGCATTCCGATAACTTTCGGAAATTTGAGTTATTTCTGGGCTTAACTCAGCTGATTACACTCAAGGTGGCATTCCGGGAGGAATACATGATGGAACACCTTAGTGTAATAGCTCATTGGAACCGGGATGAGGATACCTACATGGTGGGACAGTTAGACACGGATTCCAGTGACAGGAGGAGGCATGGTAGCCGATTTACCCTTTTTTGCATTAAAAAGGAATATTTTAATAAAAGGGAAAAGTGCTCCATGAATAAAATAATAATAAAATAATGCTCTAGAAGGCTCCAAGAGATCTATAAAAGAAAGGGAGGAGGCCATTGGGAGATATCTTTGGAGTAGATAATTTGTTTGTGTATGAGAGGTTTGAGGACATGGTTCTCTACTTCAGCCGTAGCCCCAGGACGGAAACCCTCGGGTGATTTGTGAGTATTGGACGGAAACCCAATACCCTTGAGGAGGTTTCACTCAGAGATCTCACAGTGCTTTAGTGGAGTTTGGAGAGGTCAATTTTGCCGTAGCTGATTTGCAGCAGTCGCCTTGCCGAGCCATCTACATCATTGCCAACGTCATTCATCAGTTGGGCCAGAGATCTTTTTGGGTTTGCTCCACTTGCTTGGCAAGCTCAGGTTCTGTTGTTCCTTTATGTTGATGTACTTTTTATCATGGATTAATAAAACGGCTCAGTGATTTTATCGACATCCCTTGTGTTCTATTAGTGGCTGTGTGTATATTTCCATTTACTTTTCTGCCTATGTTTATTTCTGCAATTTTAGTTAAAATATCCCATTTGGGATATTACAGTGGTATCAGAGCTGGTGATCTTGCCAGCCTGAGGGTTTATTTTCCAAAGTATTTGCAGAATGAAGATTCAGTAACAAGAGGCTGACAACATTGTTTTTGATCAATTTAGGCTTCATGGGACTTTCCAAGACTTTGCAAGAAGGGCCACATTTTTTTTTAATATTATTTCCTGTGTGTGAAGGGTAAAGGTCGATTATGTTGAAGGGAATTAAAATTTTGGTGTGAAACATTAAGAAGGGTCAAGCTTATCAAAAGGACATCCAAATTTTATTGAAGCGAGTCTGCAAATTGATACTGAGGAGGACGCACAAGCAACGTGAAAGCCAGGGCTAGGTGGGAGCCATTAAATTCAAGTTGCATCTGAATATTAATCTCTAGGGCCAAGAGCGAATTGAACGAAACCATAATATTGCTGAAATGCATGTTGCTAAAGACAAGAGTTGATCTATGCGTTGGTATGAAGGATGGCGTGAAATTAAGAACAGGGGCCAACAAATTGTTGATTGGGGACCAAAATCCAATTGCATAGTGGGTCACGAACTCACGAATCATCGCATTTCATTGGTTTTCCATTCAATTGTTTGCATGGAATTTTAAATCGGGTGCCCGAATCCTTGGAAGATCGACCCATTGGTTGAGTCGATTGGGGGATCAGCGAATCGCGACGGTGATATGCAGAAGAACACCATTTTCCTGGGTTGAGCCGCTGAATTTCTCGGGGCGCTGAGACGGAGAGATCAAAGAGTTTCATTACCAGTAGAAGGCAGGCTGAATAGAGCAGACATCAAACGTTGTTTGATGCAGCACAACTGGGTGTATTGAAGGAGCAATAGGAGTGGGACGTTTTTCGAGAATGCTGAAGCTCAGTGGCGTGTCTGTCGAATATAGCGTTGTTCCTTCAACAGATCAATCACGTAACAAGCATGTGTTTGTGACCACTGCGCGTTGAGCATGGATAAAAAGCACATAAAAGAGCGTGGCTTGCAGAATATCGAGGTCGTGTATTTCGATTGAGCAGGAAGCAAGACGACGTGTGCGTGACGGCAGAGACAGAGTTTTACGGAGTGCATTCGCGGATATTATGGACGAGTTTCCCTAGTTCCTTGCTGGCCGAGAGTTCTCTGTAGTAAAAGGAGGTCGAAATTCAGTTTCTCAGTGGACCAGAACTCGAGCCACAGCGATACTCTAATCCTGTTGGTAGATATTCCTTGAAGGGTTGGGTTCCATCTTCAAATATGGGCTCCGGAATTGACTAAAACTTAAATCAATCTCCGTAACTGCTGAAAATTGGGTCACCGGCTAAGTAAATCTTTGAGATCAAATCTTCAAATATGTGCAGTGACACGTTGATTTCCTGATAGCTGAGAACGATGAGACAATTTTGCTGGACATGATTTCCTTTTCTCAGGTAGAAGGTTCCAGGCAGATTTCATTAGAATGCCAGCTTCGAGTATAATTGGTAGCCAAGGCCCATGTTAACTTTGGATCAGACAACTTCATTTTTCCAGAATCAAGCCAAGTTGGGAAAGGGTGAATGACATTAAGAGGTTAAGTCTGAATTATACATATTTTGTTGCTAGCCATAATCTGTGCACTCAGGAATTGGAGAACGCGTTCAGGAAGAGAAATTAGAGGTCGAGTTTCATATTTAAAGAATCTGCATTCCTTTTCTGTGGGAATATAAGCATATACATTTGCTGAAGAAAAATATTGGAGTTGTTGGAAGGGACTCTCAGTCTCTGTATGCTTGCTGGAGGTGGAGATAGGACTGTAGTGTCCATGTTCTCTTGCTGATTGAGGCTGAGCGCCTTACTCTACTTGTTGGGCATATATATATTGTTGGTCGAATGTGCACTGTGGAGTATATGTGGCTGTAACAGTGTTAGAGGACAGAGAGATAAGGTACATTGAGGTGCTAAGGCTGAAGATTGCATGCGGGCTGAGAATCATATTGAAGACTCAGCACTATGCACTAACCCAGGTTTCACCACTTTAATTACTCACTGTTATTCATTTTTCGAATGTAGAGAAGGGTGGTCTATGTTGTCTTAATATTATCAGCTGAATATTATTTTCTGAGTAGTATGAAATTATTTTGAAGTCTGCTGGGTATGTGTGGAATGTTGTAAATGATTTTGGGAATAAATAATGTCAGTCACCTACAACAAGTTTGCTACCTAACAGCTTGAAAATACTTCTCAAAGAAATTACACTCAAAACACACTCAGAAAAACAGTGACCACATCATTGGTTGAACCATGGAGGTATTCCTAAACAGACTGATGAAAATAAAAATAAAAGTTGGTTCCTTAAACCACCATGCATCAGAAGACCAGAAAACAAAACCAAACAATAGACCCTTTTCAAGAGGAATTTATGCCATCCTTCAAAAATGACAGCCAAAAGATTTGCAAGAAGAATTGGGGGTTGGTCACAAAATTTTTGCACTTGGGACAGATCTGAAACACATGAAGATGTCATGGAGAGTTTTGTCCAAACTGGAAGAGTTTAATGAACTCCTGTCCACAATAGACCAAACGGAAGGGAAGAAATTGATTTGGGCTCTAAAACCTACGATGCTTGCTCTTATACAGCCAAAATTCTTGGAGGAGACTTGTGAAGGGGTCACACTCCCAGTTGTAGCTTGCCTCAGTGACATCATGAAGTTGACCGCACCTATAGCTCCATACAATGATGATGTTATGAGGAGGATTATGAGATTAATTGTAGAGGCTTTTCAGGATTTGGACAATAGCGCAGGCTCTACCTTCAGAAAGAGGCTTGAGATTTTATGGAGTATGGCCACATTCGAGACTTATGTCATCATGTTTGACCTTGACTGTGATGACTTGATCCTGTAGATGTTCCAATGCTTCTTCAGCATTAGGAGACATCATCCTGATACTGTCATAGCACACATGCAGTCCATCTTGTCGTCATGTATGAGAGACCATGAGACCATTGGCCGAGAGTTGCAGACCCAGTTGTTGAGCATTTGGAGGAGAAAGTAGTTGGCCTCACTTGCTGCTTACGAGCTAGCCCAAGGGTTGGTTGAGCAGAATATTGGGCTATTCAGGAGATAGTTGACCAAGGAGGAGCTGCTCCAGTTTGGTGGATTAGACAGCAGAAATGAGCTGAGGAGGAGGGGACTTTGCTTCATTTGCAAAGAACCTTGGGGGCTTGATCACTCATGTTTGAGAGGTGCAGATGAGGTGGCAGAGGTAGAGCAGGTAGACGTTCCTTCTGTATGTCAGGATGAGGACTCTTCTCCAGATGAGTCCATGGGATCAGTTGAGGACGCTTCTGGGGAGCGAGAGCAGTCATGCAGAGATGATGACAGTAGACCGGAGTTGTGTTCTAGTGTGCAGGGTGAGCAGTCAGGGGACTCTACGGGAGATACTCTGGGTGATGAATCACTTGTGACGATTCAGCTAGAGCAGCATATGATGGAGCCTGAGTTAGCAGAGGAGGATACTATGCACATCAGGCATGATATTCCTTTGGGGGAGAGCCAGATGGGCACCCACATTGATTCTATGATGGATATGCGGCTAACATTGGGGTCAACCATTGAGGTGGAGCAGACAGATGCACTGACATCGAGTACAGTGACAGCAGTTGCAGATCCATATCCTCTAGAGATGTTGGAGGTTGATGGGATTGTTCTGCAGGGGGCTAGTAGACAGCAGGAGCATGACATTCTTGATCAGGAGTGGGAGGAGTTGTTGGAGATGGTGGAGGATGCATCTATGGGTCGACACATGGATGAGGTGCAGATAGATGTACACGCAGTCAGCAGAGCTGCAGTATTTTCAGTGAGTAGCTCTCTCCAGGAGTACAACGATGGGGTTTGCAGCATATCTTGCCCACTTTGGCCCATTATAGAGAGAAGGGCTTCCTTCTACAGGCAGCTTTCATTAGCAGATAGGGCAGAGCAGGGGGAGTTGATTACGGGCTGGCGGCAACACTCTAGGCATGTTCCATATGCAGTTGTTGCTACATTGGATTCTTCTTCCAGGACAGACTAGCGGGAGATCATGAGTTGGTATCCTCTTGATAGTACGATATTCTTCGTAGGGAGCACAGCAGAGCAGGGGCCCTTAGACATGGCAGATGATACAGATTCCAGTTGGCAGTGGGGCAAATTCTTCAGCATCCCATACCGGTTTCAGGAGAGCAGAATTAGCATTCGGTTTAGTCAGGGGTTAGATTGGAGAGAGGTGATGAGTTGGTACACAGTTGATGGGGTAGCTTACACCGTCCTAGATATAGCACAGCAGGAGACGTGGTCTTCACCTCTCAGAGCGTCAGTCATAGCTAGAGGCAGTGCGCAGCCCGGGCCGTGGGACTTGGGCAATGATTGACCATCATGGCATGGGGATATGGGATATTATAGTGGTAATGACAGGTACAATGAGAGATCAATTTGGGATCCCGACATTGAGGGGTCTATTCCGGGTGGTTTGACACCGACACATAGTTGCACCAGGGGGTTTGTATGGGATCCGGGCATTGGGTCTCAGTTGCATCGGGCCGACAGAGTGGCCCACATATTTGGATTGCTTGAGGGCAAGCAATCTTGGGGAGGAAGGTCTGTGATATTCCTTTTTTTGGTGTCACCTACTACAGGGTCAGGTTGGACTTCCAGAGTTAGGAGCAGACAGATCACATGTACAAATTGGCGTTACCAGTGGGCTCAGGAGCTCTTTGGAGGAGTTTTGAGGAGTTTTCATGGTTTCCGAAGGCATTCGATTGATCTACTCCATTATCCGAGTAGTTTGGCTTTCGTTCTGGTGCATTCCAATAACTTTCGGAAATTTGAGTTATTTTTGGGCTTAACTCGGCTGATTACACTCAAGGTGGCATCCCAGGAGGAATAAATGATGGAACACCTTAGTGTAATAGCTCATTGGAACCGAGACAAGGATACCTACATGGTGGGACAATTAGACACGGATTCCAGTGACCGGAGGAGGCGTGGTAGCCGATTTACCCTTTTCTGCATTAAAAAGGAATATTTTAATAAAAGGGAAAAGTGCTCCATGAATAAAATAATAATAAAATAATGCTCTAGAAAGCTCCAAGAGATCTATAAAAGAAAGGGAGGAGGCCATTGGGAGATATCTTTGGAGTAGATCATTTGCTTGTGTATGAGAGGTTTGAGGACGTGGTTCTCTACTTCAGCCGTAGCCCCAGGACAGAAACCCTCGGGTGATTTGTGAGTATTGGACGGAAACCCAATACCCTTGAGGAGGTTTCACTCAGAGATCTCACAGAGCTTCAGTGGAGTTTGGAGAGGTCAATTTTTCCATAGCCGATTTGCAGCAGTCGCCTTCCCAAGCCATCTACATCATTGTCAGCGTCATTCATCAGTTGGGCCAGAGATCTTTCTGGGTTTGCTCCGCTTGCTTGGCAAGCTGAGGTTTCGCTGTTCCTTTATGTTGATGTACTTTTTATCATGGATTAATAAAACGGCTCAGTGATTTTATCGGCATCCCTTGTGTTCTATTAGTGGCTGTGTGTATATTTCCAATTATTTTGCTACCTAAGTTTATTTCTGCAATTTTAGTTAAAATATCCCATTTGGGATATTACAGTAGCAACATTAAGCAAGAAGTTCAAGGCAGAACTTCGGGCATGAAAATCGAGGAGAAGTACAACTGAGATTTTTGGCACAAAAATCGAGAAAAAGGACAGCAACTTCAGCGCAAATTTCGAGGCAATTTCTGGGCACGAATTTCGAGGAGGGTTGCTGTACAAATCCATACAATTTTGTATAGTTGTTCTGGCATGCTTCCCAAGGTGGCCGTACGACATTTATTGTTGTCATTAATGCTGTAATATTTTTTGTTTTGTAAGTTGCTAATTTGGCACAATTTCCGAGGCAGTGTGCAAGCACGAAAATCGAGATAGCCTGTTATTTTGATTCTTGGAATTTTTACTGTGTTTTTTTGTCTCACTGTAAAAGCATTATTTAGAAATAAAGAGGAGCTTTCGAATTGGTTTTCCCCAAGAGTTATAGGGGGTTTTTCCAGGGTCATGTTGACAAAAAATCAGCGTGTCATTTTCTGTGTGTGTGGCTGAAATATTTTCCGAGTTTTATTTTTGCATTTTCCAGCACTTGGAAATTTCCAGAATTTGTGTTTTCAGAAATATTTATTAATATTTATTATTTCCAGCTTGTTGAATGTATGTTTATGGGAATGGGCATTTAACTACATGGGAGTAATAAGGAGAAACTGATAACAGAGGTTGGGTCAAAATTTCTACATGGTATTAGAGCTTGGGTGGCTGAAAAGTGCAGTTTGGGGCAGCAAGTGAAAAATTACAGCAAGCTTATATTTCACATAGAAAACTGAACCTTTACGATAGCATTGAAATTTTCAGTTTGTTAGGATAGCAAGCATGTCTTTGGGCTTGAGGGTGGAGGATAAGTTGGATGGGCATAGCAACTACAGTACATGGAGGGAGAGAATCTAGAGCATCTTTGAGGAGGCAAAAGTATGGGGCATAATGGTACATACCTCACAGCATCCAGTAGCAGTGCTTGCTGACCTTATTTAGTTGGCTAAGTTTAACAAGAAGAATGCCAAGGGAAAGAGACTGATTCTGGATGATATTAAAGACCATGTCGTTCCTCACATGTGAGAGGAAAGAGAATTGCACATGAGATGTGGATAGCCTTGACCAATCTCTACCAGAGTACCAATGAAAACAGAAAAATGGTCCTAAGGGAGAAGCTGAAGGCCATTAAAATGGCAAATACTGATAGTGTTACTGCATACCTCACAAAGATTACTAATGTGAGAGATGAGTTGGCAGCTGTTGGATAAGTCAGTTCACCCACTGAGTTGGTGCGGATTACAGTGAATGGTCTTCCCAATACATGGCTGAATTTTGCAGATGGAATTGTTGCACGGGAAACCCTTCTCACTTGGGAGAGGTTGTGGGATGATTGCATTCAGAATGAAATCAGAAAGAACCATCTTGGGGCAACCAAACCAGTTGAAGAGGATGACAATGTAGCATTGTTAGCAAGGGGCAAGAAGGGCAAGGGAAAGAAGCAAGCTTCCATAAGCAGTGGTGGGGGCAAAGGCAAAGGTAAAGGTAAGCAGCAGGTGAACACGCAGAAGGACTATTCCAAGGTGAAGTGTTGGAATTGTCAGAAGTTGGGACACTATGCAGTTGTGTGTTTGGAGAAGAAGAATGAGGGAAAGGACAGGACCATGGCAGCATCAGCAAAGATAGAAGACTTTTCGGAGAGCTTTGACTGGGAGTTTGGGTTCATTGCTTGCGAGTCCACTAGTGCAGTATCACTTGCCACGGAGGTTGAGAGGGAGTGTGCATTTCCCTCCACTAGCGGAGCATCTTCAGGTATTTGGTATGTTGACAGTGGGGCTTCACATCATATAACAAGAGTCCGTGAGTACTTCTCAGAGCTTTCAGAGAGTGGCATTGATATAGAGGTAGTACTCGGAGGCAAAAGCATTATTAGAGCAGAAGGTGTGGGGACATTGACATTTGATAGGGAACCCAAACCTCCCTTGAAAGTGTCGGATGTTCTATATGTGCCAGGGATGAGGAAGAACCTTATATCTGTCTCAGCATTGGAGGGCAGAGGGTATTAGGTATTGTTCAGGGGAGGAAAGGTGCTTATATATCCCAGGGGCACTGCAGCTTCTTTAGCAAGAGTGATTGGTGTACGCCATGCTAAGGTGTACATGTTTTCATTTCAGCCCCTTTTGGCATTGAGCAGTAGTACCGACAGCAGAGCTAGCAGTTCAAAGTTGTGCGAGATTTGGCACCGCAGGATGTGGCACATGTATCATGGGGCCTTGAGGACATTGTGGGAGATCACTACAGGTGTGCCAGATTTCAGTTCTGATCACCTTGATACATGCAGAGGATGTACTATGGGGAAGTTTTCCAAATCCCCTTTTCCCAGTAGTGACAGCAAATCGACTGGGATTCTTGATTTGATTCACACCGATGTGAGCGGTCGGATGTCTCATGTTTCCTTGAGTGGATATGAGTACTATGTTTTATTCATTGATGATCACTCTAGGAAGACTTGGATTTATTTCTTGAAGACCAAGAGTGAGGTCTTCAAGCAGTTTCAGGAGTTCAGAGCTCTTGTGGAGACTCAGATAGGTCGGAAGATCAAGTCCCTCAGGTCGGACAATGGAGGGGAGTACACCCTTGGTGAGTTTGTTGATTATTGTGCGGAGGCAGGCATCAGGAGGGAGTTCACAATTCCTTACAATCCCTAGCAAAACGGGGTTGCGAAGAGGAAGAACAAATCGATTGTTGGGGTTGCCAAAGCCATGCTACATGATCAGGGGTTACTGTTGTTTTTGTGGGCAGAGGCCTGCAACACTGCTGTATATTTGCAGAACAGGAGTCCACATCATGCCTTGGGGCATGTGACTCTGAAGGAGGCTTTTTCTGGGAAGAAGCCTGATTGTGGTCATTTTCTTATCTTTGGGTGTATTGCATACTCCTATGTACCCAAGGAGAAGAGGACCAAGCTAGAGCCCACCAAAGAGAAGGGTATCTTTGTGAGCTACAGTGAAACCTCGAAAGCCTTTTGGATTTATATTCTTGCATAGAGGAGAGTTGTTGTCAGGCGGGAAGTGAAGTTCGAGGAGGACAGGGCTTTCAGGAGGTCACGAGAGTTAGACTATCTGGATTCACCAGACCCTCAGGAGCAGCTGAGTCAGTCACAAGGATCCAGTTGGCAGGGATTAGGAGGTACATCGATTACGGTGTCAGGTCCATCAGTGAGCAGTGGCTCGCAGAGTCAGAGGAGTGGTGCTTCAAGCGGCATGCAAAGCAGTCCGTAGAGCAGTTCACTAGGTAGTCCACTGATGGACAGTTCACACGGTACTTCAACATCTACAGGCACATGTTCAGCCAGGAGGACAGTAGACAGACATTCAAAAGTTCAGGCTTTTGATGAGGATGAGGAGTTTCGTTCTTTGGTAAGAGAGGTGTGCTCAGGGAAGAGGAAGCCCAAGTGGCTTCAGGATACAATGGCTGCTAGGCATTCCTCCCTTGATAGCACAGGGAGCTTTATCTACTTTCCTTCCTTAGCTAATTCATAGGATCCATAAGCTAATTGAAATTGATAGGAATGATGTGAGAGGCCACATCTATTGCTAGGCCGAAGAGACTGGTCAGAGAGAGCAAACCACCTGAGCGTTTCTGAAGCTATATGGCAATGGTTGCCAACATCGTTGACTTTGAGCCTTCTAGCTATGAGGAGGCAGCTAACCAACAAGTCTGGAGAGAGGCCATGCAGGAGGGGTATTCTTCTATCATGAAGAATGATGTTTGGGAGGTGGTGCCGAGGCTTGAGGGAAAACCCGTGGTTACTTCCAGATGGCTTTATAAGGTAAAGCACGCTGCAGATGGCAGCATCAAGAAGTTCAAGGTAAGATTTGTGACTAGAGGGTTCTCCCAGGTAGAGGGAGTAGACTATGAGGAGTCCTTCACTCCCGTGGCTCGATATACTTCCATTCGCTCCATTATATCGATAGCAGTAGAGATGGGTTGGAAGATCCACCAGATGGATGTGAAGACCGCATTTCTCAATGGCTTCATACAAGAGGAGGTGTACATTGAGCAGCCACAGGGCTTTGAGGTGCATGGGAAGGAGTCCCATGTATGCAGATTGAAGAAGGCACTTTATGGCCTGAATCAAGCTCCTAGAGCTTGGTACTCTAGGTTTGATACGTACTTGCAGGAGATGGGTTTCACAAAGAGTGATGCAGATCCAAACCTATACTTTATTGTGATAGGTGAGGAGCCTCTCATTCTGGTGCTGTATGTGGATGACTTGGTCATTACGGGTGCAGAGAGACTCATAGAGGGCTGCAAGAGAGATCTTGCTTCGGAGTTTGAGATGAAGGACATTGGCTTGATGCATTACTTTTTGGGTTTGGAGGTGTGGCAGGAGGAGGGGCATTTCTTCCTGGGACAAGGGAAGTATATTGTGGACATCCTTGGCAGATTCCACATGGAGGATTGTAGACCCATGTCGACACCGATGATCACCAACTGGAAGAAGCTTCACGCTTCAGATTCCGAGTTGGTGGATCCCACTTTGTATAGACAGCTGATTGGTTCCTTGATGTATTTGGTCAACACTAGACTAGATATATGTTTTGCAGTCAACACGATGAGCCAGTTCATGTGTGAGCCCAGGAGGGTTCACTGGGTTGCTGCAAAACACATTTTGCGGTACTTGCAGGGGACAGTGGATTATGGTCTGGATTATAGGCAGGGGGATGGAGTGAGATTGGCAGGTTACACTGATTCTGATTGGGCAGGTTGTGCTTCTGATAGGAAGAGCACTTCAGGGTGTTGTTTTGGGTTGGGTTCGGCAGTGGTGTCATGGTTCAGCCGAAAGCAGTAGTCAGTAGCATTGAGTTCAGTGGAAGCAGAGTATATGGCAGCCATTCTAGCTAGTTGTGAGGCCATCTGGCTTCACAAGATGTTGTTTGGCTTATTTGGTCAGCCGTTGAGACCTTCAGTGATTTACTGTGATAATCAGAGTTGCATTAAACTCATGGAGAATCCAGTATTTCATGACAGGTCAAAGCATATCGGGATCAAATATCATTTCATCAGAGACTATGTTCAGAAGGGAGCTGTGAAGCTTGAGTATATTCTCACAGATGAGCAGGTAGCAGATATATTCACCAAAGCCTTACCACGGGGCAAGCATGTCTACTTCAGAGACAAGATGGGTGTGGTGAGGAACACTTTCCTCGGTAAGAGGGAGTGTTAAAATTTGGGTATCAGAGGACAAGTGGTTCCCTAAGGCTTTGATCTTTGGCCTAGAGAAAAGTGTCCAAATATATGTAACTTTTTCTCCTAAAGTGACTTTATAAGTGGTAAAGTCAAATCTAATTTAAAAGTGACTTTATAAGTGATAAAGTTACTAAGTCTAATTTTAAAGTGACTTTAATAAAGTCAATGTGAAATTAGAAAGTGAAAAGTGATTTTGGAAATAAAAGACTAAGAGGGTCTTTATTAAAGTGGGGTGAATTAAAAAATAGAAAGTGAGATTTAAATGCACATTTAATCTCAGCCCTAGATCTAAAGTTATCTCAGCCATTGGATTTAGGGATTCCCCAAAAGTCACTTAGGGTTATGTTAAAAGAGGAAAAGAAGAGAAAAGGTCATTCATTCTTTCATGAGCAGATTGAGAGAGGAGGAGAGGATAGCAAGGATATATTTCTAAGCAGTGAGAAGAAAGAGGGCAGCAACAAAGATACTTTAGCAAATTCGTACAACACCTTATTGGCACAAATCCCAAGGCATAAATCCATACAGCAAGAGAGGCACTGTTTCCAAGAAAGGGAGGCACAAAAATCGAGGAAGAGGGTAGCAGCATTAAGAACGGAGTTTGAGGCAGAAATATGGGCATAGAAATCGAGTAGAAGTACAGCTGACATTTTCGGCACAAAAACCGAGAAAAAGGACAGCAACTTCAATGCAGATTTCGAGGCAGAATCTGGGCATAGATTTCGAGGAGGGCTGCTGTACAAATCCATATAGTTTCGTACAGTTGTTCCGACACACTTCCCAAGGTGGCTATATGGCATTTATTGCTGTCATTAATGCTGTAATATTTTTTGTTTTGTCAGTTGTTGATTTGGCACAATTCCGAGGCAATGTGCAAGTACGAAAATCGAGATAAGTCTATTATTTTGGTTGCTGGAATTTTATTGTGTTTTTCTATCTCACTGTAAAAGCAATATTTAGAAATAAAGAGGAGATTTCGAATTGGTTTTCCCCAAGAGTTGTAAGGGTTTTTCCAAGGTCATGTTGACCAAAAATCAGCATGTCATTTTTTGTGTGTGTGGCTGAAATATTTTCTAAGTTTTATTTCTGCATTTTCCAGCACTTTGAAATTTCCAGAATTTGTGTTTTCAGAAATATTTATCATTTCCAGCTTGTTGAATGTATGTTTATGGGAATGGACATTTAACTACATGGAAGTAATAAGGAGAAACTGATAACCGAGGTTGGGTTAAAATTTCTACATGAGTCCTCCTGGCATTGCGTCAGCCCTTCTGGCCTCCTGCTGCCTCTGCGCTGCCCCTGCTGGGCTCTCGGCTGCTCTACGTAGCTGCTATTGTTGATTTATGGAAGCATCGGATTTGCTCTAGCCTTGTAACTATGTATATAGGCTAGGACACATGTATTCCATAAAACCCGGAAATGGTGTTGGAAAATTCCACTTAGAGATAAATTAATTAAATTAATTAATCGTTTTTTAATATTTCCTAAGCCTAAACTTAGGGAAACTGATTAATTAAAGGGTATTAATTAACTAAGTGTGAATCTTCTAAATAAAGTCATGGATCACCTCCAAGTTAATCTTAGCCCTTGATTATGTTTTAATCTTGGCCGTTAAAAGGTTCAACAGAAGAATATAAGAAGAAGAAGTGAGGGGCATATGGAAAACACAATGAGACACTTGAGGCATTGAGCATTTTCGAAAGTGTGTGAGGGGACACAACTTTTGATTAGAATCAAATCACTAGGGTAGGGTTTGCTAGGTGATTTTGATTCAGTGATCAGATCCAGAGAGT
The DNA here is from genome assembly GCA_034641835.2 of Pinus albicaulis. NCBI lineage: Eukaryota > Viridiplantae > Streptophyta > Pinopsida > Pinales > Pinaceae > Pinus > Pinus albicaulis. The sequence goes on along the minus strand of CM076581.1, from coordinate 831,549,956 downwards.
GCATTGTTTAGTTCAGCTGGAGACTTGCAAAGTGAGGTATATCTCACAATTATATTTGTTGTCTAGATTTCTCTGAAGGGGTTGTCAAATGATTGGCACCCTAGTTGTATTCAAGATTTTGTTGCTTAATAATACAAACCCTCAGATCTGCTGCACCGGTTTTCCCAAGTTGGGTTTTTCTGAGGACTTAGTCCAAAAATAACTGCGTCAAATGTGGATGTTTTTCTTTGTATTTTGTTCAGATTGTTTCAGCACTTAGATTTATTCTGCAGCGTTATTTGTGTAGACTGCTTTAGAAATTACTTTGATATTTCACTATAATGAAATAATTATGAAACATAATAGAAGAAGTAATTTAGATTTGTTGCAGTAGGAATCCGGATCTAGGATTTTTCACAGCTGCCTCTGTGCTGCCTTGGTCTACTGCTTCTCTGCCCGCGTTGTACTCTTGGCCTGGGACTACACCATCCCCCTCGCCAATACTGCCCCTCTTCACAGCTGAAACACTTCTGAAATTCTTAGCAAAACACGCCCTAGAATTCCATCTTAGCTTCAGTGCTCTACCAGTGTGTATGTTCTCCAACTAACTCCAAGCCCTCTTCTTATACTTTTCTCGTTGAAACTTCAACGACCGTGATCTAATCTTGAATCAACGGCTAAGATTAGAAGATTCTTGATCCGTGTCGCTTAAGTCATTCTCATCACACGTTTAATTTAATTACCCTTAGTCTTTTCATTTTCCTAAGTTAGACTTAGGGTCCTTAATTAAAAATATTAATTAATTAAATCTCTTAAACAAGATGGAATTTCCTAAAACACTTTATGAGTCTTGGAGATCTTATGTACTCTAGTCCCTCCACAAAGTTTGGGAGCTAGAGCACATCCGATGCTACCCCAACACCCCAAAATCTCAACATGCAAGAGAATGTATCCCCTCCAAGAGAGGGAAAACTGCTGATTGAGAACACTGAGCATATGCTTTGCCCCAGTCTTTCACCTAGCCATGGACTTGGTGAGGGGGTATTGAACAACGACACTCCTAGGTGTGAGGCTACTCCTTAAAGCCATGGACTTGGCTGAGTACATGCCCCAATATGCATCCTACCTACAAGTCACCTTGTGTCTTTATTGACCAAGGACCATGGACTTGGTTAAAATTGTCGGGATGGCCACCCATCTGGCCAGTGGATGAGGAAATTTAGGTGTGTATGATCTTTACTAGGGGAAGATGTGCTTGCCATGGATTTGGTTGTGGTAAATTGATCTCCCCAAAGTGTTGGATGAAGGTGTTCTACCACTTTATCATTGAGGATCAAGTTGGGTGTGTATCTTTACCAAGGTCATTTATAACTTCCATGGATTTGGTTGTGGTAAATAGATCTTCCCTATTGTACGTGGATCATTCTTCATCTTCTATGGATCAAATCATCATTGTTCAGCTGAGATGAGATGAGATGAGATGAGATGAGATTCTCTTATGTGAGACATGTACATCCAAGTTGAATTTTATGGTGTAGCTAGAAATTCCTCCCTAGCTGAGAGGGAGTGATGAAATTTGGGCAACTTTAGGATGAATTTCCCTAAGGGAAATCCAGTTACCCCAAGGAGAATCCCATCTACCCCAAGGAGAAACCATCTTGCCCCAAAAGGAGAATTTAAATTCAATAAAGGTAAATTATTATTTTTACTCGATTTGGCACTACTCTTACTATTATTTAATGTGACATAAATTTATTTGGGCAAGCAATCATGTCAGCTTCAATATCAAGAGCAATTTATAAAGGTCCTCCTCAAGTCAGCCTCACTAAATGAAGGGTCATGTTAGCATTTCGGTACCCCTTGGCTTCTCCAATGATTAGAATAAATAAGCGCCCTTGGAGATCATTCAAAGCACATCAAGAGTAATAATATTTTTGGAGAAAGGATGATGAGGTAGCCACAAGCCTTAAGGAGTCTAGCCGAAGTAGAGAGAAGATGTGGCTGATCTCTTTTTTGTGATTGATCTGGGCCAAGATAGGATAATTACTGGCCGAGTTGGAAGGGACAATACTGTGCATGTTTTTGTGGTGCATTTCTGTTGAGAATAGGGCCAAAGTTTCTGTTTTAGGAGGGCCAAGCCCTAAACAAAAGAAGATATGAGGTCGTTCCACCTTGGAGGGGACCTGTGATTAGGGGTCGAGATCCCTAGTAGGACAATGCACGAGATCAAGCGTAAAGGGGAAGGGTTTGCACAAGTATTTAAGTTTTCTAGAGGCTGAGTTATTGAGCTGATCTACAGTTGTACAGGTGCCCTAATCAGGGCTGCAATTTCAAAGCTAAAAGCATGCACAGGGCCAAGTTTTTATAGGTAGAGTTTGTAATCCTAAAAGGTATGTAATTATCTTCTCAAATTGATATTTTTCAAGGTAGTGTAAGTTCAGATTGGATACGTCTATAGCAGCTTGTGTACAATGGTATAGGGTTGTTAGAGAGAAGCTAGGAGAGCCCTAGTACAGTGAACAAAAAGGCAGATTTTTCACTATGTGGGTTGACCTTTGAAGGAGCTAAAGGGGAGCTAAGAGGGCTAGTTATCATGCCCTATTTCAAAGGGGTCATCTTCTATGATTGGGCAGTGATGTATGGCATTGAAATGACAGTGATACTTGTCCTTATGATAGTGATATATGGCATTGGTATGACATTGATGTATGGTAGTGAAACTTGTTCTTATGGAAGTGATGTATGGCAGTGAAACTTCTTCTTATGACAGTGATGTAAGGCAGTGATACTTCTGATTGTGATGCTAGTAATACTTGACAATGATATGACTGTGATATATAACAGTGACACGTGTTCCTATGGCAGTAACATTTGTGCGACTTGAGGTAGAGATATGTGCTTCTTGTGACAATGATATGGAGGTAGCCCTTATGGTTTCACTTGTTGATCACTAGGAGACCTATCAGAGGTCTTGTGGAGTGATTGTGAATGCCTCCATGATAGAATTTTCTATTGCCACCTTATGAGGATCTTGTATGATCCAGGGTTGGCCCTAGGAGGCCTAATGTGATTAGTGTTGAAAGACTTGTCTCCTTACAATTGTACTTTGTATCTCAGCTGAAAATTTGATGAATATCTAGGAAGAAGAAGAACTGATTATGGCTTTTCCCCCTTGTGGGGTTTTTCCCTGGTCTCTGACCAAAATCCTGATGTCCCTACTGTGTATGTCTCTCTTCTTATGTTCCTTACTATTCCGTTGCATTGTGTAATATCCCGTTTTGGGAATATCTCTAAAACACGGCAAACTCCAACCAGAGATGGACTGGGAGGGCATTTACCAAATATGCCGCCTCTGAAAAGAGGACTAAATCTGGAGGCTACCTGGCCCTTTCCAGACTCTGTCTAAGAGTATGAGACAAACACACCAAGTGGTATAGAACTAGAATGCCCAAAAATATATATATATATATATATATAACAGTGAGCAAACATACAATAGCATAGAAAGAATGTACGGCAACTCATCCAGAAATATAGAGAGAGAATGCTAAGCCATTTTATTAAACTGAGAAATATAATGAAGTACAATAGGTGATCAGAGTGATGGCACCTAAACTTGCTCAAGGCAAGTGAAGAGATACTCTCAGAATACACAGGAAATGGCTGCTCTCTGAACTGCGTCCTAGCTGCTGGAAAACTGCCGTGTAGCTGCTACCACTGAAATGAACTGATGACTAGGGGCTGCTCCCCTTGCCGGAATGAGCTGAAAATCTGGAATCCTCCTCTACTCACCAATCTCGACAAAACCCAGAAACCATATCAGAAATGGCCGACCTCTGAAAAACACCCGCTTGGGGAATTACGCTGGCCTCCAAGGCTCTGTGTAGAGGCTGAATAGGAATGACTGAAATATCGCCTCAAACTCCACCAAAATCCTCCCAAAGGCAAAGGTTGATCCTCTGCTCAAAATCTCAGCTCAAATCTCCTGCAAAAATCCCAATCCGGAACACCTCCTAGATGGACTGCGTCGTCCCTCTCAATGACTGCGCAGTCTATATGAATGCTCGGCTCCGCAATAAAACCAAACACCAAAACCTCCCACAAAATGCTGAAGAAATAACCTTGCCCGAGCAGACACTCGAACTCCCCCGGGGCTAAGGGCGAGATCTCCGACTGGAGACACTCAATGCACTAAACAGTGCTGCAGACAGGCTAAACAGCCAGCGTGCTCAAGAAGTCGAAATGACCAGCTCAATATCATCAACAACGAATGAATCAAATGAGGAGGCTCCTCCCTCTTTTATAAAGTTGGCCTTCCTCCAAAACCCTAAGGCCTATCTCCTCAACGTAGCCTCTCTCTCTTGCCACGTGCTCATCCTCATCTGCGCAGTAGCTTCTAGAGCATACGTGGGCCCCCTCTCTACGTGGTGCTTGGCCCCCCTTGGCTCCCTTTAAGTCACAATGTTGTGCTACTAGGGAGTGTGTTTTATTCCACTAAGTGAGTTAGACCCTCTCCACTCACCTTTTTATTTATTAATAAACTATAGATGGAAAAATTGAGCAAAATCGAATATTCCAATTAGCCACTGCTAATTAGGAATATTACAGTCTCCCCCGGCAAAATGTTGCTTGTCCTCAAGCAACTGAAGTGATGGATGCTGCAAAATCTTCTCTCTCCCAAGTGGCATCCTCATCCGGCAAATTCTTCCACCTCACCAAGAATTCCCAGACTATCCTGCTCCGTAGCTGCCTCTCCCTGGTATCAATAATAGCCTCTGGCTGCAACACCAAATGCCCCTCATCATCCGTGGGTGGTAGCTCATCTGTCATTGTCACCTGCTGCCCCAGTGCCTTCTTCAGGCATGATACATGAAAAACGTTATGAATCTTGCTGCCTTGGGGCAGCTCCAACTCATATGCAACCTGTCCAATCCTGCGTATCACCCTGTATGGCCCATAAAAGCGGGGCTTGAGCTTCTCAGCTCCCTTCTGCTTCAGTGACGACTGTCGGTATGGCTGTAATCGTAGGTAGACCAAGTCCCCTACCTCAAACTGTCTCTCCACCCGACCTCTGTCAGCATACAGCTTCTGCTGGTTTTGTGTTGTAGCCATATTATCCTTGAGAGCTCGGAGAATGTCCTGACTCTCTTGGATCCAAATCTTGGCTCTAGGAGCCTTGCTAGCATCGAACATCACATCAACAAAAGATAAGGAATGATACCCATACAAAGCATAAAATGGTGACATACCAATGGACATGTGATGTGTCGTGTTATAGCAGTACTCCCCCAGATGCAACCACTTCAGCCATGCTCGCTGCTGCCCACTGACATAGTTACGCAAGTAGCCCTCCAGCCACTTGTTAACTATCTCTGTCTGTCCATCCGTCTGTGGGTGATAACTAGTACTCGGTGTCAACTCCGTCCCCACTAACCGGAAAAGCTCCTGCCAAAATCCGCCCATGAAGCGGCTGTCCCTGTCACTGATGATGGTCTTAGGAAGACCATGCAGCCTGAAAACCTCTCTGAAAAACAGCTCGGCCACCTGTGCTGCTGTGTAATGCGCTGATATGGTGAAAAAGTGCGCATACTTTGTCAGTCGATCAACGACGACAAAGATACAATCCTTGCCCTGCACCACGGGCAACCCTGTGATGAAGTCCATCGATATACTCTCCCATTTCCCCTCTGGAATGGGAAGAGGCTGCAATAATCCTGCGGGATGGCTCATCTCCCCCTTGTTCCTCTGGCAAACATCGCACTCCCTGATGTGCTGGAGTACGTCCTCCTTGAGGCCCTTCCATGAGAACCTCTCTCCAATGGCCACATGAAGTTTTAGTAACCACGATGGCATTGACCAGTGAATCATTTGGATGCACAGAAATATCTTCTTGTGCAGGCGAGATCCCTCGATCAAGAAGATCTTGTCCACATAAGATGATCTCATCGACCACACAATACCTATCATCGACCACACATCCATCCGAACCTCCCTTTTAATCTTTGTCCTTGGGGCCACTCCACTGAAGTGGGCCCCTCTGTCTGTCCGACTCATAAGAGATAACGTGGCCGGTCTACGTGAAAGAGCATTTGCTACCACGTTATTCTTACCCTTGACATACTCAATGTCAAAGTCATATGCTTGGATCTTACTGATCCACTTCTGCTGCCTCTCCTGTAGCTGCTTCTGCTCCAAAAAGAACCTGAGGCTGTTGTGATCAGTCTTCACCGTGAACCTGTTCCCCACAAAATATTGCCGAAATTTGGCCAATGCATGCATAATGGCCAACATCTCCTTGTCGTATATAGAATACAAACTCTCGTGTGGAAGGAGCTTCCGACTCTCAAAGGCTATGGGGTGTCCTCCCTGCATCAATACTGCGTCGATCCCCTCTCTCGACGCATCACACTCCAAAACAAATGGCTGCGTAAAATCCGGCAATGCAAGCACTGGGCAGCTACTCATCACCTCCTTGAGCCTATCAAAGGCTCGCTGCGCTGTATCTGACCAACTGAATGCCCCCTTCTTCGTCAAATCTGTAAGGGGTGCAGCAAGCTGTGAGAAACTCTTGACGAACTTCCTGTAATAGGTGCATATGCCAATGAATCCTCGAAGTTCCGTCACGTTCCTCGGCTCTGGCCAATCCCTGATGGCCCTAATCTTCTCCTCATGGACTCTCACTCCGTCCACTCCAATAATGTGACCCAAATACAACATCTTCGTCATCCCAAACTCACACTTGGAGAGCTTAGCATAGAACTGTTGCTCTTCCAAGATATGTAGTACTGCCTCTATATGCTGGAGATGCTCCTCCCAAGTCCTGCTATATATGAGTATGTCATCGAAGAAGACCAATACAAACTTCCTTAGATGACTACGGAAGATATGGTTCATGCAAGACTGAAAAGTAGCTCGGGCATTGGTTAGCCCGAAAGGCATAACCAAAAAGTGCTTGTAATGACACCTGAAGGCGGTCTTGGGAATGTCCTGTTCCCTCACACGAATCTGATTGTACCCCGATCTCAAATCAATCTTTGAGAAGAACTTAGCTCCCCTCAGCTCATCCATCAGCTCATCGATCTTGGGTATAGGGTACCTGTTCTTCAGGGTCTTCTTGTTCAGGGCCCTATAGTCAATGCACATCCTCAAGGTGTCGTCCTTCTTCTTCACCAACACCACAGAAGAAGCAAACGGACTCATGCTCGGTTTGATGTGTCCAAGAGCCAACAACTCCTGGATGGCCCGCTCAATCTCATCCCGATAGGCTTTGGGATGCCTATAGGGGGTAGTAATCACGGCCTGTATACCCTGCTCAAGCTCAATGGTGTCCTCAAACCCTTGGTCCGATGGCCGTCCTGGTGGTATATCCCCAAACACTGCATCATACCTGTCAAGGATGGCCTGTACATCGGGATGAACTGCCTGACCCGTGGTCTCTACCTCTGATGCCTGCAACTCAACCGCCCACTCTATGTCTCCCTTCCGGAAATCTGCCTCCATCCGATGCGCCGAAACAGTCTGAGGTGGGTAAGTGTGCATCCCGCGGATCTTCTCGTGCTTCCCGGTCTTCTTATCATCCCACTCCATCTCCAAGGCCTCCCAATCTGTGGTGACCTTCCCCAGAGTAATCAACCACTGAACACCCAATACCACATTGGTATCTGGTATGCTGACCACGAAAAAGTGGTCTGTCATGGTGTAGGTACCCATCGTCACTGCTAACTCTGGAACATACCGGGCACACTGCATCGTCTGAGCTCCTTGAACTAGAACTGAAAATCCATCGAAGCTCTCGGTCGGTATACCTCTCCTCTCGACCATCTGTGCATCGATGAAGTTGTGGGTTGCCCCACTGTCCACCAAAACTGATACTCGCTGGCCACGTACTGTCCCTCGTATGCGCAGCGTCAAATACTTGGGAACTCCTCGCAAGGTTGCAAGGGTCCCTCCTGTGGGTGCAAAGGCTGCACCTCCTGTCCCTGGAGGTGGAGGTGGCAACTGATCCTGGGCCGTCTGACTATCTCCTGCCTCCTCGTCATCCTCCTCATCCTCTTCCCCGCTATCATCGGAGAAGACCTCAATGAAGTGTGCTTTGCCAGCAGCACACATATGCCCTGGTGCCCACGGCTCCTGACAAGTGAAGCACAGCCGCTTCTTCCTCAGCTCCCTCCTGGCATCATCATCTATCTGTGCTCGTCCTGGATTCCCCTTTAGAGGTGGAATCTTCACATCCTTCCCCTTGGGCTGGAAACCCTATCTCTGGGGATAAGGTGTACGAGTCCTGGGCAATGCATCCTGTAAATCCCGGGTCCTGCTAATAACATCCTGGAGTGTAGCTGGTCTAGTATATCTCACTAAACCCCGAAGTGGCTCTGCTAACCCCTCCACAAACATATAGATCATCCGAGCTGCAGATAGATCTGGTACCATCACTGAAACCCTCAAGAAATCTGCAATGTAAGCCTCGGGGCTCCCAGTCTTCTTGAGCCTCATTAGCTCAACAAAATGTTGTTCCGGATCCCTCCAGTCAAATCGCTCCATCAACCTCCTGGTAAACTCGGCATATGTCGTCACTGTAGAATGTCCAAGTGTAACCATCCCATGGAACCACCAGTCCTGGGCCTCACCATCCAAATGTAACGTTGCCACCTTGATGGCCTCCGTCTCCGACATCTGGTGAAGCTGGAAATAGATGTCCAGCTTCACCACCCAAGACTTTGCCGAACTGTTTGATGATCCATCAAACGTAGGCAAATGGAATCTGCTAGATGTGCGGTGGGAATCTCCATCATGATAATGCCGGTGCCCTCTATGATGGTCGTGGGGTCTACTGTCCCACTGGAGCTGAACAAATTCTCTGAACAAGAGAGCATCCCTGAACTCCTGCCCATAGGCTTGATAATTTGCAAAATACTCACCCATGTGTCTGGGCTCTGCCTCCTGCTGGGCTCCTGCCCCTGTGTCTGCTCCCAAGAAAGTGGGCATGGTAGAGCGCACAGGTGCATGTGAAGCCATCGGCTGAATAGTATCACGCTGAGTAGCACCATGCTCCGGCAAATGGTGGGATGTGCCCGATCCCTCACCAACCTGGAAAACCCGTGGGGTCTCACGCTGTCTAGCCTCCACAGTTGTGAATCTCTGCCCCATCACCTCAATCTGCCTCGACAAATCCTGTACTGATTTGAGGAGCATGTCCGCAAATCTCTTCCCGTCCTCATCTGCCATCGGAATCCCCAACTCTGTGCCTACGACAGGCTCCTTCTGCTCTGCGTTCACCAAAGGCTCCTCCTATTCTATGTCCACCACCCGAACACAATCTCCCTCTCCGTAGGTGTTCTCCAACCTACGCTCAAGATCCCTGTACTTCCTACCTCTGTAGCAAATGTAGGGCTTCTCCCCAAGTGTCATAGACCACTAGCTCCACAGGCTGAGCCAAAACTATGCTCTGATACCACTGTAATATCCCATTTCGGGAATATCTCTAAAACACGGCAAACTCCAACTAGAGATGGACTAGGAGGGCGTTTACCAGATATGCCGCCTTTGAAAAGAGGACGAAATATGGAGGCTACCTGGCCCTTTCCAGACTCTGTCTAAGAGTATGAGACAAACACACAAAGTGGTATAGAACTAGAATGCCCAAAAATATATATATATATAACAGTGCAGCAGACAAACAATAACATAGAAAGAATGTACGGAAACTCATCCAGAAATATAGAGAGAGAATGCTAAGCCATTTTATTAAAGTGAGAAATATAATGAAGTACAATAGGTGATCAGAGTGATGGCACCTAAAATTGCTCAAGGCAAGTGAAGAAATACTCTCAGAATACACCGGAAATGGCTGCTCTTTGAACTGCGTCCCAGTTGCTGGAAAACTGCCGTGTAGCTGCTACCACTGAAATGAACTGATGACTAGGGGCGGTTCCCCTTGCCGGAATGAGTTGAAAATCTGGAATCCTCCTCTACTCACCAATCCCAACAAAACCCAGAAACCATATCAGAAATGGCCAACCTCTGAAAAACCTGGCCTCCAAGGCTCTGCGCAAAGGCTGAATAGGAATGATTGAAATACCACCTCAAACTCCACCAAAATCCTCCCAAAGGCAAAGGCTGATCCTTTGCTCAAAATCTCGGCTCAAATCTCCTGCAAAAATCCCGATCCGGAACACCTCCTAGATGGATTGCGTCCTCCTTCTCAGTGACTGCGCAGTTGCTATGAAGGCTCGGCTCCACAACAAAACCAAACACCAAAACCTCCCACAAAATGCTGAAGAAATAACCTTGCCCGAGCAGGCATTCGAAGTCTCCCGAGGCTAAGGGCGAGATCTCCGACTGGAGACACTCAATGCACTAAACAGTGCTGCAGACAAGCTAAACAGCCAGCGTGTTCAAGAAGTCAAAATGACCAACTCAATATCATCAACAACGAATGAATGAAATGAGGAGGCTCCTCCCTCTTTTATAACGTTGGCCTTCCTCCAAAACCCTAAGTCCTCTCCTCAACGTAGCCTCTCTCTCTCTTGCCACGTGCTCATCCTCATCTGTGCAGTAGCTTCTAAAGCATACGTGGGTCCCCTCTCTACGTGGTGCTTGGCCCCCCTTGGCTCCCTTTAAGTCACAACGTTGTGCTACTAGGGAGTGTGTTTTATTCCACTAAGTGAGTTAGACCCTCTCCACTCACCTTTTTATTTATTAATAAACTATAGACGGCAAAATTGAGCAAAAATGAATATTCCAATTAGCCACTGCTAATTAGGAATATTACACATTTTTAATGTTAATCTTCTCTCTATATAATTGTTTATGATGATTTGGGGTGAATGTAATGTGAACTACTATGTTGTAATTGTGGGAGTTCAAGAATTGGTAGTAGTTCGACGTAATAGACCTTTGGTGATCTTTGATGGAACCTTTCCCTGAGGTGGAGGGATCTGTAGGACACTGTTTGGTGACGAAAGAGCCTTTGTCGATACTTTAGGTTTTGCATTGGTGGCTGACTTCTCAGGAGATTTGTCATATTGGCACGACCATATTTGAAGGTTAACATTTTCAGAATTCTCGCTATCTTGGGTGGCCACATACCTTCGCTGATGAGGGGCGAAGTGGAGGATTCTCGCTATCTTGGGTGGCCACATATCCTTGGTGAGGGAAGGAGTTCCTAAGCATTGTTGGCTATGTATAAGGAGGAGTGGATGGAGGCATAGGCTGCTTCCCTCTAGAGGTAGCTTCTTGATCTTCCCATGCTTTTCGCATCTGAGGGAGAAGGGGACAATCATGAATATAATTTCCATAGGTACCACAACAAGCACAAGGTTTGTTGGTTTCAAGGGCCTTGTTCTGCTTCGGTTGTCTGCAATGTTGCTAGGTTGCAGTATTAGACTGGTCACTTTTATTGGGATTAGACTGACAACCTTGGTTGCCCTGAGATGGCTGGTTTTGGTTACCTTTCCCCTTATTCTTCCTCTTCGGATTGGGGGAAGGGAAACATTCTTCTAAGCATAAACTTGGCCTTGAGGCAGCGGTGGTTGCTGCTGTAGAGGAGGTTGAGGCATGGAGGTTGGGGTGTTGGTGCCATTGGGGCTGGAGCACTAAGCGACACATATGGATAATATGTGTTCGTGACAACATTTTGATAACCAGGCTAAGTAATAGTTGGCCCTAGCATCAACTGATGTGGATGGAAAAATTCATAAGATGTACTCCTACCTTGGTAGGAGTTAACTCGTCAAGGATCAGGGGGAGGATAAGCATAGGTGGGACTGGCCCCCCCCAAGGTTGGCCATAACCCATGGAACCTTGCAGATAGGGGGAAGGTTGGGGGTAAGATATCGACCCAATAACATCGTCAACGACATGATATTCCCTTGGCATAGAGGAAGCACTAGGCCTAGGAAGGTTAGAGAAGATGATATAGACAAAAATCAATTGGGCATGTGAAAATTCCTTGAAATGCAACAACGGGAAATATTTCTCCTAACTAATTAATTATGTAGTTTATTTTGTTTAGGCAAAATAACGAAATATTCACAATGCAATTTCTTCACCAAATAAAATACTACGAAAGAAAAAATATAACTAAGAAATGCTAGCACACACACATAAATATGACACAATTATTTTTGGACAAATGTTCCCGGAAAAACCTAATGTGGGAAAACCGGTGTAGCAGTTGAGGGTTTTAACTTTTTAGTATTATGCAATAGCAAAACTTATGAGTACAATAAAATGACGCCAAACTAGCATTTCTATCTGAGAGAAATATTGGCAAAAATATTTGAGGATATTTACCCTCCTCAAGAAATCTCGCAACAATCTGAGCCTCAGAATTGGCTCTGGAACACTTCTATGTCAACCTTCTGTGTTAACTTTGCGCAGGTCCCACTCGTGCTACCCAGAAACTGCCTCTGATGTGACAAATAGCCTATTGTTATCGCTGGAGATGACCCTTTCGGCCTCCTGGAAATTTTGGCAACCACTGGAAGTTGAATCCACCCCTGCTCTAGCTGAATCGAAATGCTTAATTGAGGCTCTGAGCAACCTCTTAGAGAAATAATACAACCTCCTCTCACTGCTTCTCCAAAACTAGAAACTCTAAAAAAACTACGTGTTGCCCCTATGTCACATGCTACTCGATCTATTTGCTCGATTTCTCCTGCTAAATTACCTTCACTAGAAAATCAAACTGCCTAGATCACTAAGTATGTGCAACTAGTGTGCCTTCCATATACCCATCAATCTCCTATTATAATCTCTAGTTGGGATTTCTGTGAAATTTTCAAGAGGAAAATATTTCTGCAATACTTGGTTTATTTCTCCTACTTATGAGATAAGTTATTTACAGATTCTTCTAGTAAATTCTGAAATAAACACATTTGCAGATCTTCACTATCGTTAAGAGCATAAGAACAAAAAGATAATTTACACAAGTAGCACAATAGAAACAACCACATAAACACAATTATTTTTGGATAATTGTCCCTGGAAAAACCCAATGTGGGAAAACCGGGGCAGCAGATGAGGGTTTTATATTTATCTTCAGAAATGGAAAGTACATTTACAAGAGTCTGATGAGCAGAGAAAAATTTGAAAACACCTAGCTGAATTTTCTGGACCTTCCAAACAAATTTCAAGCCCTTGGGGTGACCTCCTTCACCCTCTGCGTCATCCAGCGTGAGAGCTCTGCACAGTCTCTCCCTGGACTACGTGATTCTAGGTGGAGGGGTTCTTCTTGCTGATCAACTCACCCTTCCCTTCATCCTCCTGACTTCTGCCTCCCGATAACTGACTCCTCCCTCCTCCTTCTACTTCTGTAACCCTGCCTCTACAATCTCACCCACTGAAATCGAATTCTCTTGCTTCAGAATCGATTTCTTTTGGGTACTGACAGTGTTCCCGGCTTGATTTCCAAATTGCCCTCAAGTCTCTTCTTATTCTCTTCTCATTGATGAATCAATGACCAAGATTATATTGTTAATCAATGGCTTACATTAAAAGATGACTTGATCTTCGTTTTTTAGAAATTCACACTTTGCTCTATTAATACCCTTTAATTATTTAATTTCCCTAAGTTTAAACTTAGGGTCTGCATTAAAATAATTAATTATTTTAATGAAGTCATATCCGAGTGGAATTTCCACAAACGATTTCTGGGTTCTCTAGATAACTGATGTCCAAGCCTCTCTACCAAAAATGAGACTTAGAACACTTTCCGATGCTATAGAAATCAACACTCCCTCTTAGCGAGGAAAGTGTTTAAGCAAGATACCGCTGTACTGCTCTGACTCTACATCATCTAGCTGTTTCCCCTCATCTCTGTGCTGCTGCTTCCTGTACTGCTACCCTGCCACTGCAGCATCCGTACTGCAGCTCCCTCTTCTTCTGAAGACCACCCTTTCCTTTAATGGAAGGGGTTCTCGACCATCCCCATCTTCTCTTTGAAGTAAGTGAACTTGATCTTACTTAGAGCCTTGTGAGGTTATCTGCCACCTGTTCTGCTGTAGGAGTGTATCGCAACTATATTGCTCCCCTCTGGACATAGGCCCTGATAAAGTGACACCAAATATCAATGTGTTTCGACCGGTCATGAAACACAGGATTTTCAGAGAGCTTAATGCAGCTCTGATTATCACACATAATCCCAATCGGTTCTATCCTCTTCTTAAGTAGGTTCAAGAGCAATTTGCGGAGCCATATGGCCTCGCACGAAGTTGTGCTTGCTAGCATGTACTCTACCTCAGCTGAGCTCAGTGCTACGGACTTCTGTTTCCTGCTGCACTAGGAGGTCATTCTTGATCCGAGACTGAAACAGTACCCACTGGTACTTTTCCGATCTATTGTGCTTCCAGCCCAGTATGCATCAGTGAACCCACTCAACTAGATCTCATTACCCTTGGTGTACTTTAGCCCATACTCGACTGTCCCTCTCAAGTATCTAAGAACATGTTTGGTTGCTACCCAGTGAGCCCTCCTTGGTTCCACCATGAATTGACTCAGAATATTCACTGCATAACAGATGTCTGGTCTTGTATTGACTAGATACATCAATGATCCGATGAGTTGTCTGTACAATGTGGGATCAGCCTCATCATCCTCCGATGTGTCTAGCTTCTTCCAGTTAGTAATCATTGGCGTGGCCATGGGTCTACAGTCTTCCATCTGAAATCTCTTCAGGATTTCTGTCGTGTATCTTCCTTGTCCTAGGAAGATTTCCCCTTTCTGTTGCCAGATTCTCCTTGCAATTCTTGATGAGATTGGATGATCCAGTCAAAAACAGGTCATCCACATAAAGAACAAGAATAAGCGGCTCATCTCCTACTCTCAAGTAGTATAAGTTGGGATCTGCGTCACTGTTGACTGTTAATTTTGGAAAACTAGGTCCAAAATCCATGTTGTGATGCTCAGATGAAGATGCCAATATTTTTATTGCACTCCTCTTTCAGAGAGGTGCAAGATTGATCTAAAGATCATCTTGATCCGATGAGCAGAACATTTATTTTGAATTTATTCAAAATATGTGCAGGTCGGCCTGAAGGTTTAGTGCCCCAGCAGTTGTGTCACACACCCTCATTGATGGATATATATTGGTCAATGTTGGAGGACATTTTCACTCATCTCATCCTCACACATTTTTTCTCTCTCCTCATCTGATTGGTTCAATCACTTGGAGGCTCTTCTCTTCACATGTGGGAAATTTCAGCAAGCAGCAAATTCTGTTTTTGGCTTAGGGTTTCTGCAACAGCGTTGACCAGCGTTGACTTTGGTCAATGCAAGGTCAAATTGACCTGAAACTCTCCCAAACTTTCGATTTTCTGAATCCGCATTTTTTGGCACAATTCCCAAGGCTGGACGTTGACTTTAACTTGGTTGCATTGACCTTGCTGCTGCTGCTATTTGCATTGACTTTTGACTGATAGCGTTGACTGTTTTGGTTGTCCTAGAGGGTTGTGTGACACTTCTGGTTGGCTGACCGTATTGAGACTTTGCGCCGTAACGCACCAACACACTTATATATTCCTGGCTTGTCTTCTGTCGATCTACTGGTATGTTCTATTAGCGTTTTACTTTATTGTTTATGTGATTGCTCACTGATATTGGGATAAAAAGTAAAGTTACATCAAGCATAGAACATATACAAAAATTTACATGATATCAGAGCTAAGGTGAAGACAAAGCCCTAGTTTGTAGCAATCATCGAAGAAGAGCATGGGTTCCTCTAACTACAATGGCTTCAAGGCTGATGACAAATTGACTGGGAAGGATGACTTCCATGCTTGGAAGACGACACTGGATCTTATGTTGGAAGACCAAGATGTCATGGACTATGTGCAGGGTAAAATTCAAGAGCCTCCATCCACTGCAATTGTTGCTGCCAAAACAAAGTACAAGAAGGGGGAAATCTGTTAATTTGGACAACTAGGTCCAAACTCCATGTTGTGATGCTCAAATGAAGATACCAATATTTTTATTGGGTTCCTTTTTTGGAGAGGTGCAAGATCGATCTAAAGATCATCTTGATCCAATGAGCAAAACATTTATTTTGAATTTATGTTAATCTATTCAAAATATTTGCAGGTTGGTCTTAAGGTTTTACACCCCCAACAAATGTGTCACACACCGTCACTGATGGATATATATTAGTCAACGTTGGAGGAGATTTTCACTCAACACATCACACATCATTCTCTCTCCTCTTCTAATTGCTTCGAGCTACTTGGAGGCAATCTTTTGTTCACACATGGGAGAAGGACATTGACTTTTTTGTTGCAGCTAGGGCTTCCACTGCAGGTTTGACCAGCGTTGACTTTGGTCAATGCATAGTCAAACGAAGCTTAATTTTGGCACAAGCTTCGATTTCTGCAGTCCGTACTATTTGGCACAAGAACCGAGGTCAAAGGTTGACCGTTGACCATGCTGCATTGACTTTGACTTATTGTTGTTATGCGTTGACTTTCTGGACAACGTTGATTTTTTGCGCTGTGTTGACTTTGGTTGACTTGGATTGTTTGATGAGGGTGATGTGACACATACTGGGTTGGCTGACTGATAAGACTTTGCTAGTTGAAGCATCTTGTTGATTGTTGTAACGCACCAACACATATATATATTTCTGGCTTGTCTTCTGTCGATCTACTAGTATGTTCTATCAACATTTTACTTTATTGTTTATGTGATTGCTGTCTGAAATTGAAGAGAAAGTAAAGTTGCATCAAGCATAGAACATCTGCATAAATTTACATGGTATCAGAGTTGAGGTGAAGACAAAGCCCTAATTTGTAGCAATCACCGAAGAAGAGGATGGGTTCCTCAAACTACAATGGCTTCAAGGCTGATAACAAATTGACTAGGAAGGATGACTTCCATGCTTGGAAGATGACATTGGATCTTATGTTGGAAGACCAAGATGTCATGGACTTTGTGCAGGGTAAAATCTAAGAGCCTCCATCCATTGCAACTATTGCCGCCAAAACAAAGTATATGAAGGGAGAGATCAAAGCAAAGCTGATGATCAGGGACTCAATTCACAAGAGTCTGGTTGCCTACATCTATGATCTGGGCACATCCAAAGAGATGTATGATAAGTTGGTCCACATGTTCAAGGCCAACAATGCGAATCAAGTCCTATTCTTCAAGAATCAATTGAAGAATCTGAAGAAAGGTGGGGATGAGTCTGTTCAATCATACTTTCTAAAGCTAACCGAGATAAGGAACATTCTGTTGGCTATTGGGGAGATAATAGCTGATCGAGAGATGGTACTCACCGCACTTGGAGGGCTCCCATCCGAATGGCATGTGTTCAACACTACCATTCTCAATAATAATGCGATACCTAACTTTGACGAAATACTATCGAGATGCATTCAAGAAGAGACAAGAATGAAGGAGTATGAAAATGAAGGAAATGTTGCCTACGCTACTCATTCTAGGAAGAAGAAATTTGGTGGTCCAAAGAACAAAGGAAGAGCAGGGGCCCAAGGAAAGAAGGGCAAGTGTTACACTTGTCATAGGCCAGGTCACTATGCTAGAGAATGTCCTTTCAAGAAGGATTCTCCCGATGGTGATGACAACAACAACAACCGGAGGAATGGCAATCAAAGGAACAACAGGTTCAAGGGAAAGAAGAAGGCTACCTCCGGCGAAAATAGTCAACCTTTCAAAAGGTCAAGAAACTCCAGGTATGAGGAATCAAATGTTGTTGATAAAAGAAATGAATTCATTCTTGTATCTGCCCTCTCTGTTGCATCTCCACCCGACACTATGGATGTCTAGTTGATAGATAGTGGTGCCTCAAAGCACATCACTGCGTTCAAGGAAGCACTCCCTGATATAGTTGAGAAGGATACTAATCTGGAAATTATCCTTGGAGATAATGCCACATATCTCGTGAAAGGGACAGGGACTGTGACCCCCCACTTGTCTCAAGGTCAAGTCCTCCACTTGTAGGATGTACTATATTTGAAGAAGAACCTTGTGTCTATATCGGCCATGGAAGACAAAGGTTTCAATGTGGCATTCACTAATGGAAAGGTGTGCATGTGGAAGAAGAGCTTCAAGGAAGCTATCACGATTGGGTTTAGAGTTGATACACTCTACCAGGTTGGAGGTAGTCCACTAGGAGCGATGACATGTGATACTATCCAACAGACTGAACTATGGCACCTGAGGTTTGGACACCTTCACTACAAAGCCCTTCCCAAAGCAAGGAAGGTGGTGACAAGGATGCCCGAGTTCTCAAATAATCATGAAGGTGTATGTCAGGGTTGTGCTGAAGGAAAGCATACAAGGGGACCTTTCCCCTCAAGTGTCACAAAGACATCTGATGTCTTGCAATTAGTACATTATGCTCTATCTGGTATGTTGCCCGTGACATCCTTGGAAGGATGTTCTTATTATATGACGTTCATAGATGACTTCTCTCGCAAAACCTGGATATACTTCTTGAAGAAGAAGGATGAGGCTTTCATGTGGTTCCGTACCTTCAAAGCCTTGGTGGAAAATCTGACAAGGAAGAAGATCAAGATTTTGAGGACCGATAATGGCACAAAATATCAGACGAACGAGTTCAAGAACTTTTGCAGAGAAGCTGGCATCAAGAGGGAGACCAAAACTGTTTATACCCCTGAGAAAAATGGCATTGCTGAACGAAAGAACAGGACCATTGTGGAAGCTGCTCGTGCCATGCTATGTGACCAGGGTCTACCGAAGTTTCTGTGGGGAGAAGTTGCAAACACTGTTGTGTACATACAAAACCGATGCCCGCATTCTGCTCTGGACCACAAAACTCCCGAAGAGGTTTTCACTGGTCAAAGGGAAGTGGAGATATGCTGCGATGTCACTTTTGACGAAGATGCTTCCCCGAGGAAAGTAGTCAATCTTCCGAGATCTAAGGAAGACCATGAAGCAAGGCCTTGAAATCAAGAAGAACCAAAGGATGAGACGATGCCAGATGCTAAAGGACTGATGGACCCGATTGACCCA
Organism: Pinus albicaulis; assembly: GCA_034641835.2. Classification (NCBI taxonomy): domain Eukaryota; kingdom Viridiplantae; phylum Streptophyta; class Pinopsida; order Pinales; family Pinaceae; genus Pinus; species Pinus albicaulis. The sequence continues at coordinate 831,530,996 of CM076581.1, read as the reverse complement.
CCTCCTTCACTGGGGAAGAGACCATCATGGCTCAGGGACACTCTCGAGGCTGCCGAGGGACATATGGCCCCAAGGGGGACATTCCGTGAAAGCAAGAAGCTGAATAGATACCAACGGTATCTAGCAATCATGAGTACTATTGTACAATCTGAGCCTGGATATTTTGAGGAAGCCGCAAAGCATCAAGTCTGGAAGGATGCTATGCACGAAGAGTATGAGTCCATAATGAATAATGATGCCTGGGATGTGGTTCCAACACTGGAGGACAAAGCAGTTGTCACCTCGAAATGGCTCTACAAGATCAAGCATGGATTTGATGGAAGTGCTGAAAAATTCAAGGCAAGATTCGTTGCCTGTGGCTTCTCTCAAAAGAAAGGCATAGACTATGATGACATATTTTCACTTGTGGCCCGATATACCACCATTCGATCTATCATAGCCCTTGCTGCTACGCAAGGATGGAGTTTTCATTAGATGGATGTGAAGACCGCATTTCTGCATGGTGCGATAAAGGAAGAGGTGTATGTAGAGCAACCTTTGGGATTGGAAGTCTAGGATCGGGATACCCATGTCTGCAGGTTGAAGAAAGCCCTCTATGGGCTAAAGCAAGCACCCAGAGCTTGGTACGAGAGGATAGATAGCTACCTGATGAAGTTGGGCTTCACTCGTAGTAATGCTAATCCGAACCTTTACTTCAAGGTTGATAGAGAGAAGCCTCTCATTCTGGTGATGTATGTGACGACCTCTTCCTGACAGGTGCTGACCCTCTCATTTATCAGTGCAAGAGGGAGCTTGCTGCTGAGTTCGAGATGAAGGACCTAGGACTGATGCACTACTTCCTAGGCCTGGAGGTCTGGCAGAGACCTGGCGAGATTTTCCTTTCTCAAGGGAAATACATTGTGAAGCTTCTGGAAAGATTCAGCATGGTGGGCTACAAGTCCGTGTCGACACCGATGGAGCTCAACTTTAAGAAGTTGAGTGGCAGCGCTACTGGGCCCGTGTTAGCAAATCCTACTGAGTATTGTCAACTCGTAGGGGCCCTGATGTTCTTAGTGAACACTCGTCTAGATATATGTTTTGCAGTGAACACTTTGAGTCAACAGATAGTTGAGCCTCATGACACTCACTGGGTTGGTGCCAAGAATCTTCTGAGATATCTTCGGGGCACGATAAACCATGGGCTGAGATACACTGCCGGGAGCGTGACACTCCTTGGATATACTTATGCCGATTGGACTGGCAGTGTGGTGGATCGCAAAAGCACATTGGGATGCTACTTCTCACTTGGATCTGCTTCGATATCATGGATGAGCAGGCAGCAGAACTCGGTGGCTTTGAGCACCATGGAGGCCAAATACATTGCAGCAAGTATGGCCTATCGTGAAGCAGTTTGGTTGCGAAATCTCTTTAGTGAGTTGTTTGGGCATGTGCTAGATACCACCGTGATACTCTGTGATAACCAGAGTGGGATTCGCTTGTCTGAGAATCCCATGTTCCACAATCGATCCAAGCATATTGATATTAGGTACCACTTTATCTGGGATATGGTACAACAAGGCGCCGTAAGGCTCGATCATATAGGAACTGATGAGCAGGTCGCGAATATTCTCACAAAGCCCCTGGGGAAGGTCAAGTTCCTAACCTTCCGTGAGAGTCCTGGTATCGTGGAACGACCCTATGATGAGGGTCCTGTTGGACGATGTGCTTTGGGGGGCTTTGGGGATAGCTTCTCGGAGCTATAAGCAACCACACGGCTAGGCTTGCCGAACCTTGTTGGTGTGCTTCTGCCCCACCATTGTGATGATTAAGTTGGTTCACCTCTCATTATATGTGTCCTGTATGCATCCTACCCATTGAGTTCAGGGCTCATGGGAAGTACCTTTCATTTGGCCAGTGAGGTGGGAAAAGCTAGAGACTAGTAGTAAAGATTGATGGACGCATCAAAGATTGTTGTACTCTCTATCTAGGATGGCACGGTCCAACCACTTGATCTGGGATCAAGTCTAGTGAGGTTTCGGACCTCCTACTGACTTCGGGTCAGATAAACCAACTTCGGGTTGGTATGAGACTCTTTGTGAGTCCTATAGAGGTTTCGGACCTCTGGGTTGAATCTGTCAGCCGAGAATGATGTCTTTGTGAGTGACCCACTTCTCTTCTGAAATAAATAAGCTAGCAAAGCAAGTTACGGTGGGATGACGCAAGATGTTTGGATTGCACAGGCGGATGGAGTTCTCCCTAGTTGAGAGGGAGTGTTAATTTGGACAACTAGGTCCAAACTCCATGTTGTGATGCTCATATGAAGATACCAATATTTTTATTGGGTTCCCCTTTTGGAGAGGTGCAAGATCGATCTAAAGATCATCTTGATCTGATGAGTAGAACATTTGTTTTGAATTTATTTTAATCTATTCAAAATATGTGCAGGTCGGCCTAAAGTTTTTACACACCCAGCAAATGTGTCACACACCCTCACTGATGGATATATATTAGTCAATGTTGGAGGACATTTTCACTCAACACATCACACATTATTCTCTCTCCTCTTCTAATTGATTCGAGCTACTTGGAGGGAATCTTCTGTTCACACGTGGGAGAAGGACGTTGACTTTTTTGCTACAGCTAGGGCTTCCACCGCAGGTTTGACCAATGTTGACTTTGGTCAATGCATAGTCAAATGGAGCTGAATTTTGGCACAAACTTCAATTTTTGCAGTATGTACTCTTTGGCACAAGAACCGAGGTCAAAGGTTGATCGTTGACCGTGCTGCATTGACTTTGACTTGCTCTTGTTCTACGTTGACTTTCTAGACAACGTTGACTTTTTGGGTTGTATTGACTTTGGTTGACTTGGATTGTTTGATGAGGGTGATGTGACACATACTAGGCTGGCTAACTGATAAGACTTTGCTGGTTGAAGCATCATGCTAATTGCCTTAACGCACCAACACACACACACACACACATATATATATATATATTTTTAGCTTGTCTTCTGTCGATCCACTGGTATGTTCTATCAGCATTTTACTTTATTGTTTATGTGATTGCTATCTGAAATTGAAGAGAAAGTAAAGTTGCATCAAGCATAGAACATCTGCATAAATTTACAAAATCAAAGCAAAGTTGATGATTAGGAACTCAATTCATAAGAGTCTGGTTGCCTACATCTCTAAGTTGGGCACATCCAAGGAGATGTATGATAAGTTGGTCCACATGTTCAAGGCCAACAATGCGAATGAACTCCTATTCTTCAAGAATCAATTGAAGAATTTGAAGAAAGGCAGGGATGAGTCTGTTCAATCATATTTTCTGAAGCTCACCGAAATCAGGAATAATCTTCTAGCTATTGGGAAGACAATAGTTGATCGAGAGATAGTTCTCACCGCACTTGGAGGTCTCTCATCTGAATGGCATGTATTCAATACTACCATTCTCAATAACAATGTGATACCTAATTTTGACAAAGTACTATCGAGATCAGTACAAGAAGAGACAAGGACGAAGGAATATGAAAATGAATGAAATGCTGCCTTCGCTGCTCATACTAAGAAGAAAAACTTTGGTGGTCCAAGGAAGAATATTAAAGTGATTCACTTACCTTAGAATAAAAAGATACATATTTTAAAATATATTTAGAATTACTCCTTCAACGTACATTAAGAAGAACACCCAATGGTCAAATGATTTATTATTTAGTTAAGAAAATAATCTTCTTTTACTCCAACCTCTAACTTAATAAGCCCTCCAAATGTCCTCTAACGGCTCTTCATAAATCTATAAAAGGACACCTAAACGATTATCAATATATGAACTTAATGATCTGTCTTGGAAATATCTCTCTGAAATATCTTCGACTACCTGTGGAAGAAGTGTTGTATCATAAGAAAGGGTTAATTTTTGGATTCGTTGGGCAAGGATTTATTGCAGGAGAAGCATATATTCTCGGCCTTTCTAGGGCATGAGAATTCTGAAGCTTACAGCACAACGAAGGAGGACTCCATCACCAAGAAGCCCTGTGATATTTCACTTTAATTTCTGTCTTATTCTTGCTTGGGATTCGTTTGGGCACCTTTTATTGCAGGTCCAAGCATCATTTTAAAGCGAAGGATTAAGGTTACTTGGGTACACTGGTTTTTTGGCTTCTCCCTATTCCTCATATTTGTGACCTCGACCCTTCATTACGGCATCTATTGCAAGCTTGATGGACACAAAATAATGAATGTTTGTGCAGATCTAGTTGCAGCCCTAGTTTGGAACATCTTGGCACTGTTAATGGAACAAAAATTCATTAAAGATTCTCAGCCCTCATTAAGGAACACATTCTGAGCATTTATGTTGTTAGAAACAGTCAAGTAAAGATGTTAGATATTGTTCAAATAAAAGGGAGACCTACAGCAATGAACAGTGGCACGAATAGAAGATAGTCTCTATTACAATTTGTATTGGATCTCAGTTTGGTTTAGGCCCATGTTTACGCTAACTGAAATTTGGTTGAGCTAATTATTAGGTATGGTTAGGACTAATGTTTAGGCCTGGTTGTGAAATAAAGTCCAGCTTCATTGGTTCAGTCCTGTGGCACTCTTTTTATCACAACATCAAGATAAGTCAGTGGCATCAAGCAAGGTCCAGGTAATTATCGCTGTGCTCATATTTTTGTTGCATTAAAACTGTAATGTGTCTTTTGTTGCAGGTGGGAGATCAGGTTGAGTACCTCAGGTATGTTTTTATGTTGTTGTACTAGCTCTTTATTGCAGGCAAAGGTAAGTGTTTTAGTTGAGGGGTTCATATGTTTTATTTCTCTTTTGGTATTGGGATTCACCTTGGTACTATTCTTGCTTGCAGGTACAGTTGGCTTAAGACATCCAAAGTTGAAGCAGACCCTTAGGAAGAATAGTTCAAGGAACATCACTCAAGGGACAGAGCAAAGGAATCAGAATAGTAGAGGGCAGAAGCAGTGACGACAATATAAACAGAGCAACAGCAAGGTTCACCAACAAGAAAAATTGGCACAAGAATCTTGTATACATATTGTAAAGAGTCTATCCTAGAGTCCTTTTGTAATTTAAAGTCAAGCAGTGTACATCATTATAATTGGGTATTGTCGCAAATTCAGGAGCCCAAATTTTGTAAAGAGTCTGTGTCATTTCCTAGAGTTGAAGAAGGTAAATTTGTTTTGAGAAAAGGGCTTTGCTTTGCTGTTGAGACAGGAGTTCTTAGTTTGTTGGGACAAGGGTTTAGGTCTTAGTGTGTCAAAGAAAATCATTGACATATCATTGTAACGTTGATCATTGCCCCTGGTACGGGAGTCCACACTTTTGTATTTAATTTTTGTCTTTATAGGGTGGTGTCAAACAGGGGAATGAAATCGCCTTCAGGTTGGGGCCTGTAAATACTTCATAGTGGTAGGGTGGTGGTAGGGTGAGTTGTGGCTCACTTGGGTGTTAGGGCATTCTTTCAGCTAATTGCTGAAAAAACTAGGGCATTTGGGCGTCCTTCTAGCAAGAGCTGGAGAAGAATGCTTTTCTAGAGTTTAGGAAGTCATAGCTTTCTTTTTAGTTGGGGCTGAAGATTAAAGAATTTATTAGAAAAATGTTCGGTGGTTTTCGACCCGGAGGGGGTTTTCCAACTAAAAATCTTGTGCCTATTGTCTCTATTTTTGCATTGTTGTTTAGTGCTTTTACTAAACAATAATAATAATAATAACTGAAGATTAACTAATGGTCTGAAAAAAATTATTAAAGTGCTAATTGCTAAGAAACACTGATTCACCGCCACTCTTAGTATTTCCAACATCTGGAAGACAACTTTGAAGAACCCTACATATCAAATCATTCCATGGCCATACTGGAGAATTCTGGATCTACTTCAGTGTGCTATTTCTCTTCCTTCCAGCACTGAATTTTCTACTGCAAGAAAGACTACAAACACTGAAAAACATACGCCAACAAAAATAGAAATAGACCCAATGGAAAGATTTTGATTTTATTATAATTGAAAACATCTGTTGGAGAAGAGCATAGACATGGGTCTATAATGTCCTCCTTTGTAGGATGGGTCCTTTTGAGTGGCTACACTTTCTGTGGTTGCTTTATCTCTCTCTAGTTGCAATGAGCAAATGAAGAATGTTGGTAAAACTCAATGGGAGAGTTCTTGAGTGATGAGAACAGAGTGACGATGATGATTATGATCATGTGTCATGTGTAGAGAGTGAGGAAAAACCTCTCTATTTATAATAAAATGCTAGGATAGATCTAGATCTAGTCAAATAATAAAATATTATTAGATGAAATCAAGATCTAACGGTTAAGAGTATTTTATTATATTTTAATTTAGGAGAGAAAAAGATTAATGAAATGGTCAAAAATATTTATTTAGTAAACTAACTCAAAAAATAATGATTGATTGAGTTAATTAATAAAATAGGTTAAAGTAATTAAAAAATGATTTATAAATTACTTCAAGGAGATATGATCAAGGTTAGTTGGAAATAATTACTAAATATTGATTTAATAATTACTTCATAGGAGAAATGTGTAGAGTAATTTCTAGGCAATGTGGTTAGAAATAATTAATAAATAGTGATTTAATAATTATTTCAAGGGAGTAATAAATAAATTGTGATTTATTTAATTATTCCTATGGGTTTTTGGCTCATTTTCATAAATAATTTAGGAAAATGGTTCTCTAAATTATTTCTTAAGATGAAAGTGGGTTTTAATGTGTAAAACCATATTGCTTGGCGTATTTTGATCATCCTAGTGGAAAAATGGCTTAGTTGAGCACTTTTTTGGTGATAACACATCTTTTCGTAACTCTAATTTTTGGAAAATAAACTTAAATATGGTTATATATTATATTGCATTACATCCATTAAATGATAAATTCTCTATTAATGCAATTTAATCCAACGTGTAAGATAACTCAATATGGTTCTCATGCAAAAATTGCAAGATCAAAACTGTTATGTGGTTGTGGTTACATATTATAATGCTTAATCAAAATGAATAGAATCCTTAAAAGTTGGAAAAAGTAAAGGTCAATTGAATCCTTTACTAACCAAAAATAACCTTTGTACTATTTAAGTAGAATTACCTTGTTATTTATCATTGGAGAGTTCGATGCAAACCATGTGTCTTGAAATTCTGATTGGCCATGTACGAAGCATGAATTAATAAACATGCCCCCCGTTTCAGAGCGCTTAAATTTTTCCAATGCATTAAGCATCCTCATCCTATAACCTGTCCATAAAATGAAGAAATAAGTTACTTGACAATGATACATCAATATCTAAATGTATAAATATCAAATAGTATAGCTTTTCATACCTAGTATTATTCACAAAATTAAGGTGACCAAATTGAACTACCATTTGAATAGATTTTAATTTTTAAGAATTATACTTGGAATTGAAGTTTGAACCCAAGATATGAAATCTTTATAAATCAACAAAACAGAATTTTTCCATGTGAAACACAACATTTTGCATCAAAATGGTGTTGGAATTTGGGTAGCTCAAAAGGTATTTTTTAGAAGAGAAAACCCACCAAAATTTAGTTGGTTGGGCATGTTACCCAAGTGGTTGGGGTTTTGACCCAATTTTGTCGGCTTGAGACCCAAGTTAATTAATTGCTTATTCTAATTAATTGTTAAATGGTTGAGTGCGTAAAACCCTAAAGGAACAAGGGTTCCTTAAGTAACCTAATGCAAAATTATAAATAGGAGACGTAAAGAGAGGCCTAATGACACAAGTTGGAAAGTGACTTCACTTGTGCAAGAACTATCCTAGAAAGAAGGTCGAGTATATTTGTTCTTTGGAAGCCAATTCAAGTTATTTGTCCTAAAGGAGGCTGAAGGGTCGATCTTTGTTAGTGTTAAGATAACACTGAGGTTCGAGCACTAGAAGAGCGTTGAAATATGTTTTTCTAGGCCGCAGGAAAGAGGGATCTAGCCGCAGGCTTCAAGAAGGGCATTCAAGAGTTGGGCAGAGCTAAAGAGAGTAGATCCAGAGTGCCTCGAGGAGTCATTGTATCTGATTTGAGGCCTACCAGTGGTGTCAGAAGACTAGCCATGAATTGCTGATTGGAATTAGGGCTAGTCACAACCACAAGTAGACATCCGAGGGGTTGATGTAGTAACATATGTGGATCAAAAAATAGAATGAGGCTCCATGATGATGCAGGAGCATGAAGCTTAGAGACAAAAGGCTTCATTAATTATTCCAAAAATCCAAAAAAAAAAATTACAAGCAAAGGTGTTGGTACCTTTAGCTGTTAGTTTACAGTTTTACTAGATAGGGTTGAACTAGAATCTAGGAAGATTGAACTGTTTTAGATTTAATTCAACATATTTAGCCTTCAGTTGATAGATTTAGGGAAGATATTATGTAATTAGGATTTTATCTAAATTAGGAGAATTCGATCCTCAAGAAGAGGTCGACTGTTATGTAAAACACTATAAAATGTAACCTCTGAGAAGGAGAAGATCGAATTGGGCTGTAGAAGAATTGATTGAGAGGGTTTTGCCTCTGATTTAATAAAATTGCATAATTTATTTATCTGTCATATGCTTGGCAAATTCCCGGAGGGTTTCATCTCTTCGAAAATCCATTGGATTTATGTTTTCTGTGTAGAATTTACATGTAAGTAACTTCTGTGTAAAGGATTCAGAGGAATTGGAAGAAATTCTGGTTTTTTTGGCTTGAGATTGGATATTCGATAATTGATCTATGTTTATTGAGTTACGGGGAGGAAAAGGGTTGAGACAGTGTGAGAAGGACAACACAAAGGACCAACAGAAAAATCCATGTCAAACGCGATAAAAAATGAAAATTTGTAGGTTCAGTGGTTTTTGAAAAACCAGTCACTGTGGTCGCATCGCTTTTGGGAGTGAGTGGTTTCGTTTATTTGAACGCGATCAAATAAAAGGGTGACACATCACGGTGGCAATACCACCAGTTTTGCATGACTTTGGGTTGATAAAGCACCGGGGCTATTGGAATGCGATAGCCGTCCGATCATATGTGTTGGAGAGCTGACGGTGTTCGCATCGGAAGCTGCACGGAGTTTTAAAAAAAGGTATGGACCCGACAGTTTATTCAACAGAGCTTTATTAAAGTGTTTGAAGTCCAGAACCCATTTCCAAAGGTTTAACATTGTTTAAAATTAAATTCTTATGTTTTCAAATTATAAAAGGGCTTAGTTTCCGTGTGGGATATCAGAAAGGTCATTTTATTAAAACAATTTAAACAAATTTAAATAGAGTTTGATGACCAAAAGTGGAAATAAAGAGTAGGAACAAGTCCCCTGAATTAGAAAACATAGTAACAAGATTTGAACAACTCTCCTTAACGCCTGCACCCACACTGCCATCATTGTGGTATCAGAGCAGTCTTCAGAGCATTTTCCAGACACTGAACAAGCTTCCAAAAGTCAGAAAAAGAAATCCAACATGGCTGTCAAAATTGGTAGAGGAGGTGGTGCTGGTAGAAGAAGAGGTAGACTAGTTGCAAATGCTGAAGTACTAGAGACTATGCAACAGATTCAAGCTAGATTGGAAGCAATGGAAGCAGGGCAACAGAGAGATCCTGAAGATGTCAGTGAACCTGAAGCTGAAGAAGAAGAAGAAGGAAATGTTGAGCTTACTCCTGAGATGAGATTCTTTAAATCAGTTTTAGGATCTACATCCAAACCTAGACTTGAAGTATCAGCTTTTGCAGGAGGATTGAATCCAGAAGATTTGATAGACTGGATTAATGAAATGAATAAATGCTTTGATTACAAAGAGATGGGTGAAGAAAAGTGAGTTAAGTTTGTTGTCACAAGGTTGAAAGGACATGCAGCACTTTGGTGGGATTGAGTGCAAGCAAAAAGAAGGAGACTTGGTAAGCAGCCAATCAAGAATTGGAACAGAATGGTAACAAAGCTGAGAGGTAAGTTTTTGCTTAGTGATTATCAGCTTTCATTATTTAGACAAATGCAGAATCTTAGACAGAGATTAATGACAGTAAAAGAGTACACAGAGAATTTTACAAAGTAAACATAAAGCAGGACAAATTCAAGATACAGCAGAGAAGATTGCCAGGTACATAAATGGTCTGAAAATGGAGATTCAAGATGAGATAAGTATGTTGTCTCCCAAAACAGTAGAAGAGGCTTACCAAATGGCCTTAAAAGTTGAAGAAAAACTCCTAAGGAAGCAATCTGCCAAAGAAAGAGGTACTTTCCGAGGAAGAGGAAGTCAAGGTGGTAGAGGAAGATCTACAGCACCAAGAGATGGAGTTAGTAGCAGCTCACCTCAGTATGCACCCACAGAAGGTGATACAAGTGCTAGAAGGAGTCCTTACAGAGGAAGAGGAGGCAGAAACAGAGGAAGAGAAGTCAGATGTTACATGTGTAACAAATTAGGACATAGAGCCTATAAATGTCCAGAGAATGTGGGGACAAACCAGAGAAATGAAATTGCTGCTCAGACTGAAGAGGAAGCAGCAAAGTTGCCTGTAACAAAGAAATAAATTGTGCCAGAGAAAGGAGAATCTTTGGTGGTTAACAAAGTTTTGTTAAAACAAACAAAGGAAGTTGCTGAACCAACACAGAGAAAGACTTTGTTTAGAAGTGTGTGCAAAGTTCAAGGTAAATGTTGTCAATTGGTAATTGATAGTGGCAGTACAAACAACTTGGTCTCTACAGAGGTGATAAAGAAGTTGAAATTGAAGACAAGGGAACATCTAACACCCTATAAGGTGTCATGGCTTCAGAAGGGACATCAACTAATAGTAAAGGAACAATGTGAAATAGAATTGCAAATGGGCAATTACAAAGATAAAATCATACGTGTTGTGATGCCTATGGATGTGTGTCACATATTGCTGGGTAGACCTTGGCAGTATGACAGAGCAGCAATACATGATGGAAAGAGAAACACTTACAAGTTTTTCAAAGATGGTATGAATCAAACATTGTTACCTATGGAAGAAGAAGATGCATCAAGTAAAAAGTTTGATCCAAAGGCTTTATTGTTGAGTGGAAAAGAATACTTGCAGCAGATTGAAGATGATGAGGTAAATTTTGCTTTAGTTTGCAAACCTAAGGTAGTATTTACTTCTACTAAAATTTCTGATTTGCCCATTGAAATTCAAGAAATGTTGGAGAACTATTGTGATATTATTGTGGATGATTTGCCTGATGAATTACCACCTGTAAGAAGAATCAACCATCAGATAGATTTGATTCCAGGATCAAATTTGCCAAACAAAGCAGCTTACAAAATGACTCCTACAGAAAATGAAAAAATTAGAAAGCAAGTACAGGAATTGGTTGACAAAGTTTTGATCAGAGAAAGTTTGAGTCCTTGTGCAGTACCTACAGTATTAAGTCCAAAGAAAGATGGAGGTTGGAGAATGTGCACTGATTCAAGAGCAATTAACAAGATAACAATCAAGTATAAATTTCCTTTACCCAAAATTGAAGATTTGATGGATTGTTTGAGTGGAGCAAGATATTTTTCAAAACTAGATTTGAAAAGTGGGTATCATCAAATTAGGATAAGGGAAGGAGATGAATGGAAAACAACATTTAAAACAAATGAGGGATTGTATGAATGGATGGTAATGCCTTTTGGTTTATCAAATGCACCTAGTACATTTATGAGGCTTATGAATGAAGTATTGAAAGAATTTATTGGTAAATTTGCAATAGTATATCTGGATGATATATTAATTTACAGCAAAACAAAGGAAGAACACCTAAGACATCTTAATTATGTCTTAAGGAAGTTACATCAAGAGAAGTTACTGGTAAATTTAAAGAAATGTTCATTCATGAAAGAAGAATTGGTATATCTAGGTTTTGTTGTTTTTGTTGAAGGATTAAAAATGGATCCAGAGAAGATAAAGGCAATTGTAGAGTGGCCTTCACCTAAAAGTGTTTTTGAGGTAAGAAGTTTCCATGGTCTTGCTAGTTTTTATAGAAAATTCATAAGGAATTTTAGTAAGATCAATGCACCGATCGTTGAAACCATAAAGAAAGACAAACAACCATTTAAGTGGATTGCTGAAGCTTAAAGGAATTTTCAGATTCTTAAAGCAAAAGATAACTGAGAAACCTATCTTAGTTTTGCTTGATTTTAATAAATCATTTCATGTAAAATGTGATGCCAGTGGGGAAGCTATTGGAGTTGTATTAAGTCAAGAAGATAGACCTGTAGCATATTTCAGTGAGAAGCTGAATGAGACAAAGAGGAAGTACTCTTCTTATGACAAAGAATTTTATGCAATTGTACAATCATTGAAGAAGTGGAGACATTATTTAATGTCTAAAGAATTTGTGCTATATTCAGATAATCATGCTTTACAATATATTATGCAACAACCTAAATTGAATCAAAAACATGCAAAATGGGTTGAATATATTCAAAGTTTTAACTTTGTATTGAAGCATATAAGTGGTCAAGCAAACAAGGTAGCTAATGCTTTGGGTAGGAAAAGCATTCTTGTTCAAGAAAGTCAAATTCAAGTGTTAGGTTTTGATTTTCTTAAAGAACTCTATAAGATAGATTTGGATTTCAAAGAAGCATTTGAAGCATGTTGTAATCCTATTTTGATAGACATAAGTCAGTGGTTAGATTATTTCTTGCAAGAGGGTTTATTGTTCAAAAGAAATCAATTGTGCATACCAAATTGTTCTATGAGAGAAAATTTAATCAGGGAGAAACATAGTGGTGGACTTGCTGGATATTTTGGTGTTGATAAGACTTATGAGCAACTAAGTCATTTTTATTTTTGGCCAAAGATGAAATCTGAAGTGGAAAAGTATGTGAAGAATTGTAAAATTTGTCAATATGCAAAATGGAAAAGTCAAAATGCAGGTTTGTACATTCCATTACCTATTCCAGATAGACCTTGGGATATGGTAAGTATGGATTTTGTTTTAGGATTGCCTAAGATACAGAGATGGAATGATGCAATTTATGTTGTAGTTGACAGATTTTAAAAAATGGCACATTTTATTCCATGTTATAAAACCAGTGATGCTACTCATGTTGCCAATTTGTTTTTCAAGGAGATTGTCAGATTACATAGGTTACCTAAAAGTATTGTCTCTGATAGAAACACCAGATTTGTTGGTCATTTTTGGAGGACATTATGGAAGAAGCTTGGTACTAAACTAAGTTTCAGCTCAACTTATCACCCTCAGACTGATAGGCAGACTGAAGTAGTGAACAGGAGTTTGGATAATCTTTTGAGAAGTCTTGCAGGAGAACATCCTAAACAGTGGGATCATATTTTACCACAGGCAGAGTATACATATAATGATTCACCTAACAGAAGTACAAGATAGAGTCCATTCCATATAGTTTATGGAATGCACCCAAGAGGAGTATCTGAATTGAGGAACTTGGGAAAAGCAGAAATGAGAAGTGCTGAAGGAGAAGAGTTTGCTTCAGAAATTCAAGCAATACATGAACAAGTAAAGCAGCAGCTACAAGACAGCAACATTAAGTACAAAAACAGAGCAGATTTGAGAAAAAGAGAAGTTAATTTTGAAGTTGGTGATTTGGTTTTAGCACACTTAAGAAAAGAAAGATTTCCAAAGAAGGAGTATAACAAGTTAAAATTCAAAAAGATAGGACCATGCAGGATATTAAGAAAGTTTTCTTCAAATGCTTATGAAATTGAATTACCATCTGATATTGGAATATCTCCAATATTCAATGTTGCTGATTTATACAGATATGAAGATAGTGGCACAGATGACACACCAAAAGACAGAGGAAAGATTGATTGGATAAAATAGTTACCCACAGCAAAGACATTATAGCCAGAGAGGATCTTAGACAAGAAAGTGTTTAAGAAGACCAGAGGACAAGAATATTTTCATTATTTGATCAAGTGGAAGGATGAGCCAATTGAAGATGCTACCTAGATGACAGAAACCATGTTGCAGAAATTGGGCAGTTCTGTGGAGGAGCTCATGGACAGGAGCCCATGAAGATTTTTGTCCTCAGGAGTCTGATGCAGGAGCATGAGGCTTAGAGACAAAAGGCTTCATTAATTATTCCAAAAATCCAAAAAAAAAATTACAAGCAAAGGTGTTGGTACCTTTCGCTGTCAGTTTACAGTGTTACTAGATAGAGTTGAACTAGTATCTAGGAAGATTGAACAGTTTTAGATTTAATTCAGCATATTTAGCCTTCAGTTGATAGGTTTAGGGAAGATATTATGTAATTAGAATTTTATCTAAATTAGGAGAATTCGATCCTCAAGAAGAGGTCGACTGTTATGTAAAACACTATAAAATGTAACCTCTGAGAAGGAGAAAATCGAATTGGGCCGTAGAAGAATTGATTGAGAGGGTTTTGCCTCTGATTTAATAAAATTGCAGAATTTATTTATCTGTTGCATGCTTGGCAAATTCCCGGAGGGTTTCATCTCTTCGAAATCCATTGGATTTATGTTTTCTGTGTAGAATTTACATGTAAGTAACTTCTGTGTAAAGGATTCAGAGGAATTGGAAGAAATTCTGGTTTCTTTGCCTTGAGATTGGATATTCGATAATTGATCTATGTTTATTGAGTTACGGGGCGGAAAAGGGTTGAGACAGTGTGAGAAGGACAACACAAAGAACCAGCAAAAAAATCTGTGTCAAACGCGATAAAAAATGAAAATTTGTAGGTTCAGTGGTTTTTGAAAAACCAGTCACTGTGGTCACACCGCTTTTGGGAGTGTGAGTGGTTTCGTTTATTTGAACGCGATCAAATAGAAGGGTGACACGTCACGGTGGCAATATCGCCAGTTTCACGTGACTTTGGGTTGATAAAGTGTCAAGGCTATTGGAATGCGATAGCCGTCTGATCATGTGTTGGAGATTTGACGGTGTTCGCGTCGGAAGCTGTGCGGAGTTTTAAAAAAAGGTATGGACCCGACAGTTTATTCAATAGAGCTTTATAAAGTGTTTGAAGTCCAGAACCCATTTCCGAAGGTTTTAACATTGTTTAAAATTAAATTCTTATGTTTTCAAATTATAAAAGGGCTTAGTTTCCGTGTGGGATATCAAAAAGGTCATTTTATTAAAACAATTAAAACAAATTTAAATAGAGTTTGATAACCGAAAGTGGAAATAAAGAGCAGGAACAAGTCCCCCCTGAATTAGAAAACATAGTAACAAGATTTGAACAACTCTCCTTAACGCCTGCACCCACACTGCCATCACAGGAGAAGGTTGGTTGTGGTTCAAATTTCAAGTTTAGGGTCTTTCCTATGTAAGAGCTTGGCATCAGCCCTAGAAGAGGGCCGAGGGACTGAAGTAGTGTATCCAAACAGGTCAAGAGGCAATTGAGGAGGGTCGAAGGAACTTCGAGTATGGCCAAGTCTGTTGGAACAGTGGACAAGAAGCCTAGAAGGTTGAACAAGGGATGGAAAGAAGTCTAGTGGAGGATTGAAGGCTAGACACTAGTCTAGTTGCCTTGGTTAGGGAAGTCAAAGGAAGTTGCAAGTAGGCTGAGACCTATAGGAGAACAATTGAGAGCTAGATAAGGCCCAGATTAGTTGGTCAAGAGGAGAAAAGGTTTCTTCCTAGGGTTGCTAGGTGGGAAATTGAGATAGGCTAGAGGGTTTCAATCTAAAAGAGAAGTTGAAGCTACAACAATGTACATTAAGGGAAAAGTGGGCAGAAAGGGATGAAAGAAAATGACTGCTACAACAAGTAAGTCCAGCTATTTTGTCTTTGTTGTGATGCGCAGATTGAAGGTCTGAAGGATTAGACCTCAAGCCCTAAATTTTTTATACTAGTTGTATCAGGTTTGATAAAGGGCCATGATCCCTGGTAAGGGATCCCTAATGTTTTCTTGTTATTGGACAAATAAGAAATTAGATTTGGGCTCATAAAACTTGTATACTTTATTGATTTCACTGTTGTTATATTTTTGATATGCAAAGTGCTTTTGTGTTGGGATTCTCTAGTGTGTTGTGTTCCTAGATAGAGCATATACCAGACCTAGAAAGCATGGAAATTTCAAAATGGTTTCAGAGATACTTTGAAGAGAGGTTGAATCAGAGTGTGCACAGGGTATCAACTCAAGAGGGAGCTATGAAATTGTTGCATGGAGTTGCATGTTTCCTAGACATGGAACAAAAGGTTACGCAGAGAAGGTGCTTGGGCATGGACGAGATAGCCCCAGTGTTGATGGTAGGTTGATCGTGAGATTGTAATTTTTTGGGCTTTAGAGTTGCACATTTGGCAGTGGAGCCATGTGCACATGAGGTATTTGACCTAAGAGGATGAGAACTCATGCAAATTTGAGTTGCAGTGGTATAGAGTGGATTAAACCCAGTGTTTGGCTGCAGCTCAAGATTAACCTTGGAAGGACACAAATTCATTGGCAACACCTTTTGGGAAGCAAAGCAGAGTGAGCCAGTGGAGTTTGTGTAGGCTTAGAGGGAGTCTAACTTCAAAGGGAGACTACAAAGGAACATCTGTTGCCCAATGGAAGTTTGAATCTTCAGGTTCAAGCGAGATAGTGTAGTTTTCAAACCATTCTAGGACAGTCACGAACAATGTGCGAACACTTATAGTGGTGCAAGGAAAGTCATGCTGCATGCGAGGGCAGTTATGGAGCATGCAAGGAAAATTCATGCTGCATGCGAGGATAGTCATGCACCATGCAAGGTAAAGCTCAACCTAGGATAAAAGAAGATGTTGTGAAAATTTCTATGTTGAAATTCTACTATAGCAACCGATTTATTTCTCCTACTTCTTTTTCCACAATAAGTTATTTACAAAACCCTTCAGTAAACATCAAAACAAATTCTACTACAGTTATCACATAATTGCATAGAGAAAAGAACAGTGAAATGCAAGCACAAGAATTAATCACATCAACACAGTTGTTTTTGGACAATAGTCCCTGGAAAAACTAAATGCGGGAAAACCGTTGCATCATATGAGGGTTTATTTATTATTTTTCAACAACAATCTCTTTACAAGTAATGATTTCTAGAATCATGGAAAAACATTTGGGAAAACACCTGAGATAATTTTCGTCCAATCACTAGAGAAATTCTGACACCCAAGAGACCCTCCAACCTCCACTACATCACCTCTACGTCCTCTTCTGCGTAAGGACTGTGTAAGGACTACGTCCTCTACTACGCTACCTCTCTTCATTGTCCCACTGCTGCACTACGTCCCTCCTCCTCTGTCTTTGACTGATGTTGATACCCTCCTCTTCCTTCACCCTGCAACTCTCCCTCTGAAATCAAACTCTAGCTTCTGGAGAATCGATTTCCCTCAGGTTACTGAGTATTTGCCCGGTATATTTCCAAATGACCCTCAAGTCTTCATTTATACTTTTCCTGTTGAGATATCAATGACCGTCATCAAATCTCTAATCAATGGCTAAGATTAAAACTGACTTGATCCTCGTCTCTTAGAAGCTTCTCACCCATATTTCTATTAATTTCATTTAATTTTTTTAATTCCCTAAGTTTTAACTTAGGAATCATTAAAAATAATTAATTATTTTAACATAATGCACTCCAGGTGGAATTTCACCAATGATTTCTGGGTCTTCGAGATCTCATGTATTCTAGCCCCTTCACAAAGTTTTGGAGCTAGAGCACATCCGATGCTACCCAAAAAAATCAACACTCCCTCTTAGTGAGGAATGTGCTCTAGCAATACTTCCCACAACAAGCATCGCCCTCATCCACGACATCGGTCCTCTGCGCTGCTGATGCTCGGCTTGCTGCCCTTCATCTACTATGCTGATGTTGCCACTGTATTGCTGCCCATGACATCACTATTGTTACTGCTGCATCTATACTACAGCACCCTCTTAAGTACTGCACTTTCGGGCTCTGCTACTTAAACGAATTCGTATTCATCCCTAACTTCTCCCTGAAATAAACAAACTTTGTTCTTCCTAGAGCCTTAGTGAGGATGTCTGTGGCCTGTTCTCTTGTCAGAGTGTACTGTAACTGTACTGCACCCCGCTAGACAAAGTATTTGATAAAATGAAACCTGATATCAATGTGCTTCGACCAATCATGAAAAACCGGATTCTTGGAGAGCTTGATGCAACTCTAATTATCCCACAAAATGTTGACCACTTCCATCCTTCTCCTTAATAGATTCACAAGCTACTTTCTAAGCCATATGGATTTACATAATGTTGTGATGGCTGCCATATATTTTGCTTCAACTGAGCTCAGTGCTACGGACCTCTGTTGTAAGAGCCCGCTTTGAAATTTTTCTAACTAATCCACTAAATTTTAGAGTTTTGCCAGAGAGGGACTTAGCTAATTCGGCCAACAGGGTAATCACTGCTACAGCTATCATCCTTTTAATGAATGCAATCTAAGACATCCTTTCAGCATGAATGAATCTAAACATATATATATGTCAGCGGTAATACGGTTTTATGCAGATCAACAATGAAATTTTAATATTTCATAAGGAACTAATCTATACATGGGAAAATACCTGGAATAAAGCTGATGATTTAATGGTGGTTCTCCTCCTGTGATGTTGTGGATAGATTACCGGAACAATCAAATCCTCCCAGCCAATCCAGGAACAATCCCAAACCCAGAGGATGTCTCCTCTGCCCCCGTGCCCAGATTTCCAAGAAAACCAGAGACTCCCTTTCAGCACAAATCCTCTCTTATCATAATATCACTTGGTAATCAGTAGAAGTTCAAAATACCTCCCATCCCTTTCACCTTTGTATCATCCTCCTTATATAATTTTCTCCACCGCCATACATTCTACCCCACCGCCTTTTCTCCATCAAGATATGATCTTCTTAAAGGAAGGTACGAATATTATTTAAGGAGATGTGATTGCTATTAAAGAGGAGAGGTGATTTAGGGTTATTAAATTTGTTTAGGGGTATACGACTTGAATTTTGAGTATTTTTATGATTAAGGCTTATGTTGGAATTTTAAATTAACTATATATATATTTTAATTAACTCAAGTTTATTTTCTTTTTTATTAGTCCTTTTTATATACTTTATACTAAATTAATATGAATATTAATCTGAAATCTTAATATTAATTTCTAACTCAGGTAATCTTGATATTAGTAGTTAGGTGTACTAGTGCGATGCGTGCGAGATAGGCAAGTGTAGCTATCAAATGCCTATACTGTACACACACTAATATCATTGTGTATAACTCGGGAATGGGTCGTTACATACTTCCTCCCTTCAGAGAACTTCGTCCCGAAGTTCAGGGTTTTATATATACTTTTATCAATATTGCGTTTTTAGAGATTAGGGTGATTGTAAAATGCTTGTAATTTTAAGATTGAATTTCTGTTTGAATAAGTATGTATCTGTAATTTAATGGTTACTTCCCATCTCAACCGAATCTCCAACTATTCTAAAATCACCCTATCCTTCCTAATCTCTTCCACTCCCATCCTATCTGTCCTCTACAAGAATATGTCATGGCATCAATTTTACTGATCCATTCATAGAACTTAAGGGTATCAATGTCGATTACGTCGACCTGACATGCTTGTAGGCATCCGACAGTCATCATCACGTCTAGGGGAGTGTGACTGGCACATTACTCCCATGACTCCAGGTATTGGAGGATAAACGATGGGCAACACCTCCACCCCTCCCAGTAGGACCAGGGTCAACACCCTATCGTGGGATCTCAGGGAGTCTCAACTGTTCTTGGAAATTTGTCATCACGTAGATTGCTTCGGTAATCTGTGTTCTGCATAGTAATCACTGGTACATAATCTGCAATGTAAACACTCGTACACATATTACAGCATATGCATCTATATTGTTCATAACAAATTGTTACCCATATAACAATCTCTACATATTCAAAATACATTTATATTTATGATATTGATTCTAGAACTTATATAACGTACTTGGTTTAAAACATTTGTCCATGTATGTATCACTATGTCCAATACAATTTTTCGTTTAGATACTGCTTCTATTTAGTTTATGCATGCTCCATCTATGATGCATTTGTTTTAACCATTTTCAATCTGTATACCAATATGTTTCATTTTCATATTTAAAATGTAGTTACTCTTCTATTTCCTTTCTTTCAATCATATTTGAAATGTAATGAAATAAATTGATAGATAGTTTCACCTTATAACGTTTAATCTATAATTTCATATTCTTGCAATGTTAATTTAAATGACATATTGCATATCGGTATCCATGCACCAGTAAATTTAAACAACAGCATATATCTTGTATCACTAGAGTGAAGTAGCATTCTATATATATATATATATTTTTTTTATGGGTATCCATGTACCAGCAAAGTAAACTCCTCTTTACGTAATATTTCAAAAAAAAAGTTTCAAGTGTCAAAATAGAGCAGTCATATATATATATAAAGTTTCCAGTTCTAAAAAATTTAGCATAACCTGGGGTAATTCTGGCAGAAAGTCTCAGCATCCTCCCAAGTCGCTGATCTAGGACTATACTTGTCCCACTGGACTTTAACTTGGTCTATCCGGCAGTCCTGAGCTATCGAACCCTACGTTCCAGAATACGTAATGGTTCGACCGTTAGGGTTCCCTCGTCTGATACCTGCAGTTCCTTCCATTGAAGGTCATGAGATTTATCAGCAATATAATGTCGTAAGGCAGATACATGAAATACATTATGAATTTTGTGCAGGTGGGGTGGCAGTGCAAGACAATAAGCGACAGGTCCAACTTTTTCCAGGACTTAAAACGGTCCTATAAACCGGGGGGATAATTTTGTCCCCTTCCAAACCGAATGGTGCTCCTATTTGGTCTGATGCGGATGAAAACCTGATCTCCCACTACATAGCTTCTATCTGTCCTGTGAGTGTCCGCATAACTTTTCTGTCTATCCTGAGCCTTTTTCAATCGTTGTCTAATCAGTTTTACCTGATCCTCCATTTCTTGGATCAATTCTAGTCTGACGATTATTCGATCTTCTAGCCTGTCCCAACTCAACGACGTTCTGCAGGGTCTTCCGTATAAAGCTTCAAATGGCGGCATCCCGATTGAACTATGATAGCTATTGTTGTAAGCAAATTCTACCAAGGGTAAGTACTTTTCCTAGCGCAACTGTTGGTCCATAACATACATCCTTAGCATATCTTAAAGTAATTGATTTACCCTTTCTGTCTGTCCATCGGTCTCAGGATGATATGCTGTACTTAAATTTAACTGAGTTCCCAAGGCCGACTGCATACAATTCCAGAACCTTGATGTGCATCGAGGATCTCTGTCGGATATGATTTTCTTAGGTACTCCATGAAATCTGATAATTTCATTTATGAATACCCGAGCTACATCAACTACTTCATAAGTATCTCTTACTGGGATGAAATGGGCGCTTTTTGTTAATCTATCCGCCACAACCAGAATGGCATTATGCTTTTGTTGCGTAAGAGACAGCCCAACGATAAAATCCATAGAAATTATCTCCCATTTGGTCATAGGGATGTCGTGAGGTTGTAAGAGACCTGCTGGGTGACGATGATCAACTTTTACTTGCTGACATTCAAGACACCTAGCGACAAATTGGACAATGTCGTTTTTCATGCCTGACTAGAAGAAGAGTCTCTTAGTGTCAGCATACATCTTCTTTACCCTAGGATGTGCACAATATACTGTTCGGTGTGCTTCTTTCAAGATGGTGTTTCGGAGATCTCCACTATCTGGTATATACATCCTTCCGTGAAATCGTAGAATTCCGTCCTCTTCCAGATCATATCCTTCGAACTTAAGTTCCTTCGAATGGTTTCTTTCGAGTCCTGGCCTTACTTTTAAGTACCAACTATCTCTAACAAGATGTTCAAGCACTTGATCTCTCAAGTTCACCCTGATAGGTACAAGGGAGAATATTCGAGGTCTTCTACTTAAGGCATCTACTACAACATTCTCCTTCCCTTTTATATATGAAATCACAAAATCGTATTTGCTTAGGAGTTCACTCCATCGTCTTTGTCTTGCATTTAAGTCTCTCTGGGTGAATAAATACTGCAAACTTTGGTGGTCACTTTTAAGCACAAAGTTTCTCCCTACCAAGTAGTGTCTCCACATCTTTAAAGCTAAAACCACCGCGGCTAACTCTAAATCATGCGTAGCATAAAGTTCTTCATGGGGTTTTAATTTTCTTGAAGCGTATGCTATTACGCCTCCTTCCTGCATTAATAGTGGACCTAACCCTTGCTTAGATGCGTTGGTACACACAGTAAAATCTTTATCCATATCCGATACTCGCAAAATTGGTGCACTAGTCAATAATCGTTTAAGTTCAGAAAAAGCTTTATCACATTCCTCAGTCCATTCATACTTAACACCCTTGCGCTGGAGGTTTGTGATCGGCTTTGCAATTTTAGAGAATCCCTCCACAAACCTTTGGTAGTAACCTGCTAAACTCATAAAGCTACGGACTTCATGTGCATTCTTAGGTATCGGCCACTCCCTGATTGTATTTACCTTTTTAGGATCTACAAAGATTCCTTCGCTTGATATGATATGACCTAAGTAATGGATTTCCTTCTGAAAGAAAGCGCATTTAGATAATTTTCCATATAACTTGTGCTCTCTGAGACAAGATAACACTATCCGAAGATGCTCTTCATGCTCCTCATTCTTAGAGTAAATGAGAATATCATCCAGGAAAACTTGTACAAATTTGTCGAGATATTTGCAGAGAACGCTATTCATAAGGTTCATGAAGACTGCAGGTGCATTGGTCAACCCAAATGGCACCACAATGAATTCATAATGCCCGAAACGAGTTCGGAATGCAGTCTTAGAAACATCACTTTCGCTAATCCTGAGTTGATGATAACCCGATCGCAGTGTTAGAGATCGATCTTTGAAAATATTGTAGCTTCTTTCATTTGATCAAAAAGGTCGTCAATGCGAGGCATTGGATACCTATTCTTTACTGTGGCTCGGTTTAAATCTCGATAGTCCACACATAGTCGTAATGAACCATCTTTCTTCTTGACAAAGATTACAGGAGCACCCCATGGTGAAACACTGGGTCGAATGTGCCCTACATCTAACAGTTCTTTCAGCTGTATTTGCAATTCTTGAAGTTCCGGGGCGGTCATTCGGTAAGGAGTTTTAGATATAGGTTCCATACCAGGTTCAATTCAATGGTGAGGTCTGGCTCTCTCTCTTAGGAGGCAGTGTTGGTAATTCCTTTGGAAAAACATCCAAAAATTCTGATAGAATCGGATACTGATCTAAGGAAGGCCCCTTTTCTTTGCTTACCTCTTGAACTGCATACACTTGACAATCCTTCCTTAAGCACCACTTCATTTGCATGGCTGAGATGAAACGCAAGGATACTTTTCGCTTAATACCCTGTATTTGGATTGTCTCTCCCACATCATTCAAGCAAAGTATTGTTTTCCTGAAACAATTTACCCATGCTCGATGAGACTCTAACCAATCCATTCCTATCACTAGGTCGTAAGTTCCTGGGGCCATGACATACTTTTAGTTTGGTCAAACAGACTCCTAGATCAACTTTGCAATCCTCAACACTTAATTCTGCCGATTGAAGGTCTCCTAAAGCCATTTCTACCTGTCTAAAATCGTCTTGTTTGCAGGCTGCCAACCCACATTTATTCAATGCATAAGGTGAAATAAAACTATTAGTAGCTCCAGTGTCAAATAAGATTTTGAGTTTTATTTCATTGATAGTACCTGAAGATTCCACTACCGTGGATTGATGTGCTACTTGGTTGTTGTTGACGACAACATGGATTCTATGATTGCTTTGGGCATCTGATGATGGTTCTTTTCCTATTCTCTGAGAGTTCTCTGGACAATCACGCCGAAGATGAGGTCCTCCACACCCCCAACAGTCCACCCGGGCTGGTCCCTTTGAGTTTGACTGAGAATTTCCAGACCAAGAGTTTTGTCCCCTGGTGCCGCTTCCTCTCCCATTCCTTCCCCGATTACCAGTCCCTCGAGATATCCAAGCACTGATGTTTGAGGACTCAGAAGCTATTGCATTTATGGTCCTGGGAGCTCCTGCCCCCGCTCCTTTTGGGGTAAACCTGTTACCATAAGGAGGTGGTCTCGAGTTATTTCTTCGGAAGAAATTTCGAGGAGTCCTTCCTGTAAATGCCTACGGTATTGGTTCAGCTGGCCTGAAATCCCTTTTAATCCCCAGATGTTCTTTTGCATAACGAGCACATTCAACCGCCTCTGCCACCGTCGGTGGCTTCCACATTCTTACCATGGCTCTGATCCGAGGATTTTATCCAAATACAAAACGCTCTGCCTGGCATTCATCCGTGTCTAGATAAGGAACATATTTTACAAGTTCCATGAACTTTATTTCGTATTCTTCCATGGTTTTAGCACCTTGGGTTAGAGTATGGAAGGCTCGGGCTTGCTTCTCTTGAAAGAAAGGTGGTAAGTATTTCGCATGGAATCGGTGCACAAACGACTCCCAAGGAACAGTATCTGAAGTGAGATGCAGTTGTTTTTCCATATTTCCCCACCAAATCAGAGCATTCCCCCTTAGTTGGAATACAACGATCTTTGTTTTAGAAGTTGAAGAATATTCTCTTAATGCGAAGCATCTGATCATCCCTTCCAACCATGCTTCGGCATGTTCTCCAGCGCTTCCTCCAGAGAATTCTGGGAGTTTAATCTTTTGCAGTTCTCGGGAAATATTTTCTCTATGAGGTTTGTCATCAGAATCCTTAGGCTTTTCTGAATGTCTTCCCTCTGGATGACGTCGTTCCTCCTCGTTCCTGGTCGACTGCGACCCTTTTAAGGTTTCCAAATGGCTTCTAAAGAGCTCATCACAGTAGTGAGATCGGGTGGGGCAACAGGCGCTGACGGCGATCTTGATGGTGGCGATGGCGATGGTGAAGGTGAAGGCGGAGGTGGCGGCGATGCATTTCGCTGGCGCTGCCGCCTTTGGTACATGTTAAACATTGTAACTTTTCCTGAAAATCATAATCAATTTATGAGAAATGGGTAAATTTTCAGACTGACATAATATAATTTTCGTAAGTTTTGAGCTGGCATACGGGTATAGTTCTTTTGCTATTTTACCTGCAGGCAGGTCTTACTGGTACCGAGGTCAAGGAGGGTGGCAACACAACCTCCTTGTCCTATGCAGGGTATTTTATGTGTACTAACTCTAAAGTGAAATGCAGGGGTTTTCATAGATCATAATGTTGGTTTGTAAAATTTGTCTAGAATGTTCAGTCCTAGATGCAGTTATAGGAGGGATTATTGATTTCAGCTACCATATGTAATGACTGTCCCTAATTTTGAAAAAAAAAGAGAACCAAAATCTAATTTTGAGTTTACTTTGTAAAAAAAAACAAGTTCATAATATAAAATATTGGCAATTACTTTACACATCACCTAATTTACAATTAGCCTGAGATATAGACCAATATAATCCTCGCACTAAATTTTTTTTTTTAATTAATCGAATGCAGTAAGACAACATTTAGCGTTGGTTGAGGACAACTCACATTCTCTTTTATTTTGTAACTGATAATAGTATGCTTCAGAAGTATGCTTAGTACATTCCTCCATCTATATATATAATAAAGTATGACTCCCACAACTAAATTTAAACTTCTGGAAATCGTTAATATATGTAGATTAGAATATATATATTTAACAGTCCATGTATATATTGGTAGTTGTGTGCGCTTGTGGTTTTAGGAGTTGGTGGGGTCAAACCTCGACATCCGCCCATAATCCTGCATTACAGAACAAGAGTAGTTCGCGCTTTTATCATTTGCGCTGTAAACCTTTGATCAAGCCTTGCCAATGCATATATGTATTAAACTTCGATACATATTATAACATATTAAATTTTTAAACTTTATTGATGTGGCTCAGCGGTTAACTTATTCATTTGTGGGGCCGAGGTTCGGGGGTTCAGAACCGACCCTGTCCCATTCAATATCTCTTCCCACATGATAACAATGCGGGGACTGGGTTCACTAAACCATGAAATAATCGACTTGGCACGAACCTGAGGTTTGGGGTTCAAATCCGACCCCGCCCAATTTAAACGTTACTTGTGCCATAACATATATATATCAAATGGACCTTGGCTTTGATATTTGAACCATTACCACATAACGTTTACACGGACTATTGGCATATCGTGTCATAAAATATATATATCAAACGGACCTTAGCTTTGATATTTGAACCATTACCATATAACGTTTACACGGACGATTGGCATATATTAATGCATCGAACCTTTGCATATACGTTTGAACTATGATATATGTTATAAATATATTAAATATTAAATATAAACATATGCCGACTTGGATGTGATTACCAATGCGAACTGTTGGTTTGATGCTATGTACGGCGTGGATTTTACGTGGCATACGTAACTAAGCATGTGACAGGATGTTCCGCACATACGAAATCGGCATTTTGTAAACGGTTGTTTTAAACTAAGCATTTTTAAAGTTGGATTGTTCTTGGATATTTAACGATGGTTTTAATGTAGTTCGGATTATATATATATATATATATATGACGAGCGTTTTTCAACAGAGTTAATAAAGCGCAAATAGGTGAACGATGGGTTTAATGTGAACCCGGATTATATATATATGACGGCATTTTCAACAGAATTAATAAAAGCGCAGATATTTAAATGATGGGTTTAATGTAGTTCTTAAACTATAGGTTAATTTATGTCTATAATCCCACGATCAGATGTGCCAAAAAAATGCAGTGTCAATTGGTGGCATCAACGCAACAACAGGGTTCCTATACCCTATGCTTAGCGTGGCTTTACCTCCGCTACCCAACAAATTTTTGGAATTTTGACAGTGAATCCCTGGAAACTTAGGTGGCCAAGTGATGTCCAGGTGTTTCCCTATGCTAACGTAAACCGATTCTGTGCTATACTAAAGGACTTAGGGAAATAAAATGCTGGCTTCTTGTACATATGAAGGCACTGACAGACCCTTGTTTTCAAACTTAAGAACTGATCCACGCAATAAATCCTATGAGTAGTTCAAGCTCTATACGAAATTCATTGTTGCTCCTGATTAAATACGTGCACCGAATGTCATATGAAATGACAATGCAGATGATGGAGCTAGGGATCGGCTCCAGATTAGAAATCTGAGTTTGAAAAAGAAACAAATCCAGATACCAGAGATCAGAATCCATGGAGCTAAGATCAGGGCCGAGGTCTTTGGAAGAAAAAGCAAACATCTGCACTCAAAAGTCTCTACTGACCTCAGAAAGCCGGATTCCAAGTCAACTTAGAGAATCTGCAATCATGGAGTTCTATCCATATTAAAGCTGCTATCAATATGTATTATGAAAGCATCTGAGATTTGCCTATTTTTCAAGGGTCTGTCAATCAAAATCCAGACTGTTTACAGTCCAAAATCCAAAATCCTAACTGAATTTTGAAGAAGGGCCGAATCCTGTACCCTTATTTAAAATGTCCATATTGAGCTGAAAATAATCCTTCCAGCAAGGAAAGAGTTAAACCCTCTCATACTATCAGCTGCAGTGAAGGCTATAGATGACAAGCAAAAGAGAGCTGAGTAGCATTTGATAGCTAGCTGTTTAGACTACAAGCTTAAGGAGGCGAGCCCCCCCCTTCAAACCCATGTTATTGGTAAATTTTGAAGGCTGACATTAATGTATCCCTTGACAGGAAACAATCTTCTTCCCAAAGAAATCTTCTATGCTTCTTTCAGATCATGAAAATAAGCTTCATGATTTGGTTGTTCACTGAGTGGATATTCCAGAACAGCAGTTGCTGTATTTTACAGTGTTTTGCAAAGAGGGACAAAGTGTTAATAACTTAGCAACCCTCAGACACACTTACACAGCTTAAGAAATAAGGGCTGGTATAAATAATCCAGACTGGTATGTAAAGGATTTCTCAAAAGTTTCTGCAATGGTTCCAAGTCTACGTTAATTTGAAAATTGTCTCTTCTCTTAATAAGGTTTTTAGAGATTTAAAACACTAAAGATTTTACCAACTATGGGCCAGCTTCAAAGTAAACTTCTGAGAGCTTTTCGAAATAGAATAATAGACCTGCTAGAACAATATTGCTTGGAATAATGGTAATATTTACTATTTATTTGATAATTTTCATGCTATATTTGAATTTTCTGAAATTACCAGAATTTTACTAAGTCAAAGGGTTTAGAAACTAACATGGCTTTGATACCAAATGTAAGAACACTTTGAAATTTTTCTAACTAATCCACTAAATTTTAGAGTTTTGCCAGAGAGGGACTTAGCTAGTTCGACCAACAGGGTAATCACTGCTACAACTATCATCCTTTTAATGACTACAATCTAAGACATCCTTTCAGCATGAATGAATCTAAACACATATATATAAGTCAGCGGTAATACGATTTTATGCAGATCAGTAATGAAATTTTAATCTTTCATAAGGAACTAATCTATACATGGGAAAATACCTGGAATAAAGCTGATGATTTAATGGTGGTTCTCCTCCTGTGATGTTGTGGACAGATTACCAGAACAATCAAATCCTCCCAGCCAATCCAGGAACAATCCCAGACCCAGAGGATGTCTCCTCTACCCCCGTGCCCAGATTTCCAAGAAAACCAGAGACTCCCTTTCAGCACAAATCCTCTCTTATCATAATATCACTTGGTAAACAGCAGAAGTTCAAAAGACCTCCCATCCCTTTCACCTTCGTATCATCCTCCTTATATAATTTTCTCCACCGCCATACATCCTACCCCACCGCCTTTTCTCCATCAAGATATGATCTTCTTAAAGGAAGGTACAAATGTTTTTAAGGAGATGTGATTGCTATTAAAGAGGAGAGGTGATCTAGGGTTATTAAATTTGTTTAGGGGTATACGACTTGAATTTTGAGAATTTTTATGATTAAGGCTTATGTTGGAATTTTAAATTAACTATATATATATTTTAATTAACTCAAGTTTATTTTCTTTTTTATTAGTCCTTTTTATATACTTTATACTAAATTAATATGAATATTAATCTGAAATCTTAATATTAATTTCTAACTCAGGTAATCTTGATATTAGTAGTTAGGTGTACTAGTGCGATGTGTGCGAGATAGGCAGGTGTAGCTATCAAATGCCTATACCGTACACACGCTAATATCATTGTGTATAACTCGGGAATGGGTCGTTACATTTGTTTCCTGCTGCACCAGGAGGTCATTCCTGATCCAATGTTGAAACAGTACCCAGTGGTACTTGTGAAAATTTCTGAACATAGAAACCCTACTGCAACATATGATTTACTTCTCCTACTTGTTTAATTAACAAGTTATTTAATAGAATATTTAGAAAAATATCAAAGCAAACACAATCTCCAGCCTACACATACAGATCATTTATTGAAACATAGCGCACATATGACAAAGGGCACACATGATTTTTCAGACAAATGTCCCCAGAAAAACCCAATGCGGGAAAATCTGCGCAGCAGCTCTTTGAGGGTTTTATTATTAAGTAGAATCTGAATCATCAAAGGCACCAGTAGTGGTTTTCTCGACAGAGAATTTCACGGCAGATGTACCTTATCACTCCGAGACAGGAAATATGGCTAAAACAAACCCTCAAGGGAATAAATGAATACGAGCCCTTTTCTGGCCCACTGGAACCCCAGCATTGTCCCTCCAGTCTTTGTGTCTGCCTCTTCTGCCCAGCGTAGCCTCTGCGTAACACAGGCTACCCCTGCGTCACCCTTTTGGGCTCTATGCTGCCTTTGCGTCACCCTGAAGTTTCTGCAATAGCCCCAGCGCTGCCTCTGCGTCAGCCTGGCCGAGTTGCGTCCCTCTTGTTGGCCTCTGTGCTGCTTGGTATGGATTTGCCTCTCTGATTTATTTATTCTCGGCCTCGGATCAGTGTAATCTCTAGTCGATCTGCCCCTCACCAGCACTGCAAACTCACTCGAAAATTATCAACGAACCGCGCCCCAGAATTTCGACTTAGCTCAAGTGCTACTGCAATGTGTGTGGCTCACATAGGGGCTGCATAGAGTGTCCAAGGAAAAGTACGAAATGAGCTAGAGATCGAGGTTTCTAAGTTGCAGGGTCGAAACTAGATTCCGAGAGAAGCTTCTGATCTTCAAAAGTTGCTCGTAAGGCATTGGTTCTATCGTTGCAGAACAGTGCCTAGCAAAGGTGAAAAACTGAGGGGAAACAGTCCCTCAACAGATTTTTGCCAAGAAATATGAGATTTGATCAGGAGGGTGATCGTAGAGGGTTGATTTGGCAAAATTGGCGGAGGATTTCCAGAAGGGAAATCAGTTGTCAGAGGGAGCGGTTTCTCTAGAGGGTTTCTATCGCCAAGAAACCCAGATCTGACCTTTTGTTGAGTGCAACAGCAATAGAAGGGAGAAGAGGACTTGTTTCAACTGTTTAAGCAGAGATGACCTTGTACGGACTAAGAGATCAGGATAGGTTAGACAGTGTGTCTAACTTTGTGATTTGGAAAGCCAGAATCCTGACAGTCCTGGAGGAGTACGATATTAGAGACCGCGCGGAGAATGTCCTAGTTGTGCCGATCGATGCGGATGCTCTAAAGAAGTTCAACGAAAATCAAGCGTGGGCTAAGCGGTTGATCATGTATGGAGTAAAGGATTATGTGGTCCTGCACATTGTCGAGAGGAAGACGACAAAAGAGGTGTGGACAACTTTGACCATGCTGTATCAAGGTAGCTCCATCCAACGAAAGATGCTTCTGAGAACTAGATGCAGATGTTCCAGATGCACAAGGGAGAGGAGATCGATCCCTTTCTCTTCAGATTGCAGACTATTTGAGACCAGTTGATTGCCATCGGGAAAACTCCGGATGATGGGCTCATGGTGAGGACTGCCCTGAATGCAGTCACCGATGAGTGGGAGACATTTGTCCAAAGTATCTTGGGTAGAGCTCAACTCCCAAATTGGGCAGACATGTGGCCAATCCTTCGATAGGAGAAGATCCGGAGGGTGACCAAGAGGGAATTCAACAACGAAGGTGTCAAGGTAAAGGAGGAGGAGGAAGATGCAACCCTAGCATCTAAGGGACAACAACAACAAGGGAAGAAGAAGAAGGACCTATCCAAGGTCTGATGCTTCAGATGTGGTGAACTTGGACACTTCGCCAACACTTTTCCTAAGAGAAAGGACAAGGAAGTTTCAGATTCCAAGGCAGCAGAAACGAAAGAGGACAGTAGCAGCGAAGATGATGTGGCCATGAGTGCTCATGTGCTTCAAGAGAAGAGGTGGGGTGATATAGATCTTGTAACGACCCATTCCCAAGTTATACACAAAATAATATTAGCATATGTACGATATATGCATTTGATAGCTATACCTGCCTATATCGCACACATCGCGCTAGTACACCTACCTACTAATATCAAGATTACATAAGTTAGGGACTTAATATTAAGATTTTAGATTAATATTGAGATTAACTAAGTATAAATTATATGAAAAGGACTAATAAAAAAAAATGATATAATAAAGTTAATTCATTAAGTTAAAAATGAATATGCAAATATTAAAAATTAATCTTAAAAGTACTTAAAGGTAAAGTCACATGCTCCATAAATAAGACAACCGTATAATATTACAGAGTAGACTGGAGAACAGGTTTACAAATTTTTCCATCGGCCTTTTATGGATGAGGCACCTGCATTTTAGGCTGTCTAGTTGCACAGTGTTTGGGAGGATTTTGTTTCTATCTCCCTTGGTCACCTATCGGCATGTATATTTATATTATTTTGTTATGTATTGTCTCTATTTCCAGTAAGTTATGCACCGAACTTACTTTGAGAATATTGGCAACATTTTGATCCGCTTTTTTGGGACTGTTTTTTGCCTACATGAAGGCAAGTGAGGCAGTATAATGTGATATTTCATAAACTGATTAGTAGTAATACACTACCAGCATATGTAACATGTAACTTATCTTAATGAAAAGTTACGAATTTTTTCCTTGTGAAAAAAAAAAGACAATCGTATAATCCCACCTCCATAAATATATTCATATCCACATTAATGTGGATCACATCACCATAAAAACATATAATGTCAACATTAAGGTGGATAAGACCTCGAGATGTAACAGGCGGTGGAGGAAGGTTATTTAAGTTATATTCATATCCATGTTAATGGGAAACACACCACCATAAATACATATAATATCAACATTAATGAGGATAAGACCTCGGGAGGTAAGAGGCGGTGGAGGAAGGCTATTTAAGTTATGAAATATGGAGGAGAGGGGGGGGTGTTTTGGAGAGCAAAAAAACGAATTCTGCTTGAAATAGATAAATTGTCTGAGAGGGAGTCTCTGGGTTCTTGGAAATCTAGGCACGGGGGCAGAGGAGGCATCCTCTGGGTCTAGGATTATTCCTAGATTGGCTAGGAGGATTTGATTGTTTCGGTAAACCGTTCACAGCATCACCAGGAGAACCACCATTAAGTCATCAGCTTTATTCCAGGTATTTTTTCTATGTATAGACTAGTTCCTTATGAAAGATTAAAATTCACTGCTGATCTTCATTTAATCGCATTACTGCTAAAATATATATATGTTTAGATTTTATTCATAAAAAGGGTGTTAGCTGTAGCAGAGATTACACTATTGGTCGAATTAACACGAAGTCTATCTCTAGCAAAACTCAGAAATTTAGTGGGAAATTTTAGGATAATTCCAAAGGGAGTTCTTACAGATCTGTAGAGAAACTACAGATGGTGGTGGCGGGATCCTTGAGGTACCTAAACTCTTGGATCACATACGAGCTACGAGAGCCTTAAGACAGGAGCAGGATGATTGGACCAGTGGGTGCAGAAGATCATGGAGAAGCAGAGGCAGTGCTGGGACGCTGGAGAGTAGAGCAACGCAGTGCAATGGCAGCAACAACATGGAAGCAACAACGCAAAGGCTAATGGGATTTCAGCAGCGCAGAGGCAGTGCTTATGCAATGCAGTAGAGCAGACATCGTAGTGCTTCAGAGAGACAAGGCATAGCAGCAACAGACAGTGCTTCAGTGATGAGATGCAGCCAAACTGACTTGACTTTCAGTTGATTGTGTGATGGTCCTTCAGTTTCATACTTCTCAAAAACTGAGTTGCAGTGCAACAGTTAGCAGTGGCAATGCTATAAGTGGCATGATGCAGCAATTTGAGAGGGAGCTGCAGTATAGATGTGACAATGATTGTGGCACAGTCATGGGCAGCAGTTTGGACAGCAGGCCAAGCATCAGCAGCGCGGATGTTGATTTTTGTAGCATTGGAAAGTGTTCCAAGTCCCAAAATTTGTGAGGAGGCTTGGACATCAGTATTCAAAAAACCCAGAAACAGTTTGTGGAAATTCCACTTGGTTCATGTTTTATTAAAATAATCAATTATTTTAATGAGGACCCTAAGTCTAAACTTGGGGAAATTAAATAATTAAAGGGTATTAATAAAACAGATTGAGAATCTTCAAGAGAACAAAGATCAAGTCATGTTTTAATCTTAGCCATTGATTAGAGATCTAACCTAGGTCGTTGATTCATCAACGAGAGGATTATAAGAGAAGGCTTGAGGGTCATTTGGAAATCAAGTCGGACACACACTCAATACTCGAACGAATAGAATTTGGTTTCAGAGGGAGAGTTGCAAGGCAAAGTTGCAGAGGCAGAAGAAGGAAGGGGAAGTTAGCAATCATAGAGAAAGGCAAGAGGAGGACGCAGAGGGCCACAAAGGACAGCACTGAGTGCCCACGCAGAGTGACGCAGAGGGAGCTAGGGTGTCTTCCAAGTGTCAGGAATTCTCCAAGATAATTCAGAGAATTTATTGCAGGAGTATTCGTAAGAGATATGCCCGTGATTTTCATTGTTGAAGAATAATACAAACCCTCATCTACTGCACCAGTTTTCCCACATTGGGTTTTTCTAGGGACAATTGTCCAAAAATAACTATGTTCATGTGATTGTTTCTATTGCGTTATATGTGTTCTAATCTATTCTTTGCTTCTTGTTAAGTGATTACTGCAGTTGTATTTATTTCAAAATTTACTGGAAGAAATTCATAAATAACTTATCATAATAATAAGTAGGCGAAATAAATTTATCACTGCAGTAGTATATTAGATTTGAAATTTTCACATGGTATCAGAATGAAAGACGAAGTAACGGAAGAGGAGATTCTGCAATGGAACGAAGATCCGTCATTGATGAAACAACAACTCGGAAGGGTTCACGTAGTTCTCCGATACGCATGGAGGAATAGAGGGATCATGACATCTCAGTTCTGTCATCCAGACTAGAAGAGGAATTTGCGTGTATCAAGAATGGCCTCTCCGGAGATCTAGTATATTGATAGTGGAGCATCTGCTCATATGACGGGAGTTCGAGAATGCTTCTCAAGCTACCAGGAGGAGCAGATGAATTTTCAAATCACTATGGGAAATCAGGAAAAATGTACCCTTGTTAAAAGAGGCACCATAATATTTCAAACAGAAGCTAGCAACAAACTTTGGGCCACCAATGTGCTGCATGTACCAGGGTTGGGGATGAATTTACTCTCTGTGTCTCAGCTTCAGAACAAAGGTTACAAAATTTACTTTATTGGAAACAAAGTTTATGTCAAACACCCAAGTTTGAAAAAGAAGGCACAAATTGGAGTCTGGAGCCACAAACTGTACAAGTTACAGCTCGAGTCGCTAATGGCTCTGATAGGTAGTACTGATGAGAAATATTTGAATGAGTTATGGCATAGAAGAATGGGGCATCTCATGGAGCCTTGAAAATTCTCAAGAAGACTGTCATGGGAACTTCAAAACTTAGCACCAAGCGAGACGATGTCTGCAGAGGGTGCGTATTAGGAAAGTATGCCAAGGCAACGTATCATAGAAGCAATAAAAGGGACAAGAGTGTAATGGGATTGATACACTCAAACATCTGCGAACCAATGTCCATGAATGCTCTTAGTTGTGCAAAATATTTTTGTCACCATCATCAATGACCATTCCAAAAAGACATGGATTTACTTTCTGAAGATCAAAGACGAGGTCTTTGATCGATTCAAAGAGTTTAAAGATCTTGTGGAGAATTTGATAGGAAAGCGGATCAAGACATTGCGATCAGACAATGGTGGAGAGTACATTGATAAGGACTTCTCAAGCTTCTACGCAAGGGAAGGCATCAAAAGAGAACGGACCGCTCCATATAATCCAGAGCAGAATGGAGTTGCAGAAAGGAAAAACAGGACTATTGTCGAAGCTGCAAGGGCAATGTTGTATGATCAAGACATGCTCAAATTTCTGTGGGTTGAGGCTTGTAATACAATCGTGTATGTGCAGAACAAGGTTCCTCATAATGCATTGGGTAAGGTCACTCCTGAGAGCGTGTTCACTGGCAGCAAGCCTAAAGTGAGCCATAGCGTATTCCCATGTACCCGATGAGAAGAGGAGGAAGTTGGATCAAACTGTAGAGAAAGGATATCTGGTGGGATATAGCAAGAATGCAAAACCTTACCGCATCTATATTCCCAAGAGCAGGAAGATAGTGGTGAGATGGGACGTGAATTTCATGGAGGAAAGAGCCTTTAGGAAATCCCGAGAAAAGTCTTCAACTACGTAGCCTGAGGAGGAGCTGTTGGTCCAGCCGCGACCTATGGAAGATGGCTCTAGGGCCTCTCCAAGGCACAAGGATCATAAGGATATATTTCCCGAGGAAGTGCAAGAAGGAGAGCAGGTGAGAATTGAGACGCATGAGGAAAAAACTCATGTGTGCAGGCTTAAAAAAGCCTTGTACGGACTGAAGCAAGCCCCTACAGCTTGGTATGGTCGAATTGACAACTACCTACAGAAGATTGAATTTGTCAAGAGTGACGCAGTTCCTAATCTCTACTATCTGAGAGTAGGGGATGAGCCTCTAATATTGGTGCTATATGTAGATGATTTGATTTTGACTGGATCATCTAGGCTCATTAAAGACTGCAAGGAAAATCTAGCAACAAAGTTTGTCATGAAGGATCTATGGCAAATGCACTATTTTCTGGGTTTGGAAGTTTGGCAGCAGAAGGGAGAAATATTCCTTGGGCAAGGAAGATATACTACAGAGATTCTGAAGAGATTTCAGATGGAGGACTGTAGACCCATGGCTACCCCAATGATCACAAACTAAAAGAAAATCGATACGTCCGAGGATGTTGAGGCTGATCCTACTTTGTACAGCCAGCTCATAGGATCGTTGATGTACCTGGTCAATACTAGACTAGACATGTATTATGCTGTGTATACCCTCAGTTAGTTCATGGTAGAACCAAGGAGGGCTCATTGGGCAGCAGCCAAACATGTTCTAAGGTACTTGAAGGGGACAGTTGAGCTTGGATTGAGGTACACCAAAGGTAATGACATCCAGTTGAGTGGGTTCACTGGCACAGACTGGGCTGGAATTCCATTATATCGGAAGAGTGCCAGTGGGTACTGTTTCAGTGTCGGATCAGGAATGACTTCTTGGTGTAGTAGGAAACATGAATCCATGGCGCTAAGCTTAGTCGAGGCAGAATATATCGCAGCTAGCATAGCTTCGTGTGAGGCCATATGGCTTCTTAAGTTGCTCATGAACTTACTCGAAAAAATGATGGAAGCGACCAACATTTTGTGTGATAATCAGAGTTGCATCAAGCTCTCTGAAAAATCATGTGTTTCATGATCGGTCGGAGCACATTGACATCAGGTGTCACTTCATTAGAGACTATGTTCAACGGGGAGCTGTACAATTGAAGTACATTCCTACAGGAGAACAGGTGGAAAATATCCTCACAAAAGCTCTGGGTAAGACTAAGTTTGCTTAGTTTAGAGAAAAGATGGGAATGGTCAAGAATCCATTCCAGTAGGAGGAATAGATAGGCTCGAAATTCAGAGGGAGATGCAATACGGATGAGGCAGTGACAAAAAAGGTGTCATGGGCAGCAGTACAAAGGGTAATGACACAGCAGATGAGGAGCAACAGCAGAGACGTCAGTAGCGCAGCAGATGCTTCAGGTTAGAGCAGATGCAGTTGCCATTTTTCTAGAACACTTTCCTAGCTAAGAGGGAGTGTTGATTTTTGTAGCATTGGAAAGCGTTCCAAGTCCCAATTTGTGAGCAGGCTAGGACATCAGTATTCCAAAGAACCTAGAAACCATTTGTGGAAATTCCACTCAGTTCATGTTTTATTAAAATAATTAATTATTTTAATGAAAACCCTAAGTCTAAACTTAGGGAAATTAAATAATTAAAGAGTATTAATAAAATAGAGTGAGAATCTTCTAGAAAACGAAGATCAAGTCATGTTTTAATCTTAGCCACTGATTAGAGATCTAATCTGGGTCGTTGAATCATCAACGAGAGGATTATAAGAGAAGGCTTGGGGGTCATTTGGAAATCAAGCCAGGCACACACTCAGTACCCGAAGGAAATCGATTCTGAAGGAATAAAATTCGATTTCAGAGGGAGACTTGCAAGGCAGAATTGCAGAGGCAGAGGAACGAAGGGGAAGTCAACAATGACAAAGAGAGGCAAGAGGAGGACATAGAGGGCCACAGAGGACAGCACTGAGTGCCCACGCAGAGTGATGCAATTCAGCGTAGGGACTGCACAAAGGATCACGCAGAGTGACGCAAAGGGAGCTAGCGTGTCTTTCGGGTGTCAGAAATTCTCCGAGAGGATTCAGAGAATTTATCTCAAGTGTGTTCTTAAGAGATCTGCCTGTCTATTTCTTGTAAAGATTTTCATTGCTGAAGAATAATACAAACCCTCATCTGCTGCACCGGTTTTCCCGCATGGGGTTTTTCCGGGGACAATTGTCCAAAACTAAATGTGTTCATGTGATTGTTTCTATTGCGTTATATGTGTTCTGTTCTATTCTATGCTTCTGGTTAAGTGATTACTACAGTTGTATTTATTTCATAATTTACTGGAAGAAATTCGTAAATAACATATCATAATAATAAGTAGGTGAAATAAATTTATCACTGCAATAGTATTTCATATTTAAAATTTTCAAAGCAGAGACCGATGCCAGAGAGTAGGGTGATGCTTCAGTGGTGAAGTGTTGTTAGAGCAAATTCCTCACTAAGAGGGTGTTGAGATTTTGGGGTAGTCTTGGATGTGCGCTAGCTCCGAAACTTTCTAGAGGGGCTAAAACACATGAGATATCCAAGACCCAGAAAGCGTTTGGAGAAATTCCATCTTGTGTAAAAGATATTCAGATAATTAAATTTTTTATTGGGGACCCTAAGTCTAACTTAGGGAAATTGAAAAATTAAAGTGAATTATTTTACACATGTGATGAGAACTTTCTAAGTGACATGGATCAAGCTTCTTCTAATCTTAGCCGCTGATTAAAGATTAGATCACGGTCGTTGATTTGTCAACGAGAAAATTATAAAGGAAAGGCTTGGGGTCAGTTGGAGGATACACACAGTGAATCTAAGAGATCGAATTCCTCTGATGGAGAAGTGCTCAGACGAAGATCAGATCTGTGTGATTCAGAGAAGCAGTGACGGGCAGATGCAGTGATTGGTTGGAGAACCAAGAGTACAATGCAGAGCAAGGGCAACAGAGACGCAGTGGAGGCAGCGTAGCCATCAGAGGGTTTGACACAAACCCTAGAGAGTGTGACACAGGCTCACGCAGGGGCAGTGCTGAGTGTCCAAGGAAAAGTCTGAAATTAGCTGGAGATTGGGGTTTCTAAGCCGGCAGGGTTGAAACCAGATTCTGAAACCGTGATCTAATCTCTAATCAATGGCTAAGATTTAAAGAATGCTTGATCCACATCACTTAGAATATTCTCATCACATGTGTAAATTAATTCACTTTAATTTTTGATTTCCCTAATTTAGACTTAGGGTCCCCATTAAAAAATTTAATTATTTGAATAACTTTTACACCAGATGGAATTTCTCCAAATGCTTTCTAAGCCTTAGAGATCTGATGTGTTCCATCCACTTCACAAAGCTTCGGAGCTAGAGCACATCCGGTGCTACCCCAAAATCTCAACACTCCCTCTTAGCGAGGAGTGTGCTCTAGCAATACTTCCACACTGAAGCAATTCCCTGATCTCTGGCATCGGTCTCCGCACTAATGCTTAGCCTGCTGCCCTTCATCCACTGCATTGTTGCCCATGTCTCTGTCAGTGACACTACAACATCTGTACTGCAGCTCCCTCTCAAATTTTTGCATCATGCTACCAACTGCTACATTGCAACTCAGTTGCTGAGAAGTAAGCAACTGGAGGACCTCTACCCAATCACTGACAGACAAGTCAATCGAGCTACATCTCATCATTGAAACACCCTCGGCTGTTGTGCTACGTTTTCTCTCTAGAGCCTTTGTGTTGCTGCTGCTCTGAACTGCATAAGCACTACCCCTCTGCGCTGTTAAAGTTCCATCAGCCTCTGCGTTGCTGCTTCTATGCTACTGTTGCCACTGCACTGTGTTGCTCTATCTACAGTGTCTCAGCTATGCCTCTGCTTCATCATGATCTTTTGCACCCACTACTCCAGTCATCCTGCTACTATCTTAAGGCTCCCGTAGCTCTTATGTGATCCAAGAGTTTGGGCACCTCAAGGATCTTGCCTCCCATCTGTAGTTGATCTACAGATCAATATCGCCCCACCACTTCTCTCGAGGCACATGTGCTCTCATCGCCACATCATCCTCACTACCATTGAGCCCTCTAGCTATTGCTGCCTTGGAATCAAAAGATTCCTTGTCCTTCCTCTTAGGAAAAGTGTTGGAGAAGAGTCCAAGTTCGCCACATCTAATGCACCGGACCTTCGATAGGTCCTTCTTCTTCTTCCCTTGTTAACGTTGTCCCTTTGATTCTAGGGTCACATCCTCTTCCTCCTCCTTCTTCACCTTGTTACTTCTGCTCCTGAATTCCCTCTTGGTCATCCGTTGGATCTCCTCCTGTCGAAGGATAGACCACATGTCACCCCAATTAGGGAGTTGTGCTATGCCCAAAATGCTTGGACAAAGGTCTGCTACTCATCAATGACTGCATTCAGGGCAGTCCTTACCAAGAGCCCTTCATCTGGAGTTTCCCCCATGGTAATCAGCTGATCCCAGATCGTCTGCAATCTGGAGAGGAATGGATCAATCTCTTCTCCCTTATGCATCTGGAACATCCTCATCTGGTTCTCTAGAAGCATCTTCTATTGGACGAAGCTTCCTTGATATAACATGGTGAAGGATGCCCACATATCATGTGTCGTCCTCTTTTCGGCAAAGTGTGGTACCACGTGATCCTTCACCTCGTCCATGATCAAGCGCTTTGTCCGCGCCTGATTTTCGTTGAATTTCTTCAAAGCATCCACATTGGTCGGTACAGCTAAGACATTTCCGCGTGGTCTCTGATACCATACTCGTCTAGGACTATCAGGATTTTGGTCTTCTAGATCACAAAGTTGGACACACCGTCCAACCTGTTGACCACTGGAGTGGCACCTGATGATAATGAGAAGACTCCATGCCCAAGGATGAACCAGAAGACATTTGTACCATCAGATATCATCAGTTCAACAGAGTTTTTGAACTCGACTATTTCTCAACATCTTTCTTTGATGCACATATTCCACGCCCTACGGGGAATTGTAATAAGTGATGCTAGTAATGATGACTTTGATTCAGTATTGAGTCTGTAACAGGCCTAGGATGTTGGGACTCGATCAACAAGCGAGTACACCTTGGAGTGTTTTTTTTACTTGGTTAATTATTCCTTCTTTTTAGTAGCGAATAATTTTCTAGGTTTTTTCACTCATTGCATTGCCCCAAAGTCGGGGTGACGGCTTAAAGGTTGAGCTCCTGACACATCTTAGAGTCTAGAGTCAATGTATATTACCATACTATATCACACAAAAAAAAATTGTGGAATTTTGTTAGGTCTAAGTGGTAATTTTTAAAATTTTTAGATTTCCCGCAGGTCAAAAACTGCAATTAAAATTGTAATTGGATTGTAATAAGTGTTGTCTAAAGAAGTTGTATGGAGTATGAGTAATCAAAATTACAGCTCTCACCCTCAAATTTCTACGGTGACACACTTTGAGGGGTTAATAATGAGTTCTGGACCCTCAAAACCCACATTTCCTAAGTTTAGTGGAAATTGTGACATTTTATTAGGCTAGAATTAAATAAAATAGAGATAAATAAATTATTCCATGTGACAAATTGACGTGGAAATGACTTGGAAATTATCCTAAGCCAAAATTTGAGTCAATGGACATGTGGAAGATGACTGAGCACTCTGCATCATTAATTCATCATTTATTTATGTAAAATCGAATTTTCTGGAGACAAAGCAGCACTTACACTTAAGAAAAATCGAATTTACTAGAGGCAGTTGAGCATAAAAGGAATATTCTACTGGATCGGTTGACTAAAGACCAAGTGGGGACCTCTTCTCACGAGCTATGTGGAGTGCGACAGCACTCAACACTGCACTCAGAGGATTTACGCTATTTGGACTACATAGCGACTCGGAGCCACCACACAGTTCTCAGGGACCTACGCAGAAGATCACTTGGGTCAGCTACAGGTGTGGTTTCAGTTGGTTTGAATTCGCGGTCATGGACTCAGTGTAGCACGGGACTTCCTCTGGCTTATGGATTAGTTCACTGGATCATACGGGAATTCGATTTCCCTTGGTGTGCACAAAGAAATTCGATTTTACTTTGGGTGTCTCAGTCTTCTCCATATGGAACTTGGCTTACCTTTACTTGGGATTTGCTTCAAGTTGACTTCTCACATGAATTCGTCCTTGGGAATTGCTCCCGAATCTCTATATAACAAAGCCATTGGCTATTGTATTGTATCATGTTGTGAGCTATTGGGCTTGAGGAAACTCTGCCATTTTTGTATATCAATAGAATCAAGACTTTGGGGCTATTTAGTGGATGTTCTCTTGGCGTTATGAGGTGATTTATTTCCATTCTATTTCTATTGTATTTGAGTTCGTTTATGTGCTTGATCAGTATTCGTTTACATTTGCCATATAGATTGGATTGATGCGTCCAAGCTATCTTGCATGCATCATTGATTCAAAGTATTATTCTAGAAATTAGCTTGACAAGTCATTTTCAAAGGAATGTTTGGTTTATCTATTTCATTATGATGTTCTAATCCTTTTGCAGACTGATATTTGTTTAAGTGTGTAGAGAAGATCTATTCGTACTGTGTGCAGGAAATCCATCCGGGCATGGGAGAAGTCTCAAAGAGATCAAATCAATCCTAGATTCAAAGCGATCCAAGACTCAGCTACTTTCAAACCCAAGTTTTGCATCAAAGGAAGACAAAGAGGGAGTTTCTCATTCTCTAGCTACATGATCATCTATTTCCAATTCTAAAGTCTAGAAATTTCTAACTGTAGAGCATCTTAAAGTCATATTTGCTACTTCAAGAGCGTTTTTCTAGACTAGGCAAGAATGGGGGTTTGCTCCCATTCCTTGGGCTAGTGTCTTTGTGTATTATGTTGTACTTTAGATCCTTTTTATTTCAGCCTAACATTCAATTTTCTTTCGCAGCCCGCAAGCTTGAGCGTGAAAAGCGAGGAGCTTGAGGAAAATATGGCAAAAGGCAATTGATGGTCTTTTCATGCGAAGGCTTCTATTACTTCAAAATTGACTTTTAGGGAGGACGTAAGCACCTTTGGGACAATAGCAAACTTGATCTTTTCCGTGGGTCTTAGAGCCTTGAAAAATTCATATTTTGAAGGTTTTCTCTGTAAGTTGTGTTGTCAATTTTTGAGGAGGGCAGTAAGCCTTTTTTCCAAGCTATTTATTCGTAAGACCTTCTTTTGGGAAACATTCTTAAAGGTTGTTTCCCTCACTTGTAATCAATAATAAAATAACTTTTGTTGCTTGAGGGAGCTTGGGATATTTTTACCATGGTTGAAGAGGAAGAAATTTTTTGGGTGGATTGATTCATTTTCTAATTTTCATTTTATGCATGCTAATGAATTAACAACTAATGCACTCTACATCCATCTAACTAAATTTCGGTTAAATTAAACTTACATGCATAAGCCCCAATGCTACAAACTTGAGCAAAATCTCTTTGTATGTGTGAGCAAATTCGCATGGTTGGCAAAATTCCATTGATTTAATGTTTATGCTTCATGCATGTTGAGGAACCATTGAAGCATATTTTTAATAAGAACTTATCTCATTCCACTTACCATTAAATGCGACAACACACATAAGTCTATTGTTCCTCTCAAAGTTTGGTTTCTTATTGCAAGTAAGCACATCTCATCTCTTGTGGAAAATTTGCATGTATCATTTAAATGAGATTAATCAACATTCATTTCACACAAGAAACTCATTAAAACTTACCTCCAACATAAGTTGGTTGCATAGACCTCTAGGGAGCCTCTACTCCCTGTTGTCGCACATATTGTCCAAGCACCGCGACAACGGTTCAGATTGGAGGCTGTCACCTTTATCCCCAATCCCTCTATTTAAGTTATCTCCTTGCAAGCTAAGGGAGGTAGACCCTATTAGAAATGAAGAGGAAAAATCCAGGAGACACAGCTAAAACACCAAATACTTGATAGATGTAATATCCCAAAAGGGAAATAGACAGCAATGCAAACATACAACAATATGGAAAATGCCAGAAATAGAACATAAAGCAGATACTCATAAAAATGCCGGGAATGCTAAGCCATTTTATTAATCTAAGAATATAATGAAATACAATGGATAATCAAAATGATAGCACCTATTCTTGCTCAAGGCAAGTGAAGAACTCTCTCAGAAAGATAGGAAATGGCTGCTACAAGAAACTGCGTCCCAGCTGCTAGGAAACTGCCGTAAACTGCTGCTGCTGCCGGAAAGAACTGAAACTAGGGGCTGATCCCCTTGCCGGAATGGGCTGAAAATCTGCAAATCGCATGTACTCGCCAACCCGGACCAAACCCAGAAACCATAACAAAAATGGACCACCTCCGAAATTCACCCCAGAAACCCTCTTCAAGGAATTACGCTGTCCCTCCAGGCCCAGCGCAGATGCCAAATGATATATGCTGAAATAGAGCCGCAAACTCCCCAAAAAATCTCCAACTGGTAAAGACTGAGCATCCACCCCGGATCTCACTGAAACTCCTGCAGAAAACCCCGCACCGGAACACCTCCAACAAGAACTGCGTCCTCTCTCCTAGGGACTGCGCAGTCACCAAAAGAAGCCCAGCTCCTCCACAAACAACAACCAAATCTCCCGCAAAAGACTGAAGGAAAAAACTTGCCCGAGCAGGCACTCGAAGTCCCCCGGGGCTAAGGGCGAGATCTCTGACTGGAGACACTCAATGCACTAAACAGTGCTGCAGACAAGCTAAACAGCCAGCGTGCTCAAGAAGACAAAAGTCTAGCTCAAATATCATCAACAACAAGAATGCCAAATGAGATGGCTCTCCCACCTTTTATAACGCTGGCCCTCCTCAAAAACCCTAACGTGGTCCCTCTCTCTCCCACGTGCTCCTCATAAGACTGCGCAGAAGCTCCTAGAGGCTACATGAGCCTCCCCTCATACGTGGTGTGGACCCCCAAGGCTCCCCCTTAAGTTATAACGTTGCACCTACTAGGGAAACACTTTATTTTATTTTAGTGAGTTAGACCCCCTTTCTCACTTTTATTTATTAATGGACTATAGTCGTCAAAACTATACAAAAATCAAATTTTCCAATTAGCGGTGCTAATTAGGAATATTACAGTCTCCCCTGGAAAAATGTTGCTTGTCCTCAAGCAACGGAAGTGATGGATGCTGCAAAATCTTCTCATTCTCCCAAGTGGCGTACTCATCCGGCAAATTCTTCCACCTCACCAAGAATTCCCGGACTGTCCTGCTCCGCAGTTGCCTCTCCCTGGTATCAATAATAGCCTTTGGCTACA
This sequence comes from Pinus albicaulis, assembly GCA_034641835.2. Lineage (NCBI taxonomy): Eukaryota > Viridiplantae > Streptophyta > Pinopsida > Pinales > Pinaceae > Pinus > Pinus albicaulis. Next base: position 831,486,107 of record CM076581.1, on the reverse strand, counting down.
ACACTAGATGCCCCTCATCATCCGTGGGTGGTAGCTCATCTGTGACTGTCACCTGCTGGCCCAATGCCTTCTTCAGGCATGATACGTGAAAAATATTATGAATCTTGCTGTCTTGGGGCAGCTCTAACTCATATGCAACCTGTCCAATCCTGCGTATCACCCTGTATGGTCCATAAAAGCGGGGCTTGAGCTTCTCGGCCCCCTTCTGCTTTAATGTTGACTGTCGGTATGGCTGTAATCGTAGGTAGACCAAATCTCCTACCTCAAACTGTCTCTCCACCCGACCCCTATCAGCATACAACTTCTGCTGATTCTGTGCTGTGGCCATGTTGTCCTTGAGAGCTCGGAGGATGTCCTGACTCTCTTGGATCCAAATCTTGGCTCTCGGAGCCCTGCTAACGCCAAACATCACATCCGCAAAAGATAAAGGATGATACCCATGCAAAGCATAGAACAGTGACATACCAATGGACATGTGATGCGTCGTGTTGTAGCAATACTCTCCCAAATGCAGCCACTTCAGCCATGCAATCACTGATAATGGTCACTGGAAGACCACTGAAGCGGCTGTCCCTGTCACTGATAATGGTCTTAGGAAGACCATGCAACCTAAAAATCTCCCTGAAGAACAGCTCTGCTACCTGCGCTGCTGTGTAGTGTGCGGATATGGCGAAAAAGTGAGCATACTTCGTCAGTCGATCAACGACGACAAAGATACAATCCTTGCCCTGTACCGCGGGCAACCCTGTGATGAAGTCCATCGATATGCTCTCCCATTTCCCCTCTGGAATGGGAAGAGGCTGCAACAATCCTGCGGGATGGCTCATCTCTCCCTTGTTCCTCTGACAAACATCGCACTCCCTGACATGCTGGAGTACGTCCTCCTTGAGGCCCTTCCATGAGAACCTCTCCCTAATGGCCCTGTAGGTTTTGGTAAACCCCTGATGGCCGGCCAATGGTGAGTCGTGTGAAGCATGGAGTATCTTCTTCTTAAGCTGAGACCCCTCAGTCAAGAAGATCCTGTCCCTGTAATAGATAATCTCATCAACCACCCTGTACCTATCATCTGCTACCTGTCCATCCAACACCTCACATGCAAACCTGTCCTTGGAGTACTCCACCAATAGTCGAGCCCTCCAATCTGCGTCCAAGCTCATAAGAGATAACGTGGCCGATCTACGTGAAAGGGCATCAGCTACCACGTTATTCCTGCCTTTGACGTACTCAATGTCAAAGTCATAGGCTTGGATCTTACTGATCCACTTCTACTGCCTCTCCTGCAACTGCTTCTGCTCCAGAAAGAACCTGAGGCTGTTGTGATCGGATCTCACCCTGAATCTGCTGCCCACTAAATACTGCCAGTACTTGGCCAATGCATGCATGATGGCCAACATCTACTTGTCGTATATGGAATACAACCTCTCATGCGGAAGGAGCTTCCGGCTCTCAAAAGCTATAGGATGACCACCCTGCATCAATACCGCACCAATCCCCTCTCCTGACGCATCACACTCCAGGACAAATGGCTGCGTGAAATCCGGCAATGCAAGCACGGGGCAGCTACTCATCACCTCCTTGAGCCTTTCAAAGGCCCACTGTGCTGTGTCTGACCAACTAAATGCCCCCTTCTTTGTCAAATCTGTGAGGGGTGCAGCAAGCTATGAGAAACCCTTGACGAACTTCCTGTAGTAAGTGCAAATGCCAATAAATCCTCGAAGCTCAGTCACGTTCCTCGGCTCTGGCCAATCTCTGATGGCCCTGATCTTCTCCTCGTGGACTCTCACCCCGTCCACTCCTATAATATGTCCCAAGTACAGCATCTCCGTCAATCCAAACTCACATTTGGAGAGCTTAGCATAGAATTGCTGCTCCTCCAAGATGCGCAACACTGTCTCAATATGTTGGAGATGCTCCTCCCAAGTCCTGATGTATATGAGTATGTCGTCGAAGAAGACCAATACAAACTTCCTCAGATGACTGTGGAAGATATGGTCCATGCACGACTGAAAGGTGGCTGGTGCATTGGTCAGCCCAAAAGGCATAACCAGAAACTCGAAGTGCCCATAGTGACACCTGAAGGTGGTCTTGGGAATGTCCTGTTCCCTCACGCAAATCTGATGGTACCCAGATCTCAAATCAATCTTTGAGAAGAAGCGTGCTCCTCTCAACTCGTCCATCAACTCATCGATCCTAGGAATGGGGTACCTGTTCTTCAGGGTCTTCTTGTTCAGAGCCCTGTAATCAATGCACATCCGCAATGTGTCGTCCTTCTTCTTCACCAACACTACAGAAGAAGCAAAAGGACTCGTGCTCGGCCGAATGTGTCCAAGGGCCAGCAACTCCTGAATAGCTCGCTCAATCTCATCCCGATAGGCCTTGGGATGCCTATAAGGTGTGGTGATCACTGCCTGTATACCCTGCTCCAGCTCAATGGTATGCTCAAACCCCTGATCCGGTGGCTGCCCTGGCGGAATATCCCCGAATACTATGGCATACCTGTCAAGGATGGTCTGTACCTCTGGATGCACTGCCTAACCTGTAGTCGCTGCCTCCGAAGCCCGCAGCTCTACTGCCCACTCTATGTCTCCCTTATGGAAGGTTGCCTCCATCCGATGTGCCGAAACAGTCTGAGGCGGGTATGTGTGCTGTCCCCGTATCTTCTCATGCCTCCCTGTCTTGGGATCATCCCACTCCATCTCTAGGGCCTTCCAATCTGTCGTGACCTTCCCTAGAGTAATAAGCCACTGAACACCCAGTATCATGTTGGTGTCCGGAATATCGACCACAAAAAAATGATCTGTCAATGTATAGGTGCCCATCGTCATTGATAACTCGGGAACATATTGAGCACACACCATGGTCTGATCTCCTGGGACCAAAACTGAAAATCCATCAAAACTCTCAGTCTGTATACCTCTCCGCTCAACCATCTGTGCATCGATGAAGTTGTGGGTTGCCCCACTGTCGACCAAGACTGAGACTCGCTGGCCACGCACTGTCCCTCGTACGCGCAGTGTCAAATACTTGGGAACTCCCCGCAAGGCTGCTAGAGCTCCTCCAGTAGGTGCAAATGACGCACCACCTACTGCTGGTGGTGGAGGTGGTAAGGTACCCTGCACTGCACAACTATCTCCTTCCTCCACATCATCATCCTCATCCTCTTCCCCACTGCTCTCGAAGAAGACCTCAATGAAATGTGCTTTCCCTGCAGCACATCTATGTCCCGGTGCCCATGGCTCCTGGCAAGTGAAGCACAACCGCTTCTTCTTCAGCTCCCTCCTGCCCTCAACGTCAACCTGCACCCGTCCAGGATTCCCCTTGGGAGGCGGAATCCTCGTGTCCTTCCCCTTAGGCTGGAAAGCCTGTCTCTGGGGGTAAGGTGTCCGAGTCTTGGGCAAGACATCCTGTAAATCTCGGGTCCTGCTGATGGCATCCTGAAGTGTAGCCGGTCTAGTCGACCTGACTAGGCCACGAAGTGGCTCTGCTAATCCCTCCACAAACATGTAGATCATCTGAGCTGCGGATAGATCTGGCACCATCACTGAAACACTCAAGAAATCTGAAATGTAAGTCTTTGGACTCCCAATCTGCTTGAGCTTCGTCAGCTCAACAAAATGCTGCTCCGGATCCCTCCGGTCAAAACGCTCTATCACCCTCCTGGTAAACTCGGCATATGTCGTCACTCTAGAATGCCCGAGTGTCGTCATCCCATGAAACCACCAGTCCTGGGCCTCACCATCCAAATGTAATGTTGCCACCTTAATGGCCTCTGACTGCGACATCTGATTAAGCTGGAAATAGATGTCCAACTTTTCTACCCAAGACTTTGCTGAACTGTTTGATGAGCCATCAAACGTGGGCAAATGAAATCTGCTAGCTGCGCGGTGGTCATCATGATGATGCCTGTGCCCTCTGTGATGATCACGGGGTCTACTATCACGCTGGAGCTGAACAAAGTCTCTGAATGAGATAAGATCTCTGATCTCCGGCCCGTATGCTTGGTACTCTGCAATATACGCGTCCATCTAGCCAGGCTCAGGCTCTTGCTCCCGCTGTGCTCCTACCCCTGTGTCCTCAGCTAGGAACGTGGGCATAGTAGATCGCGTGGGTGCATGCGATGCCATAATGGGGATAGCCTCACGCTCCGGCATATGGTGGGATGTGCCTGATCCCTCACCAATCTGGAAACCCCTTGGGGTTTCCTGCTCCCTAACCTCCAGCGCAGTGAGTCTCTGTCCCACCATCTCCATTTATCTCGACAGATCCTGCATTGTTTGGAGGAGTGTATCCCTATATCTCCTCGCATCCTCCTCGTCTGCCATAGGATCCTGCTGCTCCTGCTCTGTATCTGTCACAGGCTGCTCCTAATCTGTATCTGTCACAGGCTGCTCCTGATCTGTGTCCACCACTCGAACATAGTCCCCCTCTCCGTAGATGTTCTCCAACCTACGCTCAATGTCTCTGTATCTCTTACCTCTGTAACAGATGTGGGGTCTATCCCTCGGCCTCATAGACTGCTAGCTCCACAGGCTGAGCCAGATCTATGCTTTGATACCACTGTAATATCCCAAAAGGGAAATAGACAGCAATGCAAACATACAACAATATGGAAAATGCTAGAAATAGAACATAAAGCAGATACTCATAAAAATGCCGAGAATGCTAAGCCATTTTATTAATCTAAGAATATAATGAAATACAATGGATAATCAGAATTATAGCACCTATTCTTGCTCAAGGCAAGTGAAGAACTCTCTCAGAAAGATAGGAAATGGCTGCTACAAGAAACTGCGTCCCAGCTGCTAGGAAACTGCCGTAAATTGCTGTTGCTGCCGGAAAGAACTGAAACTAGGGGCTGATCCCCTTGCCGGAATGGGCTGAAAATCTGCAAATCGCCTGTACTCGCCAACCCGGACCAAACCCAGAAACCATAACAAAAATGGACCATCTCCGAAATTCACCCCAGAAACCCTCTTCAAGGAATTACGTTGTCCCTCCAGGCCCAGCACAGATGCCAAATGATATATGCTGAAACAGAGTCGCAAACTCCCCGGAAAATCTCCAACTGATAAAGACTGAGCATCCACCCTGGATCTCACTGAAACTCCTGCAGAAAACCCCGCACCGGAACACCTCCAACAAGAACTGCGTCCTCTCTCCTAGGGACTGCGCAGTCACCAAAAGAAGCCCAGCTCCTCCACAAACAACAACCAAATCTCCAGGCAAGATCGAAGAAAACCTTCTTGCCCTGTGCAGCACTGGGAAGTCCCCTGCACAGGGCAAGATTCATCGGAGACACTTAACGACTTTAACAAGGCCGTTGCATACAAACACTATGCTCAAGAAGACAAAAGTTCACTCAAAATACGAACAACAAGAATGCAATGAGAGTGGTTCTCCACTCCCTATAACGTCGTCTCAAAACCTAACTGGTCCCTCTCTCTCCCACGCAAGGCTCTCATTAGACCGTGCTGCTATAAGCTCGTTGAGAGGCTGCGCTGAGCTCCTCTCACGTGTAGGACCCATTAGTTCCCCTTTTTTGCTATAACGTTGCATCTACTAGGGAAACACTTTATTTTATTTAAGTGAGTTAGACCCATTTTCTCACTTTTATTTATTAATAAACTATAGTCGGCAAAACTATACAAAAATCAAATATTCCAATTAGCGGTGCTAATTAGGAATATTACAATAGATCTAAATTAGATTTCACGCTTAAGACCAGTGCCTTATGGAGTCAAACAAAATCCCATTATGCAAATTATAAACAAGTAAGTGACGATTAACTACTGCTTATTAAAACACGATTGATCACAATGATATTCAATAGAAAATGCCACAATCATTCATTTAGATACTTAAGCCAACAGCAACCAATCATGAGATGACCATTAAATATAAATGCCAGATGCTTGAAATAATTCCGAAATTATGATATTTCAATTATAACCCAATTCGAAAATAAAAATGCTCCACAGTCAAATCTTAGATAAAATTTAAGCGCATTTGACTATAGGATTTAGAAATTTTTAGAATTTTGAAATTTTCATATTTTTTTGGGAACTTTTATTTTTTTATTATTTTTTTTTAATATTTTTTAAATCCTAAAAAAAAAAAAAAAAAAAATTAACACTATGAATTAAAATCTAAACTAAAATAAACATTAAAAAAAACAAAATTTAAAACTAAAAACAAAATCGAATAAACTAAAAGAAAGACATCTAAAATCTAAAATTAATTTAAAACTAACACTTAAACACTAAGCTAAAGTCTACAAAAATGAAACATTAAAATTGAAATTTCTAAACTAAATTAAATATACACCCCAAACTAAACCTAACTCTACAATTTAACAAAAACTAAAGATAATTGAAATCTAAAATTAAACTAAAAGCCTAATGCTAAACTTAACACTCTAACACAAAAATTTGAATCCGAATTAAAAAAAGGTCGAAAATATTGACGTGAACCTTTGAGTTTCATGTGTATGTTTTTTTATTATGTTTGCAGGCCGACGAAATGGAGGACGGAAGAAGAGGAAATGTCGATGACGGAAGAGGAAGAGACGTGGGACGGTCAGCGAGGAAGGTCGACGCTAAGGAGGAGGGACAGAAGGTCGACGACAGTGGAAGAATATGGGTCACGATGCAGCAGAAAGGTGTGGATTGCAGGGTTTAACGTAGGCAAGGGCGAAATGATACAGCGTGGATGATGTTGCAGAGAAGTGTTGAAGGTAAGGAGAAATGATGGAGCAACGACTTGAGAGCTGGCTTGGAAGAAATGACAGTGCAATTTGAACGGTGTGATGAGCAGCGTACAAGCAAATGTTGGACAGCGGCTTGGCTACGATGGCAGATAGAGGGAAAAGGGGACAGAAAAGGTTCAACAGAATGATGGATGTGAGAGAAGAGGAAGGAATCGATGGGGTCGTAGCTGAAGGCTGGACGAGGGCTGAATGATGAATTCGATGGAGGACGATTCTGCAGGTTGGACGGTAGACGGAAGCTGGGACAGAGGCAGCGATGAGAGAACCCAGTAGTACGAAAATCTGCCCAGCAAATTTTAAAATTTCTTCAGTTTACGCTCAAATTTTATGCTCTTTAAATCAAAATAATGTCCAGATTCATCCACAATAGGGATTTGAGGGCAAATCTGGCCTTTGAAGGCTAGATCTGCCTCAGATCTTAAAAAAATTTCCAATTTGAACCCTGAACCTGCAAGAAATCAGCCAGATCTGAAGCTGCACATGCCAATTTAATGATTAAACCCTGACAATCTTTAAAATTACAAATTTTACAAACTAATCTACAAATTTGAGGCCCTCATGGCCAGATTTGAACCCTTTTCGGCACAATTTTTTAGAGATTTAAAATTTTAGGGAGAGGCACAAGCCTTAGAAAAACCTGCAAAACCACCAATTTCGTAAGATAGATTTGGAGTTTAAGAAATAATGAGCTTTTCAGATTTATGTTTATTGAGAGTCAGCTGGTCCAACCGAAGACTTCCCCAGACGCTCAATCTTTAAAAAAAATTTCCCTGCACACTTAGATCTGAACCTTAGATCGATAGAGATTTAAGAAAACAACATGAGATCCTTTAGAAAAATCAAAATGTCATTTTATGAATCCAGAAAACTGCACAAGATACCTATATGCAGATTAATCCATGAAGGCCATCAACCATAAAATGCAAAAACAAAGTAACAGAGTTTAGAGACAATTCACCACATAGATCTGAGAAGGAACATCAAAATCTGTAACCCCAAAGTCTTTATGCTTTATTCCTCAAAAAATTACAAGAGCTTCCAAAAACAAGTGCATGATCCTAAGATCGGATGATTCAAGACTGACAAAGACCCCTAAATTTATAGGACAAAATCTCGAACGGCTAGTTTGGATGATCCTTGTCAAAATAATCTCAATCGTCCAAAAGATTTAATCATCTTTTAATCCGGAGCGTTGAAATTAAAATTTTGGCGAAAAAACGAATTTATCATTTAATTCAATTTTAATTAACTCAAAAATATTATTTTTGAGTTAATTACCCCAAAATTTCGACTTTGACTTAACCGCCAAGGCCCAAGGGTCCAAAATTTCTTAAAATTCTCAATATTCCCTTGGCTTGGGGCTTTCAAAAATCATTTTCCAACGACCCACAAATTTTGCCTTTAAAGATTTAATCCTAACTTAGGACCCTAAATTAATTAAATTTATGGTTTAAGATTTTTAAATTAATTGACCAGAAAATTTAATTAATTGACTGAGAGGGGATTATAATTATTTTTTCAACCCTCTTTTACATGAGATAATACATTTACATACATGAAGGGGGAATATCCATTCGTATAGACCCTCAAATAAATACCCAATTCTGCGACTCAAAATATGATCTAGTAGACCAAGTAGCTCAAACTACTTTTACAAGGACTAGATAGAAAACACTAGGACTCACTTAGCATGCTGATGATGAAATCCACCCTAGCTTTGGGGTGAGGCTGGAGGGAAAAACTCTGCCGATCACTTCGTGAATCAGTGAAACAAAAAACCTCCTAGGATAGAAATCATCAACAACATACTAGGCTTACCTAGGTTGTTACATACATTGACGGTCTTACTTAGATCATTTACATCATAATAAGCAGAATGGGTTTACATCATTTATAACAACTGTCATCTGGCGATGAAATCTGGATAACACGAGCCTCGAACATGATAAGTCCCATTTGAAAACATGGAGGTGTACTGCTATGGGGTCGTTGACAAAGTGTGGTCAACACTCCCCTATTGACTCCTCACTGTGAGATCCACATAATTTGGCCGAGGGTGAGGTTTGAGGATTGAAGAGTTGATTTAAAATATTTGTTGTAGAGTAAGTTTAACTAAAATGAACCAAGAGCACCTTTCATCACATTTCCCTTTTTATGGTTGTTGATCTCATGCAAGTATTGTGATGCTTACTTTCTATATTTTCAAAGCTAATTTCATCTTCAGCATCTAAATTTTTTGTTGTTTCTAACTATGACAAGATATATTTAAATGTTGTGATTTGTTTACCCTGGAATCATTCATATCCTGCAAATATCTTGTGCTGACATCTTTTGTTTTCGTTTAAGGATTATTGTGTTCTCATCTCTTTGAGCATTATTCTTGAGCACGATATTTAAGGCACTGGTTGAATGGTTTGATATTATAATTTCAAAGCTTCTCATAAAATGCTCAAAAATCTTTAAAATAATCCAATTTCACTCTAACAATTCTCCTAAAAACTCAAAATATTTAATTTAGTTTTTCTATTAGGCACCACCACCCATAGCTAACTTAGGAGATAGCTTGAACGAAGAGAGTCGGGAGTAGGTGATAGCCCCTTCTCTGAATTCCTTGCCACCAACCACACCTTGTGGGATTGAAGGCTTTTTCCACTAACTTATAGGTAGGTGTAGGCGGAAAGGAGAGTTAACACAACCTATCTCGATCACGCAGTCCGTACGGGGCCATCTAGCTCAAAATCTGTCAAAGCGTGTACTCCTCTCCCTTCTACTGTTGTTGCACTCAACGGAAGACCGGATCTGGGTTTCTTGGCAATAGAAACCCTCTAGAGTAACTGCTCCCTCTGACAACTGATTTCCCTCCTGGAAATCCTCCGCCAAATCGCCTGAATCAGTCCTCTACGATCACCCTCCTGATCGAATCTCAGATTTCTTTGGTACAAATCCGTTGAGCAACTGTTCTGCTCCCGCTTTGTCACATTTTCTAGGCATTGTTCTACACCAACGAACATATGCCACAACAACAACATCTTAAGATCGAAAACTGCACTTCTAGCCCCGACAAACTGCACAACAACTCTCCAATTCGGACTACATCACCCTCCTGGTGCTGCGTCAACCTCTACGTGAGCAAACTAGCTCAGCATCCCTCTCTTGGTGTTGCGTTAGCCTCTACGTGAGCAGACTGGCTCTGCGTCACCTCTCTGAAGTTGCGTCAGACTCTGCGTGAGCAGACTGACTCTATTTCACCCTTGCAGGGTCTATGTTGTCCCTCTGCTGTTATGTTGCCTTCTTTCGGATCTGTGCTGCTTCAGCTGCCCTTCCTGCAGCAATTATCTTCAGTCGCTTTGTTGATGGTTCAGCTTGATCTGCAATGCTTTGATACCATGTGAAAATTTCTGAGCACATAAATCCTACTGCTAACTATTGATTTACTTCTCCTACTTGATTTATTTACACAAGTTATTTAACTGAATATTCAGAAAAACTTCGAAGTAAACACAAATAACATCCTACACAAATACAGATCAGTTACTGAACATCACGCACATATGAAAAATGACAGATTTTTCGGACAAATGTCCTCGGAAAAACCTAATGCGGGAAAATCGATGCAGCACATATGAGGGTTTATTATTATTAAGCAACAGTTTCTAAGTACATCTAGGGTGCCATAACTCGGCTCACCCAACAGAGAAGACCTCGGAAATCAGAGAAAAAATGTGAGATATACCTCACTCTCGCAAGTCCCAGCTGATCTGAATGAGCAACTGGTGAAGCCCCAACTGGCTCTGCGCAGCTAATGCGTCAACTTGCATAGCCTTGGCTGAGGGACTGCGTCACCCTAGTTCTTTGTGGATCTGCTTCTCCGAAGTTTGGTGAATTTCAGACTTCTTCTTGCAGACACTGCACTGCCCCTACGTGAGCCCTGCGTGGCCCTGCGTCACCCTCCTGAGGGACTGCATCTCACCCTCTAATGGCTGCACTGCCTCCACTGTGTCTCCGCTGCCCTTGCTCTGCGTTGTACTCTTGACCCTCCTGAAAAATCACTGCATCTACCCCTGACTACCTCTTTAAGTCACTCAGATCCGATCTTCGTCCAAGCACTGCTTCGTCAGAAGAATTCAATCTCTTAGACTCTTTGTGTGTTTTCTCCAATTGACCCCAAGCCCTTCCTTTATACTTTTCTCATTGACACATCAACAGTCGTGATCTAATCTCTAATCAACAGCTAAAATTAAAAGAATGCTTGATCCAAATCACTTGGAACATTCTCATCACATGTGTAAATTAATTCACTTTAATTTTTTAATTTCCCTAAGTTAGACTTAGGGTCCCGATTTAAAAATTAATTATTTGAATAACTTTTACACCATATGGTCATCAGTTATAAAGCTGTGATACCATTTAATCATCTTCAAGTGTAGGAGATCCAGTGAGTTCACAACAGATAGAGCAACAGAGACAAGATGAGGAGTTGCTTGAACCACCCACCACTACTGGCCGAAATAGGAGGGAAGTTCATTAGACATTGAGAGATGGAGAGGAGTCCATAAGAGCTCCTAGGACGAACACGAGAGAACGTAGACAACTAGACATGTACCAAGCATTGGTGGCACAAGTTGTAGAGATTCCCAACTATTAGGAGGCCACATAACATCAGGTGTGGATAGATTCCATGGTGGAAGAATATAGCTCCATCATCAAAAATGATGTTTGGGAGGTAGTGCCAAGGCTTGAGGATAGTTCAGTTTTGGGTTCTCGATGGATCTACAAGATCAAGTATGCTACAGAAAGGCAGCGTGGAAAAGTAAAAGGCTAAAATTGTGCACAAAGGGGTATGCACAGAAAGAAGGCATAGATTATGAGAATACCATTGCTCCTGTTGCCAGATATACTTCTATCCAGGTGGTTATATCTCTAGCAATGCAGATGGGATGGCAGATTCACAAGATGGAGGTTAAGACAACTTTCTTGAACAAGGTGATAGAGGAGAGGTATACATAGAACAACCAAAGGGCTTTGAGACACATGAGAGGGGCACACGTGTGCAAATCGAAGAAATATCTATATGGGCTCAAACAGGCTCCCAGGGCATGGTATGGTCGTATTGACAGCTACTTGCAGCAGATGGAATTTGTCAAGAGTGACACAAATTTGAACCTTTACTATTTGATGGTACAGGATGAGACACTTTGTTGATTTTTGGTAGCATCGGAAGTGCTCTAAGCCTCAAAATTGGTGGAGAGGCTTAGGCACTAGTATTCCAAAAAACCCAGAAACCGTTAGTGAAAATTCCACTCGGAATATGTTTTATTGTAAACATTAATTATTTTAATGGGGACCGTAAGTCTAAACTTAGGGAAATTAAATAATTAAAGGATATTAATAAAACAAAGTGATAATGATCCAGAAAAAGTGAAGATCAAGTCAAGTTATAATCTTAGTCATTGATTAGAGATCATATCAGTATGTAATACCTTCCCGTACTATAATGAAAATAATCCTTTTGTTTTCCAAAAAAAAAAAAGAACAACATAGTAACACGGGTACCGCTCCCAGCCATTGGAGAGCACGTACCCCACGCTCCCCCGCTCCTGGGAGCTTGGGAGCTTGTAGGAAACTTTCCAAAATTGTTGGGAGCTTCAAAGGGTACTTTGGAGCTTTTTGGGAGCTTCACTACTACAAATTATGACGTTTCGGGTACTTATTTTGAGCAAATTTTCACCTTTCGAGTACCTATTCTAAGCAAATTTTCAACTTTTGGGTACCTATTTTGAGCAGAGAGGGTACCAATTTACCAATTGTTTATTTCATAACTAATACATGATAGGCCAGGGGATTGGACTGCATGGGCTCTGTAAAGCAACAGAGATGTGGAGATCTACCAAAGATTTCAACAAAATATATACAGTTGCTAGTCATTCCTTGGCAGCTTCTGTTGCAAATCTTGAAGTTCAACAATTGCAAATAACTCTACTTTCTTGAAGCTTTAATGATAAGATTCAACAAATTACAATGATGGCCAGAAAGAGAAAGAGTAGTGTGTTAATCAGTTTCATTCTATAAATTTCCAAACTTGAATTTCAAAATTGAATATAATATAGTGTTACATGAAATCACATAATAATCAAGTAATAATAACCTTTTTTTTTTGTTTAAGAGTTCCACATGTTTCTTCACTGGCAAGGAATTTCATTGGCAAGTTGTTGATGGATTGATACTTTGATTTTTTCTGGCGGTGTTTCAATGTCCAATCTTTTACATATTTCAATGCAAGATGGAATCTGCATGGTGGAATTTAATTTGCACCTTTAAATTATTTTATTTTTAATTTTAATATATTATATTATTGCCGCTCCCAACTTAAAGTTTCCTGTAAATTTGAGCAAAGCTTCTAGCCGTACCGGATACTCGTTTCCCCGTACCAGAAGTACCCACGTACCGGGAACTCGTGCAACATAGAAGAACAATAATTGAATTAATACTTGTTGGAATCTTAAAACTTGTAAATATCAAAGGAAAGAGTGTCTACTCTAAGCTTATAATAAGAAAATGCTCCCCTTAATGTACAACAATATGAACTACTAAAAAGAAAACCAGAAGTGATTTAAGACGTAATGTTGTTCTAATCTTGAATATACTACTTAGTAGCAAAGGTTGTGCTAGTGTTCCTTTTACCAATGATAAATAAAATTAAAAATAAGACAACAGTAAGAAATAAGACCTTGCAATATCTCCAGTTGACTTGATGTGCAATTTACTGGATTTATCTTGCAATAGTGCCAATGACCATTAGAATCATTTCCTGTCAAAATATTGGAAATCTGAACAAATAAAAAAACAATTAATATTTCCTAGCATATACAGTGAATTAAATTCAAAATAGAAAAGAAGATTAAAGAAATTAAATTCAAAATAGAAAAGAGGAATAATGAAATTAAATCCAATATACAAAAGAAGAATGATGAAAATACCTGCCAAGTATCATATGCTGAATTCAAGATGAATATGGGTGTGTGGATATATGGCAATACATACTGTGGAAAGAAGCACTGCCATTCCATTCCAAAATGTGGTCATGAAAAAAGTGCTTCTTCCTCAATGATGCGGATAATTATGTCAAAAACAAATCATGAATAATTCTCACCTGTGCTGGATCTGACTGTGACGATATACAAGCCTTTGGCAAGTTCTTCACTACTCCCTGTGGTTTAATAACAAGATCAACAATGGGCTCATGGAAGTAACAAGTAATGATCTATAAAAGAAGGACGTATAAAAGTTCTTCTAGTTTTTTGTATTCCTCAACTTTGACTCAAAATGAATGCTAATCTATGTTAACATTACTAGCATGTAGAAGTGAAAACTATCTTTAAAACTCAAATTTTTCTACCAGGAAAAGCTGGGACACAATTCATGGATAATAGTCCATTTGGCAGGCCAACAAAAGTTATGCAAAGAATAAAAATCAAAACATCTATTTGAGCAAGGCATATCTATAAGTTATATATGTGGTCTATGAGTACATGGATTTAGAACAAATAAAAAACTTCAAAAGCATGGGAAATTCCCTTCAATAGTGCTGATTTTTGTTAGCTTAGGCGGTACTCCAAGCCCTAGGGTTTGGGTTTTGGAGGTTGGAGCATGTTAAAATTGGCAACTAGGTTCAGATTCCACTTGGGGCAAATTTCCCTTTGGGTAGCTCCTTTGAAGAAGATAATTATGGCATTAGATTTCTCTCTTTAAGAGGACCAAATCGACCTAAAGATCGTCAAATTTGGTTAAGGAAAAGTATGTTTTTGAATTTATGTAAAATTAGCAAGGTCGGCCTCACCTATATGTCGGCTCAATCATCCCAATAATCACGTTTCTTGATCACAACGAATTGTATATATTGGAGTGTTGTCTCCCTCATTTCACACATCGAAAGGACTTCATTTTTGTCTGAAATAGCTGAGCTTTTGGAGGAGGATAAAGGGCTTGTTGTTTTTGGGTCTCTCTCTCCTTCAAGGTCAAGATGCTTCTGTCAAGTAAGTCGCAGGTCATTCTGGGCAGTTCTTACTGTTGGAAAATCCATAGGGTGACAGTTAAATGATTTTCCTTAATATGACATTATCTTGTGATGTTTTCATTATTATTATGTGTTCTTTAAATTTATCTTCTTTTTATCATCAAGAATAATGCCGAGCAACAAATAGAAGAGTACACAAGATGTAGGCATGCTGCCAGGGCAAAACCCCACTCTTTGGGGAAAACCCAGTCAAAATTCTTTCTTCAATAGATTTAAGATGAGACGACCAAGACCCTTACAACTTAGACTCGAGACTAATTTCATCCATCAAGTCATCCTCACTTGTTCTTCCTTTCACTGTGTTAACACTAAATCCATGTAACTGTGTTACCATTGAAATATCATCACTGTAATATCACCAAGATAGCACCTCTCATGAGACAGTATTGTGAAAATTTCTGAAACTACTTAACATAAATTTCTACTGCAGAAATCTGGTTTACTTCTCCTACTTGTGTTTTTAATTATATAAGTTATTTTCAAAAATATTCAGAAAATAGCAAAGTAAACACACTGCAGATCTACCCATACATACAGATAAAGTACTGAAGAGAACCATACATGACAAAGGACACACGATATTTTTTGGACAATGTCCCTGAAAAAACCCAATGCGGGAAAACCATGCAGCAGCTCTTAGAGGGCTTTGTTACTATGCAAAATATCTGAATACAATCAAGGGCACCAATAGTGGTTTTCCCAACAAAGAAATCTCGGCAGATGTACCTCTATCACTTGAAGACAGAAAATATGGTTGATTCAACCGAGGATGAATAACCCCAATGGGTGCCTACGCAGTCACTACGTCACCCTTCAATGTGGCTACTTCACACCTTCTGAAATGCTAAAAACGAGCCCTTTCTGGCCCATTGGAACCCCAGCGCTGCCTCTCCCAGCCTCTGCGTCACTCCTCTGGGCCCGCATCAGCCTCTGCGTGAGCCTGGCTGGGTTGCGTCCCTCTTGTTGTGTCTCTGTGATGTCCAGTTCAGATCTGCCTCTCTACCAATGCATTCTCGGCCTTGGATCTGAAAATCCCTCTATCAATCTGCCCCTCACTAGCACTACAAGTTCACTCGAAAATTCTAAGCAAATTGCGCCCCAGAATTTCGACATAGCTCAAGTGCTGTTACTTTGTGTGTATTCTCCCACTGACCCCAAGCCTTCCTTTAAAAAATTTCTCGTTGAACAATCAATGGTCGTGATCTAATCTCTAATCGACGACTAAGATTAGAAAAGACTTGATCCTCTTCACTTAGAACATTCTCACCCACATGTTTAAATTAATTCCCTTTAATTATTTAATTTTCCTAAGTTAGACTTAGGGTCTCCATTAAAATAATTAATTATTGGAATAACTTAAGTTCTGGGTGGAATCTCTCCAAACGATTTCTGGGTCTTAGAGATCCCATGTGTCCTAACCCCTCCACAAAATTTTGGAGCTAAAGCACATCCGATGCTACTCAAAAATCAACACTCCCTCTTAGTGAGGAAAGTGCTATAGCGATACTTTAATCTGAAGCATCACTCTGATCCACGACATCAGTCCCCTGCGTTGCTGATGCTTGGCCTGCTGCCCTTCATCCACTATGTTGCTTCCTACTGTACTACTGCCCATGACACAACCACTGCCACTGCCACATTTGTACTACAGCTCCCTCTCAAATGTTGCATCATGTTTCCCATAGCACTGCCACTGCTAACTGCTACACTGCAATTCAGTTGCGAAGATGTAATCAACTGAAGGACATCACCCAAAATCCTGATAGACAAGTCAGTCTGGCTTTGTCTCGATATCAAAACACCCTCTGTTGTTGCTCTGTGCTAACCCTCTGAAGCTCTACGTTGTATGTTGCTCTACACTGCATAAGCACTGCCTCTGCACTACTGAAATCCCATCAGCCTTTGCGTTGTTGCTACCACGCTATTGTTGCCTCTCCTCTCTGCTGCTCTAGTCTTCAATATCCTAGCACTGCCAAAAATGCCTCCATGATCCTCTGCACCCAATGACTCCAGTCATCCTGCTACTATCTTTAAGGGCTCCCGTAGCTCATATGTGATCCAAGAGTTTGGGCACTTCACATTAGGGGAATTTTGAGGTCTAAAATGGGCCTCCTAAGGAAATTATAAAAAAAATAGTGTAAATAATAAAATAAATTTTGATTACATCATCAAATTTTAGAGGGAAAAAAGGAAAATATAATTTTTCAACTCATATTTGACCAACATTAACTTATCTCCTAAGGGTTTGCCTCAAAGGCAAAATAGTTTGAATACACTTGCGCTGACGAAAAATACTCTCACTCCTCATCCAAGGAGCCTCCATTTACAATACTTTGATGGATTTCAATGAAAATAGAAATACATAAAACAAATACATGATTGCAATCACGTTTTTTATGTATTTCTCATTTTTCGTGTAGTAGAGTTCATCGAAAGTATGCAACATGGGTACTCCTTGGATGAGGAATTAAATTTCGCATCCAACGAGTACTCCCGCTCGAAATTTGAGTAAAAATTTTGGGAGATAAGTTGAAAATACGAGTTGAAAAAGTAGTTTTATTATTATTATTTTTTTAATATTTGTACCCTTTTATTTAAAAAATGGTGAATCATCCCCCATGGTTGACATCATCATCTTGAATCCTATTGGTTGTTATAAAGTTTATTGCTTTAGGAGGCCTATTTTAGACCTCAAAATTCCCTCTAATGAGGATCCTTCAAAGCCCATTTGTAGTTCAAGAATCGTGGGCTCGTATATATGCCTTCCACCTCTTCTCTTGAGGTCCATGAGCACTTATAGCCACATCGTCATCACTGCCATCATCCTCCTTGGCTTCCGCGGCCTTGGAATCTGGATCTTCCTTGCCTTTCTTCTTGAAAGGACAAGTATTGGCGAAATGTCCCAGTTTACCACATCTGAAGCACCGAACCCTTGAGAGGTCCTTCTTCTTCTTCCCTTGCTGTTGACGTTGTCCATTAGATGCAAGGGCCACATCCTCCTCCTCCTCCTCCTTGCTTTTGGCTCCTCCACTGCACCTGCCCCTCTTGGTCATTCTCCTGATCTTCGCATGACAAAGAGTTGCCCACATGTCCTCCTAGTTTGGAAGTTGTGCTCTGCCCAAAATGCTTTGGACAAAGGTCTCCCAATCATCGGTGACTGCATTCAGGGCAATCCTCACCATGAGACCCTCATCAAGAGATGCCCCCATAGCAACTAGTTGATCTCGGATTGCCTGCAATTTAAGAAGGAAGGGATCGATTTCCTCTCCCTTGTGCATTTGAAATAATCGCAGTTGATTCTCCAGAAGCATCTTCCTCTGGACAAAGGTGCCTTGATACATCCTTGTTAGTGTTGTTGACATTTCATTTGTCGTGTTCTTCTCGGTAATATGTGGGACCACATGATCCTTCACCCTGTCCATAATCAGGTGCTTAGCCCTTGCTTGATTTTGTTGGAGCAGGGTCCCTTAGGACCGTGTTTTTGGGAAACTAATAAGTATTTTTTGTATTATTTTGTCGTGTGCGCTAAGAAATGCATTGGTCAAGGGGCTTTGGAGTGAGTCAAAGCCCCCTCATGAGTTGTAATGGGCTAAAGGGTAAAACTAGGAGATGCAAACCATTGTTTGCAGACCTTAGATGAGCGTAGGCTAAAATATAAATAAGAGTCTAGATCAAGTCGGATAAGATAGTTTTTGGATAAGTTTGGAAGTAAGTTTTGATATGATCTGAACTTGGAAGCTAATCTGTAAGTTTCTGTGTCTGAAAGGCCCCTGCTGGATGTGTACATGGAGACCTTAGTCCGAGTGTGTGCAGACCCCGTTGGCTGTGTGCGTGGGTGAATCTAAAGAATTGTAAAGGGTTTTTCGACTATTGATGAATAAAGAAATGTTTTGGATAATAAGGGTTGCGTAATTGTTTTACTGCTTAATATGAATGTTAGATGCATAGATATATTATTGTAAGACCTGAATATCACTATATTAAGACTGTTGAAGGGATTGCGAAGCCGTTATCTGTGTGTGCGCATGGTAGCCTATGTAAATTAACCTAGATATGTTTTTGGTTAGGGTTTCTAGGATAGTCTGCCATTATTATAGATCTAAGGACAGCCACATCATTTAATTCTCTCTCAGGGTGTGGAAACTTGGTTCCAACACTCCCCCTACTGCTTCGGGTGAGACTTTGACCTGCCAAGTAGGTCACTGCAGAAAGGGCTAGTAGAAAGAGGGTTTTGTTAGTTAATATTAACTCTGAACCTGGGTCAGGACCGCTCATGCCAACAAATGATTTCGTTGTCGAGACAATGCACTATGTCGAGATCTAGGCGCGCCACGACCCCGTATGGTACAATCTTCCATGTATGGTCACAGAGGCGAAGATTGACCAGGTCATTGCGACCTGGCCAGAAGCATGGAAGGTTGGGCTCGATTCCACCCAACCCGTCACAGCCTCAACGGTTGGCACAGGAGGAAAGGAAAAAGAAGCTGAGAAGCACACCGAAAAAGCGGCAGAGAAGGATGCAGAAAAGGGGGCTGAGAAAGACACCGAGCAAGAGCTTGAAGAAGATGCCAAGTTGGATCTTGGAGGAAAAGACGACCTTGATGGTACTGGGGCTGAATCTCCTAGAGGCACTAAGCGTGATGCAGAAACCCCCAAGGGTCCGCGCAATAAGAGGAACGGTTCGAAGGTCAGAAGAGCAGAAGACGTTACACTAACTGAATATGACCTTGATAAGATCGCAGATGTGATAGCATCTGCCTCCGAAGATAGGTGGATGGCATTGGAAGAGCAGTTCAAGGCTGATATGGAATCATTGCAGAATGGATTGCAGATGTTGTAGCTGAAAACCGACAACATTCAAGCGAGCGTGAATCAAGTGAGGCCAATTCAAGCAAGTGAGAGCACCAGCATGATCTTCAGCACATCAGAGAGCAAGATCTGTCCCTTCCCTGGAGCAGCAGTCACAATGGAGCAACCTGCATTGCGCGCGCAGGTGCAAACCTGCCCAGAAGTTGGAATAGATTTGTCGATGCTTCCCAGTGGTAAGCTGCATGCCATACAAACAATCATTACAGACGAATTACAATGCAGGGAGGTGCACGTGCACCAACAACTCTCTGAAAATGAGCAGAAAATCGCGGCAAAAACATAAGAGTCTCTCTAGGCTTAGACATCATAGCAAACAGCAGTAGCACAGCACACAGACTTGGAGACTCTAATCGATAGACTTTGTGGTGACCTGCCAGAGGTTGCCATTTCTGCTTCAACCTGTTTATTTCTGAAGATGTTCTATACTAGATGCAAAATATTAAGATGCAGATAGAACATACCAATAGATCGATGGAAGACAAGCCAAAAAAAGAGTTAAGAATGGTGGCGTTACGGCGATCAGCAGGATGCTTCAACCAGCAAAGTCTTCATAAGGTCAGCCACCCACATGTGTCACACAACCCCAAGACGTTTCATCAAGAATACTCCACCAAGACACTGCACCAAGATGCCCTAAACGTAGAACCAAGAACGTTGCTCCATCACCATTCAAGAGAGAAGAAAATGCCTCCACAAAATGTGTGTAAAATGAACTCCATGTCTTTCCAATATATAGGCATCTGTGGGGCTGTGTGACGCATCTCTTATGCATGTGGGATAAATCAGGCCAACCTTGCACATGTGGAATAAATTCAAAATACATGTTCTGCTCATGCCATCAAGATGATCTTTAGATCGATCTTGCACCTCTCTGAAAGAGGAATCCGATAAAAATATTGGCATAGTCATCTGAGCATCACAACATGGAGTTTGGACCTAGTTGCCCAAAACTAACACTCCCTCCCAACTAGGGAGAACTCCATCCACCAGTGCCATCCAAACATCGTGCGTCATCTCGCTGTAACTTGCTTCACTGGCTTCTTTATTTCAAAACAAAAGGTGAGTCACAAAGACATCACTCCTGGCTAACCCGAAGTCAGCTCAGAGGTCCGAAACCTCTATAGGACTCAACGGAGTCACATACCAACACGAAGTTGGTTTAACTGAGTCGCGGTCAGTTGGAGGTCTGAAACCTCACTTGGACTCAAGAGAGTCATATACTAACCCGAAGTTAGTTTAATTGACCCAAAGTCAATTGGAGGTCCGAAACCTCACTAGACTTGATCCCAGATCAAGTGGTTGGACACATGCCATCCTAGACATAGAGAGTACGACAATCTCTGATGCGTGCATCGGTCTTGCTATGGTCTCGATTCACATTTCCCACCTCATGGGCCAAATGAGAGGTACTTCCCATGAGTCTGAAACTCCATGGGTAGGATGCATACGGGGCACAAATCAGAGAGAGGCAAACCAACTCAATATCATCATGGTGGGGCGGAAGCACACCAACAAAGTTCAGCAAGCCTAGCCCTGTGGTTGCTTATAGCTCCAAGAAGCTATCCCCAAAGCCCCCCTGGAGCTCCCAAAGCTATCGTCCAACAGGACCCTCCATATAGGGTCGTTCCACAATTCCAAGATTCTCACGGAAGGTTAGGAACTTGACCTTCCCCAAGGGCTTTGTGAGAATATCCGCGACCTACTCATCAGTTCCTATATGATCAAGCCTTACGGCGCCTTGCTGTACCATATCCCGAATAATGTGGTACCAGGGATCAATATGCTTGATCATGGAACACGGGATTCCCTAACAAACAAATCCCCCTCTGGTTATCACAAAGAATAACGGTGGCATCTAGCACATGCTAGAATAACTCACTAAAGAGCTTTCGCAACCAAGTGGCTTCACAACAGGCCATACATGTTGCTATGTATTCAGCCTCAGTGGTGCTCGAAGCTACCGACTTTATTTCCTGCTCGAAGCAGACCCAAGTGTGAAGTAGTATCCAGATGTGCTCTTGT